>OY856186.1:207811848-207814348 GCA_963693315.1 Diogma glabrata
AAAATTTTGGTGCCAATCGACTATAAATGATAAGCGGAGACGGAAAATCAATATGAAAAAAAATTTATATATAAATATATATATACATATATATATATATATATATATATATATATATATATATATATATATATATATATATATATATATATATATATATATATATATATATATATATATATATATTTATATATATATATATATATATATATATATATATATATATATATATATATATATATATATATATATATATATATATATATATATATACATATATATATATATATATATATATATATATATATATATATATATATATATATATACATATATATATATATATATATATATATATATATATATATATATATATATATATATATATATATATATATATATATATATATATATATATATATATATATATATATATATATATATATATATATATATATATATATATATATATATATATATATATATATATATATATATATATATATATATATATATATATATATATATATATATATATATATATATATATATGGGGCGATTCACGTCAAACGGGCCACCGCTGCGTCCAAAATTTGGAGAGGTTTAAAAAACCGTGTGATGTCTCAAAATTTTTGTTATAATTTTCTCTTTGCAATAAAACGTGGCGTTTTAGAATGTTTCAAAATAGCACCTTCAAAATGGAGCGTTTATTCCGAAAATTTTTAGCATCGAACGGGGAAACTAATTACTAACATGTACTATTACTTTTAAAAAATTGATTGTTAATTTTAAAATGTTTGCAGAAGCACTGTCTTTAAAAATTAACATGATTAGTACAAAATTTTCATCATGGCGGCTACAAAATGGCGCCAATTTCACCAAATTTGCGTTTTTTCAGGCAAAAGTGCTTATTTTACAATTCTACAGCATAAATATTATATTATAAGTTTCAAATAGTTGAAACATCGATTTGTCAAATAATTTCGATAGTTATTCAAAATTGCCGAATCAAAATGGCGTCTTTTTTTGATCGAATTTTGTAAAATTTGACTTCTTTCACCTGACTACCGCTGCGACCAAAATTTGGAGAGGTTTAAAAAAATGTGTGATGGCTCAAAATTTTTGTTATAATTTTCTCTTTGCAATACAACGTGGCGTTTAAGAATTTTTCAAAATGGAGCGTTTATTCCGAAATTTTTTAGCATCGAACGGGGAAACTAATTACTAACAAGTACTATTACTTTTAAAAACTAATTGTTAATTTTAAATGATTGCAGAAGCACTGTCCTTAAAATTTAATATGATTAGTACAAAAATTTTCAACATGGCGGCTACAAAATGGCGCCAATTTCACCATATTTGTGTTTTTCAGGCAAAAGTGCTTATTTTACAATTCTACATCATAAATTTTATATTACAGGCTTAAAATAGTTGAAACATCGATTTTTAAATAATTACGATAGCTATCAAGCTTTTTAAAAGTAATAGTACTTGTTAGTAATTAGTTTCCCCGTTCGATGCTAAAAAATTTCGGAATAAACGATCCATTTTGAAGGCGCCATTTTGAAAAATTCTTAAACGCCACGTTTCATTGCAAAGAGAAAATTATAACAAACATTTTGAGCCATCACACGTTTTTTTAAACCTCTCCAAATTTTGGTCGCAGCGGTAGTCAGGTGAAAGAAGTCAAATTTTACAAAATTTGATCAAAAAAAAGACGCCATTTTGAATCGGCCATTTTGAATAACTATCGTAATCATTTGAAAAATCGATGTTTCAACTATTTGAAGCTTATAACATAATATTTATGCTGTAGAATTGTAAAATAAGCACTTTTGCCTGAAAAAACGCAAATTTGGTGAAATTGGCGCCATTTTGTAGCCGCCATGTTGAAAATTTTTTGTACTAATCATATTAATTTTTAAAGACAGTGTTTCTGCAATCATTTTAAAATTAACAATCAATTTTTTAAAAGTAATAGTACTTGTTAGTAATTAGTTTCCCCGTTCGATGCTAAAAAATTTCGGAAGAAACGCTCCAATTTGAAGGTGCTATTTTGAAACATTCTTAAACGCCACGTTTTATTGCAAAGAGAAAATTATAACAAAAATTTTGAGCCATCACACGGTTTTTTAAACCTCTCCAAATTTTGGTCGCAGCGGTAGTCAGGTGAAAGAAGTCAAATTTTACAAAATTCGATCAAAAAAAGACGCCATTTTGAATCGGCCATTTTGAATAACTATCGAAATTATTTGAGAAATCGATGCTTCAACTATTTGAAACTCATAATATAATATTTATGCTGTAGAATTGTAAAATAAGCACTTTTGCCTGAAAAAACGCAAATTTGGTGAAATTGGCGCCATTTTGTAGCCGCCATGATGAAAATTTTTGTACTAATCATATTAATTTTTAAAGACAGTGCTTCTGCAATCATTTTAAAATTAACAATCAATTTTTTAAAAGTAATAGTACTTGTTAGTAATTAGTTTCCCCGTTC
>OY856186.1:207819348-207933208 GCA_963693315.1 Diogma glabrata
TATGGCAAGTCCCTTCAGTTCAAATACAATTCCTTTTAAAACGTTAACATAGTACGCATTTTTAGGATTTCTTTTAATTTTAAGAAAGTTGTTCAAAGGTTTGTATTAGTTTCGTTTTATTTATAGTAGGAAACAATTGGCGATGCTGCTCTATCGCTTGGTAAATAAACTATTTTGATCTTCATCCCATGTTAAAACGGAATGATACTGTTTCATTAAACCAATAGCTCTTTCGGCAATGTCGTTTGTTATTTGAAGGAATTTGATGAATTCTTCTGCTTTTAAATATTCATCATTTTCCGGCCATAGAGACGGATCTACCTTCAGGAAGTCCATTAAAAGCAGAAGAATTCATCAAATTCCTTCAAATAACAAACAACATTGCCGAAAGAGCTATCGGTTTAATGAAACAGTATCATTGCGTTTTAACATGGGATGAAGATCAAAAATAGTTTATTTACCAAGCGATAGAGCAGTATCGCCAATTGTTTCCTACTATAAATAAAACGAAACTAATACAAACCTTTGAACAACTTTCTTAAAATTAAAAGAAATCCTAAAAATGCGTACTATGTTAACGTTTTAAAAGGAATTGTATTTGAACTGAAGGGACTTGCCATAATTAATAGTAGTTTATGTAACAAGTACGCAAAATATGGTTTTAGCGGGCGAATCGTAATGTTTCCGGACGAGGCGCAAGCCGAGTCTTAATATGAAGATGAGTCTGCTAAAGCCATTTTCGTACGTATAGCATACAACGTTTTTTAGTATTAGCTCTTACGATTTTTTTTTCTAATTTATTGCTTAATTTGTATTCTTGCGTACCTAAAAATTTGATTTTTGAACAAAACATATCAAAGCAATTGTGATTATTATTTGAAAATAATTATAATATAAAATGAAAACAAATTTTGAATACGCTAAAGTGTTGTCATAACGACTTTAAGTACTAGGCCGCTAAAATACAATTTTGCGCACTCTAAACAGTTCTAAAAGTAATCATTTTTCGGAGCTAATACTAAAAACTATCATTTATCGAAAGTAAAATAAAAAGTTTTCAAATGAAAATGATAATTTTGTATATTTTATTAAGTAGATTTTGTGAAATTGTGAAAAAGTTGCCTTTTAGCCTAAATTCTGGAAAACACGACTTCACTAAAAGTGAGATATCTCGCGATCTAGACCACCAAAAGACCTAAGATTTTTTTTGTTGGCAAGCTAATAAATTTGTTTATGAGATAAAACCGTTAAATGTGGTGGTTAGTACGACAAAAAGTTAAAATAATGACACCGCTTTTCGAAAAATGCGCAAATTTGCAATATTTTTTGACTTCGGCTTCAAATTTTCATGGTTAGGCTTCAGAAAACGTGTGTACCATGGTTATTTTTGAATTTTATGGAAAATTTCCCATCGAATAGCATCCCGGTATTTTTGTTTTTATGTTGTCGTATCGGTATCCAGCCTCAATTTGAATTTCCTGCATGAATAGCCCAAAATTCAGGACGTTTTGCAAAACCGCACGCTCTGGGAATGAGATAAAAAGCTCAGATCGGGCGGAAAATTTTTTTTTCATCGAGCACTTTCAGATTTTTGATGTGGACCTGAACATTTCAAAAAAAGTGGATTTGTGAAACAGTCTAATATATATATATATATATATATATATATATATATATATATATATATATATATATATATATATATATATATATATATATATATATATATATATATATATATATATATATATATATATATATATATATATATATATATATATATATATATATATATATATACTAGGAGGGCCCGGCGTGCTTCGCTACGCTTATAAATAAAGTTTTTGCGTAGACATTTTGTTGACGTAGAAGCAATGATTTCAAAAAGTGGTAATGAGAAATGCTAGCATATAATTTTTAATTTTTCTTTTTAAATATATGAATGAAAAATAATCAAAACTCTAGCTGATCATTTCGGATATATGAAAAATTAGCGATCAAATAAGTTAGTGATCAAATAAGCTTACTTGAAAACTTATTTGATCGCTAATTTTTCATATATCCGAACTGATCAGCTAGAGTTTTGATTATTTTTCATTCATATATTTAAAAAGAAAAATTAAAAATTATATGCTAGCATTTCTCATTACCACTTTTTGAAATCATTGCTTCTACGTCAACAAAATGTCTATGCAAAAACTTTATTTATAAGCGTAGCGAAGCACGCCGGGCCCTCCTAGTTTCAATTATTCAGTTATTTTTCTTTTTACTTGCAAAAATATACTTAAGTCGGATGAAATTTGTGGCACCTATTGACAAAACATTGACACCAATACCAAAACTACGTGAAAAAGCCTCAAAAATTCAACCGCGCATAACTCCGATTCAGAGTACACAAAAAATAAAAGCAGAAATAACTTTTTTCCTTTCGTCAATACCAACAAAATATCAAAATTTCAGATTTTTTAAAAATCAAAAATTTAAAAATCAACAAAAAAATGTACGTTTTCAAAATAATAGCCCTCCTATAATAAGAAAATAAAGAAAAATATTACGCAAATATCTTTATATCAATAAACAAAATAATCGAAATAATATCGAAAGCCGTCCTTGTTCAAAGACAAAAGACGACTGAAATGAATGATTTAAAAAAGAAAAATGAATGAGAAAAAAAAGTTTCGTTTTTGTTGTTCGTTGTTCGCTAATATATAAAAAAGAAAATATAAAAAAATAAAATAAATTTTTAATTTCGTTTTTGTTTGTATGTAAACTTATAATGCATATGTATATAAAAAGTTTTCCGTATATAATAACTTTTTTATTTATGATCCGAAAAATCCCAATCCTAATCCCAGAAATAGGTTACAGCAATATCAGTTAGCACTGAAAATTTGAAATCAATCAAAATTCGAATAAAAAAGCCTTAGGCTCCACCAAATTTTGGGTTAGCGTATTAATATATAAGAAGATGTATATGAGCAATTTCACGAAGATTCAACATCGTTTTGACTTGACCCCTTTTAATTTTGATTATTTTTTGTTTATAGATAGTCTTTGATAAATAAAAAATACAAGTTCTCTTAGAATTTTTTTTTTCGACCAGGGGTCTTCACAGGGTGCCCCTCAATTTTTGTTATTTTGTGATGTGTGTGCATTTTGACGAGCGATTGTAGAAAAACTACTCAATCGATTTTCAAAAATGATATGTCGTTGAATAGGTATTAGAACAATGTTTTTAAAAATGTACATTGTTAATTTTTTGAAATAATTTTTAACGGTGTAACATAAGAAAAAAATGGTGTAATTGAAAAAAAGATGGCACTAACTTTTTTTTTTTTTTTAAACTAAATTGAAGCTTATTTTATATCTAACAACTTGTGAAAGTTTAGGACTAGCATCATTTTTTGTTTCAGAGATAAAATTCGTTGTGCATATGACTGTCGGGAATCAGTTTTTTTTGTTCTGAAGAAAAATTATAAAAATGGCGATTTTTAGATTCAGATTTTTTTTTATGTTAAATATCAAATATTTTATTATTAAATGAACTTTTTCAAAAGCAATTTCAGTCAAGTTCAGCAAAATTTTGCGACATTTTGACTCGACCCTTTTTAATTTGGTCTATTTTGGTCTATATTTAAAAAAATTCTACTTGAAGCCGTATTTTTCATTTATCAAAGGCTATCTATAAACTGAATATAGACCAAAATAGACCAAATTAAAAAGGGTCGAGTCAAAATGTCGCAAAATTTTGCTGAACTTGACTGAAATTGCTTTTTAAAAAGTTCATTTAATAATAAAATATTTGATATTTAACATAAAAAAAAAATCTGAATCTAAAAATCGCCATTTTTATATTTTTTCTTCAGAACAAAAAAAACTGATTCCCGACAGTCATATGCACAACGAATTTTATCTCTAAAACAAAAAATGATGCTAGTCCTAAACTTTCACAAGTTGTTAGATATAAAATAAGCTTCAATTTAGTTTAAAAAAAAAAAAAAAAAAAAAAGTTAGTGCCATCTTTTTTTCAATTACACCATTTTTTTCTTATGTTACATCGTTAAAAATTATTTCAAAAAATTAACAGTGTACATTTTTAAAAACTTTGTTCTAATACCTATTCAACGACATATCATTTATGAAAATCGATTGAGTAGTTTTTCTACAATCGCTCGTCAAAATGCACTCACATCACAAAATGACAAAAATTGAGGGGCACCCTGTGAAAACCCCTGGTCGAAAAAAAAAATTCTAAGAGAACTTGTAGTTTTTATTTATCAAAGACTATCTATAAACAAAAAATAATCAAAATTAAAAGGGGTCAAGTCAAAACGATGTTGAATCTTCGTGAAATTGCTCATATACACTACACCATACGAATTTTTCTTGAATAAAAACTTAAAATTAAGTTTCATTTTATTTGTCAAAACCAGTTATTAACATCAAAAAGAAAACGGTATAACTTTTCATTAACATTAAAATAGTCATATATGTTCATAAATATTCATAATATTAATCATTTATGTGTAAATATATATTTATATATATATTTTTATCTATCCGGGAAAAAAGTACATACTTTTTTCCTGGGAAAAAAGTATTTTATGAAAAGTAACATTTTTGCACCTGTCAGCAGAAGTAAAATGTTAAACTTTTTGCCCGTCACAGAAAAAATAATATTTTTATTTGCTTTTGGATACTAACAGTACATGCACATTGAAATTACTTTTACTCATGAGATCCAAGTTTGTATGAAAATTTATTTGGAGAAAAAAAAATTATTTTTCTCAATGAAAAAGTTAAAGATTTCTTAACTTTTTCCTCATGATTAATAGAGAATGAACCTCTAGCTACATTTTAAAGCTTTATGCTACTATTAAAAAATAATAATAAAAAGTTGCTCAAATATCATGAGTAAAAGTAATTTCATTGTGCATGCACTGTAAGTTTAAAATGGATAAAGTTTTAATTTTGATTTTGTAAAATTTGAAATAATGAGCTACTTTTTCGTAGCTATTTTGTGTAACATATATTTTTAGTAATTTTATATTTTTGCTACCTAATTTTGTTACCTATTGTTACACTATGTGGTGTGGTTAGCCATTGACTCTGGTTAGAAAGACGTCGGTTCGATCTCCGAGCTGGAACTAAGGTAAAACTTCGTTACGGATCCTTCGCTTTTCAAATCAATTTTCTTTCAGTATATAATTGAATACATTCAGTTCCAGTGTCTTATAATTCTAGCCTGCATATTGGTTAGATCCAATGCTATCGTATAGATAAAGTCTAAATAAAATCAATTTACATATTTTTTAAAATATGCAAACAAATGAGCTAAGATGAAAGCGTTTGCTATTTAGGCGTCATAAATTAAAGTGATTTAGTCTGGAACATTATAAAGGGTGTTGCAAAATTAACGCTTTAAAACGATTTGAATTTGCCGCAATTGGTGCAGTAAATTATTGGCAACACTGAAAAAAAAAACAATTTCACAGCGGAGAGTTTAGGGTTAGTGAAAATGGGGGGTTACACAAATGACGAAACAATAACATGTTTTCGTTATTGAATATTATCTAAAAAATAATGGAAGTTTTGCGGCCATAGTTCGAAAATTTCATTTAAAATATGGTCGGAATTGTGTTTTAACTTCGTCAATGATATTAATTGACAAGGGAAACTGGATCAGTTTGAGACACTGTAATATGTAAATGGTCGTCCAAAAACAAACCGTTAAATTGTCAATATCGAAGCAGTTTTTGAGAGTCCCCAAAAGCCCAGAACACCAATTTGGTGTCGTGTACAAGGTGTCATGTACAAGATCAATTTGGTGTCATGGACAAGAATTACAAACTTCAACAAGCTCTCTACAGCGTATATCGCCCAATAGATCTGTGTCTTCATTCCCAAAAAGTTCAATTAACACAACAACTGAAGCCTAATGACCATGCACAGCGATCAGAGTTTGCTGAATGGGTTATGTGATTTGTGAATGCCCATCGTGTGATTTAACACCCTGTTTATGGGGTAATTTGCAGTCAGAGGTTTATGTCAACAAGCCCACAACTACTCGTGAATTAAAGGCATGTATTCTCGCAAAGGCCTCACATCGTAGCCCAGTAAAACAAACGAAAATTTACACATTTTACTAAAAAAATATTGAGACGCAGATGCATAGGCTAACTTCACCACAGCTCTGGAAACAAAATGTTCTGGATATATAGTGAGCTAACATCCATAAAAAAGTTTAATTAATGGCTAACCAATGTTATAGATTTCGCGTATTTTTAATTATATCAATATTATAGAAAGCTGTAGTATCCTAACATAAATTCTTTAGTACGAGAAACAGTAAAAAAAATTGTAACGACAGTGATAAACCGGAAGTTGGGATGCAGAACTGTTGTGAGCCGTACTAAATGCTTATGTACCAAGTTGCATCTAATTCGTTTATCAGGTACAGGTGCTATTGAGATTTCAAAAAATCAGATGCTTGGGGGACTCCACTCCACTTTGTTCACTATCACTCAAAAACTAAAGAGTTGCTTGCCATACATATTTGCATCTTTTTCCAAAGTGTCATCAAAATTCATTCTCGAACGAATGTTGTATACAGACATTGAAAAAACTGTGACACAATAAACAGGTGTTCGGGAGGCCCCCCACCAATTATCACAGTATTGTCCAAAAACTAATCAGTTCTTTATAATTTAAGTCTCCATCTTTTTTCAAAGTCTCATTAAAATTGATTAGTGAATGAAGTCTTTACGCTCCCAACAAACTTTAAACACAAAGTGTGAAAAATCAGCACAGTATGGTAGACCCTCTGCCACTTTGAGCAATGTGTCCCAAAAGATGATCATTATCTTCTCACGCTAATTGAAACCGTTTTCTTAAGTTTCATCACTTCATTATTGTAGACTGTAGTGCAGCGGTTTCCAAACTGTGGGTCGCGACCCACAGGGGGGTCGCGTAATAACCTCAAGGGGGTCGTGAAGTTTTTAATTTAATAATAATAATTTAATTTAATAATAATAATAAATAATAAACATATTTCATATTGTTACAAAAGTTATAAACTATATCAAAAACAGTCCTTTGAAAGCGAGATTATTTGGAAAGTTGTGTGAAGATATGGGAGCTGAATATACATCACTCTTGTACTATTGTGAAATGTGAAGTACGTTGGCTATCTCGTTTAAAATTTATTCAAAGAGCGTTCGAACTTAAAGACGAAATTGCGATCTTTCTCGCTGAAAATCACAAAGATGAGACATCTTCCTTTCGCAACGATAACTTTATTCTTAAACTTGTTTATTTAGTTGAAATTTTTAAAAAATTAAGCGACTTAAATAAATCAATGCAAGGTCCACAAATGCATGCTCTGATTCAAAAAGACAAAGTCACGGCATTCATTTAAAAATTAGAGCTATGGATATCCAATTTAGAAAAGGATTTATATGACATGTTTCCAATTTTAAATGACGCCGGTACCAGAAACAATATTAAAGCAAACAAAAATCTTTTAATAGAACATTTGCAAAGTTTACTAAAACATTTTTCACATTACATGCGTTCCTTTGGAACAAAATAGCTGCTCAAAGCAGCTTTTGAGTAGACCACCAATGGAACGCCAAAAGTTTGAAAATTTTTCAAAAGAAACCACACAATTTTATATTATCAAAATTTTTTGATTGGGGCTGATATTTAGATCTGACTGGTCCATTTTATTATTAAAAATACCAAAACAAAATTATTACTGATTTAAATAAAATCGAATAATAAACTGCTTTTCAACTACACAACTTGTTCGAGGTAGAGTAGATCAAAGCAAATTTGAGTAAGTTTGATTTTCAATGATTATTTCAACGATATTGATTTTACAAAGATATTGGTTTTACATATTGATTGAAATATCTTTCGATACTTCATTGCAACAGGAATTTGATAGTAAAACTTTAATTCAGTTTTGGGCGGAACGAAAAAAAGATTATATTACTTTGTCGGACAGAGCTATAATAGTGCTGTTACCATTTGTAGCATCATATTTATGCGAAACCGGATTTTCTGCTTTAGCAGCCATGAAATCGAAATATTGAAATCGTTTAGTAGTGGAAAAAGAACTTCGGTTGGCTATTTCAACAATAACACCACGATTTGAGAAACTTTGTGCTAACAAACAAGCATTAGTTAATTAACAAACATTTATTAATTTTTGTTTAGTTTTATTCTATGAATACATTACTTTTTCAATTAATTCCGGTTTTAGTTTTTCAAAAGATGACATCTAGTCAAAGTTTGTTCATGCAATCATGTTTAGAAAAAAATAAGTTCATTGATAATTATATCAAAAACAAATTTTTGTAATGTTATATTTAAACACAAAAATGTTTTATGAAAGTTTGAATAGTGTGTTTTTAATTATAAGTGTCTGGAATTAAAAATAAAATAATAAATTGATACATATCAAAGATTACGTTTGATTTATTCTAAATGTGAGGATCAAATGTATATATTACACACAAATGAACATTTTAATATATTTACAAATAATTTAATGAGAAAAGGTAAACAAGCTATAAAACTATTTAAGGAAGGTAAAGAAAAGATGTTTGATGAAAATTCTCAATATCGAAGGAATTTAACAAAATTAAGTCTGGTTTTTTTGCACATATGTTAAGTGAATTAAAAGCTATATTTCCAAATGGATTTTTTGCTGGTGAATGGAAAGAAAACAACGAAGGCAATCTGGAAAGGATAGAAGGCATCAATTCGATTACATAGAAGATAAGTTTATTTGTTTTTATATATATATATTATTAATTAATTCCGAAGTTTAACTATTGAAATGTCAGATTAGGAATAAGTATTTTAAGAGATTCCTAAATTCAGATTTGTGTGAGGGTGATCGTTACAATCCGTAGGTTAGTTATATTTTTATTTTTTCTTGAAGTAGTAAAATTGTTGTGTTTAAAAGTTCAAGCCACCTACAGTGGCACTCGCAATAACTGGCTCCGTATCAGGGCCTGTGCAATAACTGGCCAGTTATTGCGAGTGCCACTGTAGGTGGCTTGAACTTTTATACACAACAATTTTACTACTTCAAGAAAAAATAAAAATATAACTAACCTACGGATTGTAACGATCACCCTCAGACAAATCTGAATTTAGGAATCTCTTAAAATACTTATTCCTAATCTGACATTTCAATAGTTAAACTTCGGAATTAATTAATAATATATATATATAAAAACAAATAAACTTATCTTCTATGTAATCGATGTGATGCCTTCTATCCTTTCCAGATTGCCTTCGTTGTTTTCTTTCCATTCACCAGCAAAAAAATCCATTTGGAAATATAGCTTTTAATTCACTTCCTTAAATAGTTTTATAGCTTGTTTACCTTTTCTCATTAAATTATTTGTAAATATTGTTACGATTGCAGAAAAATCTAGACGATTACAGAAAGATCTAAACGATTACGGTCACTTCCAGGAAAATAAAATCAACAAAACACAACCGAAAGTGAATGAAATAGTGTTGTTGTTGTTGTACATGTTCTTAGAATTAAGGTCTATTTGTTTTATGATTTTATAAATCAAATCAACGTAACGTAAAATAATCGAATATTCTAATATTTTCTCAAGGTTTCTAAAAAGTTACCTAGAAATTTCTAGAGATTAAGCAGAAGGTATATAAGAAAATTAATTCTTGTAGTTTTTAATTAGTTTATTTTAAACCTGCGATTGTGAAGTTAAAATTATAAAAGTGATCTTTAAATTAGTTTTCGTGGAAAGTTATTTTGTAAATAAAGTTTAAAGTGTTATTAAGTAGAAATAATTTGTGTATTATTTTGAACGTTGAATTACTGGAAATTTCTACAATAAACCGTTGGAGTTTCTGAAGCTGTTAAAAGAATATTCTAGTTAAGAATATTGTTTGCTGCCTTGTTTTCCTGTTGTTGTAGAACAGTTAAGGTGTTGAATACTTAATAAAACCTGGTGTGTTTGCTTACTAATCAGTGATCGAACTCAGGAAGAGATTGGGAATTACGTTTATCGAATTGTGAGTTAGGCCAATTCGAAGTAAGGTGTGAAAAACGTAACATTGGTGACATCGGCGGATTAGTTAGCTGTTAATAATGGTTTTATTAAGTGATTTGAAGGTTCTTGAGTTAAAGAAAGAACTAGAACAACGTGGATTGGCAACAACCGGCAACAAAACTGAATTGACTATACGGCTTCGAGAAGCTATGGAAGCTAGTGGAGTAGTTGTGGAAAGTTACCAGTTTGGAGTGATTAGTACAAATGCTGATTCAGTAGCAGTTGATGAAGAGAAAAGTTTTGTTGCAGAAACAACATCTTCATTGCCACCTGCAAATTGTGATTTTACGCAGTTAATGGCTATGATGCAACAAATGAATTTAAACATGAATCAGATGAATGCTAATATGGTTGCCAATAAAGACGAACTCAATCAAAAATTTGATCAACAAAGCAGCAACATCAATCAACAAATGGCTGCTACTAAGGAAGAAATTAGTTGGAACATCAATCAACAGCTGGAAACAGTCAACAATAACATGGCTGTTAATAAGGAAGAGATTACTGCAACACTTGCTGCAAATAAAGAGGAGATGAACCAGCAAATAAATGAGTTGAAAACTGGAATACATCAACATTTGGATGAGAAACTATTACAAATGTCAACTGCATTCGATGTAAAAGTCGAGAAAATTGAAACAGAAATTCAGGAATTTGAACATAAAATGTTGACGAAAGTTGATGATTTTGAAAAGAGGTTGCAGGACGTTGAAACGACTAAAGTTATTTCCCAGGTGGTACATCAAGTAGCAAATATCAAACTAAAACCACCATCATACGATGGAACAACATCGTTCGGCATCTTCAAGTTCCAGTTTGAGACAGCAGCAGACCAAAATGTTTGGAACGCCGAAAATCGTCTTGCTGCATTGATAGTTGCGCTTAAAGGTGAAGCAGCTGAAGCATTACAGGCAGTACCAGAAAACGATCGCAAAAGTTATGCTGAAGTGATGAATGCGTTGGAACGAAAATATGGCAGCGACCACAAAAAGGAGCTATACCGGATCGAGTTAAAGGGTCGCTTGCAACGGAATGGAGAAAGCATTCAGGACTATTCTTCGGCAGTAGAACGCCTTGTACATTTAGCACACTCGAATACTCCACCGAATTTTATGGAGAAAATGAAGATCGAGGCGTTTACTGATGGTATTCGTGATCCAGAAACACGAAAAGCAGTAATGTTGTCGCCAAAAGCAACATTCGCAGAAACTATTGCTTATGCCTTAACAAATGAAACTGCACAAGCAATTATAAAACCATCAATCAAAATACGTCGGGTGGAGTTGGCTGACGACAACGGTTATAAACCAAGACTACGAGAGAGTGTCAGAAGTGATAGAATCCGATGCTGGTTATGTGGCAAGTTGGGTCATATTTCGAGGGAATGCAGAGATGTGAGAAGGAAACGAGCAAGATCAGCATCGCCTATGCAGCGACGTCAAGCAGAAGAACGGGTGCAGCAAGCTAGGGAAGACGATAGAGCAGCACCGCATCAGTTAAACTACAACGAGTCAGCCTAAAGGGGCGTAAGCTGGCTCCCACAACCGATTGCCCCATAACCTTCATCCATGTTTCGAGATTGACAAGGGGAGGTGACAGCCTGACTGTTAGGGCTAATATTGATGGAAAAAGTTGTGTCATCACGTTAGATACGGGAGCAACAAATACAATTGTCCGCACTGATATTGTGAAAGGGAAACTAAAACCAGCAGGGAGATACCGGATGCAGACAGCTACTGGCGAAAGTGCAAGTATTAAAGGAAAGAAAGTGGTCAACTTTGAAATAGGGAATACTCACTTTCAACATGAAGTGGTGGTAGCTGACATTGTGGATGAAGTCATCCTGGGCATGGACTTCATGAGGCCAAATGGATTCGTTATTGATGCTGGCAAAGGAGTACTCACTTACGGAAATGTTGAGTTGCCACTCCAATTTAATGGTGAAGATTCAAATTGTGTTCGTCGAATAATATTAGATCACAGGGAAAAGCTGCCACCCCAATCAGAAACAATCATTTGGGGAAAATTGGAAGGAGGTTCTGGTCACCCAGGTTGTGGGTTGTAGAAGCCAACAAAGAACATGAAAATTTTAAAGAAGTCGTTATAGGGAAAACTTTAGTTAGATCAGATGCTGATTACAAAATACCAGTAAGAGTTTTAAATCTGTCAGATACGCAGAAAACAATGAAAAAAGGATCAATCATAGGACAATGTGAAGAGGTAGCTAAAATAATAAAGTGCGAGCAGAAAAACATCAATTGCTCGGTCAACACAAAACAACAAAAGGCAGAAATGGAGCAACTTGTGCAGAAATGGACAGAAGGGCTTTCAGAAGAACAGAAGAAAGCAGCACGTCAATTGTTGGAGCGGCACAAGTCTGTATTCTGTAGTACACCTGAAGGGAATGGCAGAACCAATATGGTAAAACATCGTATTGACACCGGAGCAGAAAAGCCGATACGCCAAGCACCAAGACGATTACCATTGGCTAAAAGAGAGGAAGCAGATAAAATGGTAAGAGACATGAAAGAAGCTGGTGTAATTGAGCCTTCAGACAGTCCCTGGAGCTCACCTGTGGTGTTAGTTGGCAAGAAAGATGGAAGCTTGAGATTTTGTGTTGACTACAGGAAACTAAACATAGTTACGAAGAAGGATAGCTACCCATTGCCTAGGATTGATGATACACTGGATACATTATCGGGTTCAAGATTGTTTTCAACACTGGATCTGCAGAGTGGTTACTGGCAGGTGGAAGTTGCGGAGGAAGATCGGGAGAAAACGGCGTTCAGTGTAGGTAATGGACTATGGCAATTTAATGTCATGCCATTTGGGTTATGCAACGCGCCCGCAACTTTCGAGAGATTAATGGAACGGGTACTAAAAGGCTTGCATTGGAAAACATGCCTTGTATATTTGGATGACATCATCGTCATGGGAAAAGACTTTGATGACCACTTGAGGAACTTGGCGGAGGTACTGGAAAGGTTGCAAGCAGCCGGTTTAAAGTTAAGTCCCAAAAAGTGTTCACTTTTCAAGGAAGAAGTAAAATATTTGGGACACAAGGTTACGGCAATGGGAATTCATACAGATTCTGACAAGATTGCAGCAGTTATGAACTGGCCAAGACCAAAGAACCTACATGAACTACGAAGCTTCCTTGGATTGTGCACATACTACAGACGGTTTGTGCCAGGATTCGCCAACGTTGCCAAAAGTCTGCATGAGTTAACCAGAAAAGATAAGGCATTTGAATGGAATGAACCTCAAGAACAAGCATTTGTGGAGCTCCGAAAGAGATTATGTACGGCTCCAATTCTGTCCTATCCTATACCAAATGTTCAGTTTATTTTGGATACTGATGCCAGTAATGAAGGTATAGGAGGAGTCTTGTCGCAGAATATAGATGGTCAGGAAAAGGTGATAGCTTATTTCTCGAAAATGTTATCAAAGCCGGAGCGAAATTATTGTGTTACCCGGAAGGAGTTATTGGCCATTATGGAATGCGTCAAACATTTTCATAAATACTTGTATGGTCAGAAATTTCATCTTAGAACTGACCATGGTGCGTTAAGATGGCTACTCCAGTTCAAAAATCCAGAGGGACAAGTAGCACGCTGGATCGAACGGTTGCAGGCGTACGATTTAGACATTGAACATCGAAAGGGTACTGCACATGGGAACGCTGATGCATTATCGAGACGACCCTGTCCAGTTGAATGCAAGCATTGCAGTCGTCAAGAAAATAAGGAGAACATCATCGATGTACGATTACTACAAGTGCTACCTGACGATGAATGGACTGCTGAAGCCATAAGAAAAGATCAATTAGAAGATCCGGATCTTGCACCCATCATCGAGTTCAAGGAAAAGGGCTGCAAACCAGTATGGGGAGAAATTTCTGATAAAACTCCAACTTTGAAGGCGTACTGGGCGCAATGGGACAGTCTCCAGTTAGAGGATGGATGTTTAAAGAGAGTATGGGAAAGCTCAGATGGCAAGATAAAGCAATCCCTTACAGTGGTACCAAAAGCGAAAATAGAAGCAGTACTTAAGGAGTATCACGAAGGAACGAGTGGAGGTCATCTTGGGATCAACAAAACTCTTGCAAAAATACGACAACGGTTTTACTGGTCGGGGACTCGGCAATCAATTGTGGAGTGGTGTCAAAAATGCGATAAATGTGCGGCAGTGAAAGGACCCGCACGAAGAAGTCATGGGAAAATGAAGCAATACAATGTAGGTGCTCCATTTGAAAGGATCGCAATGGATGTAGCGGGACCATTTCCAACAACGGATAGTCAGAATAAATATGTGCTTGTGATCATGGACTACTTCAGTAAGTGGCCGGAAGTGTGTGCGATTCCCAACCAGGAAGCAACCACCATCGCTGAAGCTGTGATAAATAATTGGATTAGCCGCTATGGAGTTCCTATGGAGATCCACACCGATCAGGGACGGAACTTCGAGTCAGCTGTATTCCAGGAAATTTGTCAGATGCTGGGGATTAACAAAACCAGGACGACAGCTTCACACCCACAGTCAGATGGGATGGTTGAGAGATTCAATGCTACTTTGGAGGAATTTCTAGCTAAAGTGGTCAGTAAGAATCAACGTAACTGGGATCAACACATTCCTTTATTTTTGATGGCATACAGATCAGCAGCTCATGACACCACGACCATGACACCAGCTCAAACTATTTTTGGAAGTGATTTAAGACTTCCTGGTGACCTCAAATTTGGAGCGGTACCATCAACATCATTGTCTGCGCAAGAATACGTCAACCGAATCAGGAAGAACCTTGAGGATATTCACAATCTTGTTCGGCAGAAGATACAACTGACCAGTGATAAAATGAAAGCCCGATATGATATACGATCTAATAATAAAGGTTTCGAAGAAGGACAATTAGTATGGCTACACAACCCACAACGAAAACGAGGGTTATCACCAAAACTGCAAGCTGCATGGGAAGGACCTTACAACATTATAACGAAGTTAAATGACGTAGTTTATAGAATTAAGAAAGGCCATCGAGGCAAAGCGAAAGTAGTACATTTGGAAAGATTGGCCTTATACAAAGGAGAGCTAGATCCTGTTCGGGACGAACAGGCTTAAGTGGAGGGTATTGTTACGATTGCAGAAAAATCTAGACGATTACAGAAAGATCTAAACGATTACGGTCACTTCCAGGAAAATAAAATCAACAAAACACAACCGAAAGTGAATGAAATAGTGTTGTTGTTGTTGTACATGTTCTTAGAATTAAGGTCTATTTGTTTTATGATTTTATAAATCAAATCAACGTAACGTAAAATAATCGAATATTCTAATATTTTCTCAAGGTTTCTAAAAAGTTACCTAGAAATTTCTAGAGATTAAGCAGAAGGTATATAAGAAAATTAATTCTTGTAGTTTTTAATTAGTTTATTTTAAACCTGCGATTGTGAAGTTAAAATTATAAAAGTGATCTTTAAATTAGTTTTCGTGTAAAGTTATTTTGTAAATAAAGTTTAAAGTGTTATTAAGTAGAAATAATTTGTGTATTATTTTGAACGTTGAATTACTGGAAATTTCTACAATAAACCGTTGGAGTTTCTGAAGCTGTTAAAAGAATATTCTAGTTAAGAATATTGTTTGCTGCCTTGTTTTCCTGTTGTTGTAGAACAGTTAAGGTGTTGAATACTTAATAAAACCTGGTGTGTTTGCTTACTAATCAGTGATCGAACTCAGGAAGAGATTGGGAATTACGTTTATCGAATTGTGAGTTAGGCCAATTCGAAGTAAGGTGTGAAAAACGTAACAATATATTAAAATGTTCATTTCAATTTTCCCGAACTCTTTTTTAATAAATCTGTAATTGGTGATACCACGCTTGCATAGTTTGGTATGAAACGTTGGTACCAACCAGCCATTCCTAAAAGTCGTCGTATTTGTTTTACTGTAGATGGAGCTGGGTACTCTGCTACAGCTCTTACCTTGTCAGGGTCTGTTCGAAGACCATCTTCACCAACCAAAAATCCCAAGTATTTCACCTCTCTCAGAACAAAATTACTTTTCTTGAGGTTTATTGTTAACCCAGCCGCTCTTATCAATGAAGAGACTTTGGACAGCAATTCCATATGTTCCTGGAACGTGGAAGAGACTACCAATAGATCATCTAAATAAACAAAGACATTTTCGTGATATTGATGTGGTATCACTTTGTGCATTAGCCGACACATTGTCTGGGGAGCATTGCACAATCCAAAGGGCATAACCCGGAATTGATACAATGGACGACCAGGCACTGTGAAGGCTGTCTTGTCTCTAGATGCTTCTGCCAGAGGAATCTGCCAGAAAGCATCTTTGAGATCAATACTGGAAATGTACTTTGTGCTATTTAGACGACCTAGTAAGCCATCAATCAAGGGAAGTGGGTAAGCGTCCTTTTTTGTGAGTGAATTGACACGACGGCTATCAATACATAATCTGTTTTTACCAGATTCTTTTTGTACCAAAACCACTGGCGAGCACCAAGAACTGTTAGACTCTTCGATCACGCCCATTTGAAGCATTCGGTCAAGTTCGGCATAGACCTTTAGTTGAACAGCCGGCGATGTGGGATAGTGCCTCTGTTTAACAGGTGCACTATCACCAACATCGATGACATGTTCAACTAAAGAAGTCTTCCCGAGCCCAGACACTTCAAATGACGGGAAAGAATCCTTGATCATATCCAGTTCATGTTGCTGATCAGTGGTGAGGTTATGTGTATTTAAAGTTATTGGCTCTGTACGAGTCAGTTCACTAACAAAAGAAGGAACAATACAGAATTTCTCCCAGAAATCTATGCCCAGGTAGAGCTCTTCTCGTAATCCAGGGACTATATGGAACCGCATTGGTTTAGTGGAGCCATTCACAGTTATTGGAATTTCTATGTAACCCAAAATTTTATTTGCGATTAAGCGACTTAAATAAATCAATGCAAGGTCCACAAATGCATGCTCTGATTCAAAAAGACAAAGTCACGGCATTCATTTAAAAATTAGAGCTATGGATATCCAATTTAGAAAAGGATTTATATGACATGTTTCCAATTTTAAATGACGCCGGTACCAGAAACAATATTAAAGCAAACAAAAATCTTTTAATAGAACATTTGCAAAGTTTACTAAAACATTTTTCACATTACATGCGTTCCTTTGGAACAAAATAGCTGCTCAAAGCAGCTTTTGAGTAGACCACCAATGGAACGCCAAAAGTTTGAAAATTTTTCAAAAGAAACCACACAATTTTATATTATCAAAATTTTTTGATTGGGGCTGATATTTAGATCTGACTGGTCCATTTTATTATTAAAAATACCAAAACAAAATTATTACTGATTTAAATAAAATCGAATAATAAACTGCTTTTCAACTACACAACTTGTTCGAGGTAGAGTAGATCAAAGCAAATTTGAGTAAGTTTGATTTTCAATGATTATTTCAACGATATTGATTTTACAAAGATATTGGTTTTACATATTGATTGAAATATCTTTCGATACTTCATTGCAACAGGAATTTGATAGTAAAACTTTAATTCAGTTTTGGGCGGAACGAAAAAAAGATTATATTACTTTGTCGGACAGAGCTATAATAGTGCTGTTACCATTTGTAGCATCATATTTATGCGAAACCGGATTTTCTGCTTTAGCAGCCATGAAATCGAAATATTGAAATCGTTTAGTAGTGGAAAAAGAACTTCGGTTGGCTATTTCAACAATAACACCACGATTTGAGAAACTTTGTGCTAACAAACAAGCATTAGTTAATTAACAAACATTTATTAATTTTTGTTTAGTTTTATTCTATGAATACATTACTTTTTACAACTTGAAAATGTGCTTATATCATTTTATTGTTTTATCTAATAAGGGGGCCGCCAATTTTTATTTTTTTCTTATGTGGGTCGCAGTATCAGAAAGTTTGGAAACCGCTGCTGTAGTGTACATAAAGACACTGAAAAAAATTCAAAAACTTACAAAAAAAATTTACCGGAAGTGATAAACCAGAAGTTGGGATGCAGAACAGTTGTGAACCGTACTAAATGCTTATGTACTAAGTTTCATACATTTCGATTATCAGGTACAGATGTTATTAAGCTTTAAACAAACAGATGTTCGGGGACCCTCCACCACTTTGTTCAATATCGCTCGAAAACTAATCAGCTCCTTGCCATACATATTTACATCTTTTTCCAAAGTGTCATCAAAATTCATTTACGAACGAATGTTGAAGGCTCTCAAAAAACATAAAAAACATGATGGAAAAAACCACATGTTGTATGGTGAACTCCCAACCATTTATCCAATGTACTCCAAAAGCTGATAAAATCTATCTCATGTTACTTGAAAGCTTTTATCAACGTTTATGAAAATCGATCGGTAATTGCAGGCTACAGTAGCGATAAACGCCTGAAAAAAAAACTTTTTGACCGGCAGTGACAAACCGAGAGTTAATATCCATAAATATTGGAAACAGTAGTAAAACCTTATGTACTAAGTTTCCATTAGATAAGCTGGAATTAGCAGTTATTCAAGATTTAAACTTAGAGGTGTTCGGGAGACCACCCGCCATTTTGTCCAAATTTGAAATTAATCCAGATCTTCCACTTTCAAGTGAACCTGGATAATTTGCTAAAGTTTCATCAAGATCCTATACAGGAATGTCATCCACGACCGAAACCAACCACCCACCCACACACAGACGTACACCAACATTTTTACTGGCTATTTAGATAGAGGATGGTCCAAAACAAAAGAAAAACCAATTTTGGGGTATGTAAGATTTTTTTATCGATAAATTGCATTACTTCACACAATTTAAAATTGTGGTGAAGTAAAAATAAAGTAAACAACAAAAAACGTAAATTTAAACTGTTTCTTCATCGGGATACATTTGCCTTCTATGATCCAATAGATTGACTACGTTACCTTTAATTTAAATTTAGAAATATTGCTGGAACTGAATTGATAAAGAACGTAATATTTGAAATGAATAAAAGAAAGCCTATATAAATGATCCTTCTTTTACTAACATTAAATTGACTAAAATTTCATATGAGTTTCCCCCAAAAAGAAAAACTGTGACGCATCGTAAAAATAAAAGCAGTTAACCTACATTTTTCATTTTTTTCCTAAAATTTAAGATACATAATAAGGTCGAACTTGTATCTGTATTGCGTGACTTAAATTATAAGTACATATTTACAATTCATACACAAAATACAACCCTCGCAAATATTTTGAACAACAACAAAAACCATCAATGGAAATATGAATAAAAATTTGTAACAGGATTAGAAGAAAATTTATTGTAAAATAAAAACGCATTTTATTGGATGTACATATTCTCTTTGTTATTATTACATATTAAAATGTTTAACAGAAGACGTTAGAATTTAGTTGGAGTTTCTTTTACGATTTTATCATCGATTCCGTATAAATTTTATACGTAACTATGTGATAATATAATAAAATGAGTTGCCTTTGGTAGGGAGATCGTTGATAAATTAGCATTTACGTACTACGTACGAGCACATAAAATATTAATTTACGATGCACAACTATTTGAAATTTTAACGGTAATTGTAAATTTAAAATTTTTATTGTTTACGACTATATACAGAATTAGCTTTAAAGTGTTTAATTATAATGTCTAGTTAAATTAAAAATAATGGCTAAATTCGAAACAAGAAATAAAAATTGATTTTAATTTTATAAATGCAGTTTTAAGAATTTCGTCTGTGTCGGCAATTCTAATCGAAATTTGAATTTAAAAGTGTCAAACTTGAGGTTGTTGAGGTTAACGTTGAGGTTGTGGTTTTTAATTTATATTTAAAACATTTACATTTTCTTTAAACGTCTAAACACGAAATTTGTCAAGGAAAAACAAAAAAGAACATCGCATTCCACAATTTTGGCCACAGGAAAGAAATAGTTCTACATGGTTACATTTGAATAGCAAATACATGTGACAGTTTTGAAGTTTTGTTAATGGAAATTGTATTGGGTATACAAGAGAAGAATATTTTATTTCTTTTACAGACGAATTATTAAAGTTGTATTTATAATAGATTGATCATTGTTGGGTAATAATAAAAAATATTGGCATTTTTTCGCTCTCATGTTACAGGCCGACCAAGGCGGTGATGCGATTATATTTGATAGTTTCTAGCAAGAATTATCCTCTCCTTTACAACTTCGTAGATGGTATAGTAATTCGAGCATCATTGGCTAAGGAATGAAGTTCGATCTATGGTCGGAGAGTGATTACACGGTTCTGGAAAAACACTTTTTTCTCTCCTACTTATGCTTAATAATATTATATTTGGATCTAAATTTAAGATAAATATGTAACATATATTCTTGGGAATAATCTCTCGTATAATAATGATGAGAAGTTAATTTTTTTATTTGGATTGAGTGGTACCTCGACTGGGGTCATACATACGAAAATGAACATCTAAATTTCTCTCGTTCGGTTTTCGACTTTTTTACAGCATATATATCTATAAAAACTATGTAAGTTTCAATGTGGTGGTGGTTCTGATACGGAAAGTTGGATGCTTTTTCTAGACATGCTCTGAGCTTCGGGATTGATGTTCTCAAAGGTTTGAATATATATTTATATCTCCACTCAAAGCTATACGATTGTATTCAAATCACTATACCGGTTAGATTTGGCTTTGAGTGAAGAGGCTTTGAGTGAAGAGTGACTTCGGCTAGAAACATATACATATAAAAATTAATATCCAACTGTTGATTTTGATTTTTTGTATTCTGTTCGTGGTCTTATCTTCTTATAAATAGTGGGATGCTGTTTTTGCAGTCGGTATTGGAGAATTTCCAAATATATATGAATATATGAACAAAAGCTATAATGTCCCAGCAAACAAACAAAAACAAAGTGACAAAAAAACAGTAGGACTGAAGTTTTCAATATAGAGTTGTTTTCAGTTGTTATCCCATTTTGGAAAATTTTGAAAAAATCAGGTCATCTTTATTTATATGAACCCGCATTGATTTGTCATATACAAAAGAAAGTTTTAACAACATATCTCTCTCTCTTAAAAAACTCCAAAAATGAAATAGTAGTTCATTGTAAATGGCTGACATGATGGCAAACAAAAACGGTAGGTCAATGACCTTGCTAGTATTATTCAGTCTCATGATATTTGCAAAAGATGTTTTCCTGTTTTTTTAAAGGTGTTGTGTAATAGGAATTACATAATCTGCCACAACAGAGTTCGCTTTTATTTTATAGTTCGAGTTAATCACTTAGGTTATAGACTTCTAATGCTTTATGCACGTGTTAACGATAGGAAAGGCAAGTTGTAGGGTGGTATTTAAGGACTTGGGATTAGACTGGAGCGAAAGTGTTGATGTATTGCGGATTTAAAAGCTTGGGGATTATATGAAGCGGAGAAAACATTTTTTGGTATTCGATTCCACCAGTATACGGAACGTGAAAGGAAGGAGTTATTATAGCTGGATGTTCTCACATATGATCTCTAAGGTATGCTTATGGGAATGCGATGATTGCTTATGGGAATGCGCTGAAGTATGCTTATAACAATGCGATTGTGGCTCGTGAAGATCTACGTATAATGGAGGTATTGATTTATTAATTTCGTTAGAGCAATTACCGTTGCAATATCTGTAAAACAGTGTTAGAGCTCCAACCACTCTTCTATGATGCAGCGAATCCATACCCGATGTTAACATTGGATTATCAATCAGTTTCAATGCAAGTCTGTGCACTCTGTCGACAAAATCTAAATAGGTTTCTGGTGTTGCAGCCAATAAATGGGAGTCACATTCGAGGATCGATCGTATTATATATGCTTTATAGATCGTAGTAATTATCGATGGAGATAAAAAGCTTTTACAGCACCGTAGGAAGCCAAGTCGTTGGGATCCCAATTTTGCCACGGAGAGAATACACTGAAAGAAAACATTCGGTCACTAAAACCTCGTTTGTGCCAACCGAATGTTTTCTGTCACAATAACCTCAAATTCGGCTGTTGTTTCTTCAAATTTGGTTTTTGAAATAAAAGAAAACTGACTTTGAGGTTCTTGCGACAGTAAACATTCGGTTGGCACAAAAGCGGTTGTAGTGACCGTATTTTTTATTTCAGTGTATGATCATGTCGTTATGCCATTGTCCAATATTTCATGATAAGATGAAGGAAATAAAAAAAACTAAGAGTAAAAAGCACATGTATATAAAAAATTTGCAGATACAAAGCCAAATTGGGGTTGTGGGAGACAAAAAAGCTCACATATGGAGTTAAAGGTTTATTTCTTTGAGAAAGCTTCGTTACATCATCAAGGAATATGCCATAACTGGGATATGGGAGCACCCTGATCGTTTACTGAATACAATTCATCCGGCAGCACTCCTTAGATATCATCTGAGCTAGTGATATCTCACTGCCATTGCCAGTGGTACGTGTTATTTCACGTTAACTCGTATGTCAATAGCAGGGACTGGAGTACGCGGGAGTGTCACAATCCTAGGTCTAAAATTAAACAAAAAAAACAACCAACAAAACTTGTCCCTCCATGCGTAGTAATAATTCAATTTCAGTAGAACTGGGTTGGGCTCTATGTTACGTTAATATACATCGATTTACAATTTTTATTAATATCAGGTTTTTCGTTCGTGAAAAAGTTTTGGATAAATGTTGGTCCTCGTCATAAAGATTCCGATTTCAAAAACCAACTCAATTCAAGAACTTCCCATATTAGGAATTTGAAAGTGGAAGTGAAATATAAAAAGAATATTTTTATATGTGTTATTATGGTTTTCCATATTATTTACTTTTTGTGTGCTTTTGTCACTTTTGAATTAAAATGCAATATTTAGTAGAACTAGAATATTTTTGTAAAACATAATGATTTCCAAGTACCTCTAAAATCCCCAAAGTTTTCTCTTATTATTTGTTAATCTGTATCTAATGACAAAAATAATAGAAAACATCGTAACAGGAACAAACATGTAGTAAAAAAATTAACAACTCAATTGTTCATGATTAGAGGTAGTTGAACTGCATTATTCTTTTTTATCTCTGATAAATTTTATGTCTGAACTTTCAATTAAATCTAATGGAATACGTTTATAGTTTTACTTGTGCATTCATACATACATATACACATTTTCACTGTTATAGTTCTTTTAATTCCAAGCGCAGTTCTAATTCACTAAATTCACTCACCCCAAATTTTCTGATTTGTGGTTTTGTTTCCTTTCTTTTATCGTCGTTAATAAATCTGAATTTTTATACAAATCTAACAATTTTTTGCGGGGTTCCAATGACGATGTATGTAATGTTATTGTAATATTTTTAGTCGATAATTAAAAAAACTCGTAACCTCGCATAAAAAACGAGAGTTTTAATAAAACTCATAAACTATGATAACTGTTACGCCAACTGCACAAGTAAGCAAAAAAAATAATTCTTGAATATAATATTATGTCTCAAGTATTTTTTTCTTTTTTTATGTCTATGATTGTAAGTAAAATGTGTTTCTGATTGTGTTGTTTTAAAATTGTTTGCTATTCTTTTGATAATGGAAATCTAAATAATTGTTTATAGTGGTTGAAACAAGTGATACACATACCTACAAACAGCTGAACGATATCTAGAAGATGAATGAAAAACATATACATATTAAAAACTTAAACAGAAACCGTAATTTCTGTTTGGAGCCTACCTTTTGATCGGCCATCAAACTATAGACCCAACACAAAATATACCACTTTTTCTCTGTTTAAAACTTTATATTTATTTAATTCGCGCAAGTGTGCCAGTTACCAACGGCATTAAAAGTTTAAACGTTAGAATTTGTGTTGAAAATTTCAAGAAGGACTTCGTTAATAATTAAAATATATAGTCCGATTTATAGTCATTAAACTACTTAGTCTTTTCGACATTGAGACTGTCACCAACACTAGATGCCTTACAGCTTTTACTCTAAACGAATTGGTGTGCAACGAAAACAACAATTTGATAGTCTGAAGACTAAACCATGGAACCATTTCTAATCATTTCTTTCTATCTATACTCCCAAGATGGGTTTCTCAAAAGAGATTCCGTTGTGCAAACATTTACCTTAAATACTATACAATATATGTGTAATGTAGACTGGAGTATGACAATGTAGTGCCGTAAAGTTCCCTCTTCATATAGTATCTGTTTTCTCATAATTCACAATTTTGCTTACCACACGTAGTTCATAATAGTTTCTCATTCGTCCATAATCTATAGTCATATTTTCAGAGGCGTAGCTAGGGGGGGCGGGGAGGGGGGGGGCGGTCCGCCCCGGGTGTCACCCGTTTTGGGGTGACACCCGACCGTAAAAAAACTTAAACAAACCATCACAATGGCTTTCAACGTTTCAATCGTTTTCAACGATAAATCACTTAGAAACCATTTTAGCCAGGTTATCCATTTAATTTTGATTTATAAATTGTGATAACTTATAATGTGTCCAATAAATGTGTCCTACTGGTTCAAAGGGATCTATTCTCCTTTTTAAAATTTTTGAGTTATTACGTAAAATAAAATTTCAACAATATGTGTGCATTTCTTTTTTTTTTATCGAATCAATATGTTGAGCATTGAATACCATCACCACAATTACTCAATAGCTTTGAATATTCCTATAGATACCATATTAACCGTTTTCTTTTACGGTACATTATTTAGTTTGCAAGAATGATTCTTTAACGACCAGGTCTGAAAACACATATGCTGAATAATGTATAGGAAAAGTGGTCTCCGTCGATAATGTGGCACCATGTGTCGATACGGTGGCACCCTTGAGTTCTGTTCTATTCCAAAATTATGTCTCTATTCCAAAATTATTTTTAAAATATCAGCTTAAACTTACTACCTAATATGTTTTACATTTCAAACAAATTAATTGCAAACACCTAAGGAAACTAATAAACAATCAAATCACCATGTTTGTAAATAATCTCAAATTAATTTTTTTTCCTTTATCTTGAAACTCGTAAATTAGAATGGATCGTTTTCGAATGGACACATAAATAATTACTGTGGAATAAAATGGTAGTTATGCAATTACTATAGTTTTGCAAATTTTTATAGGTAGATACATACTCATCCTTTTTGTTTTCAGTTTTATAATATTAATGATAAAATTTTAATAAGACAAAAATATTTAATAACATTGCAATATTGCAATAAAGAAATCATTTGTCAAATACATAAGTGTATTGCTTTGGCAAAATAAAAAAAAATTGAATTTATGTTAATCAAATCCATTTTTTAATTGTGATACATAAGAAGATATGGGACTAATTTAACAAAATCTGGGATTAATTTCCATTTAGTCAATTATATGATGGATATGATTTCGGATCTTGGACATCTGTCCAATGTGACGAATTTAAAAGGATGGATTGTACACATTGTACAAAACCTGGGCATCATTCGATTTTTGTCCGTTGTCTGGAGTAAAACGTACCTCTAATAATTTCGAATTGTAATTGAATTTTTTCTGCGATATTCGTCTTACTGATTGTAAATGGTGACATTTTGAATATTTTACATAGAAGGTTTTATAAGATATATTTCGTTTATGTTCTTCACTATATTATAAGAAGAATATATGAGTAGAAAAAACGAAATTTCTAAACGAATTTTAGGTTTTTGGGCATATTATCATTATTGAGGATGAAGACTGACTTTAGTTTTTTCAATTCGTTTTAATTGTAAGTTAAAATTACATAATACCAATTTTCACGAACTTTACATTTATGTATTTTAATTTTATTGAAAAACGGTTTCGCAATTTTTAGAATAACCCAATTTTTAAAAGCGGAAAACTTTGGAAACGAGGTTCATAAAACGATAGAAGACGCAGTCTTGCTATTAATACATAATGAAAAACAGAAGTGGAAACATCTTTTATCCAGATTATTGCATATAACTTTGTTTTTATCTAAAGAAAACCTAGCATTTCGTGGATATGATGAAGGAAAAAGCCTTTAAATAAAGGCAATTTCTTAGAACTAATCAAACTACTGTCAAAGTATGATGTAGTATTAAAAGAACACATCTTGAATTAAATATTAAAAAAAATATAAATATTTTGGAATGATATTTGATAGCACACCTGACATTTCACATATGTCAGAAGTGATTCGTTATGTGAAAATTGATGATAGAAAAGTGGAAATCAAAGAAGTATTCCTTGGACTTTTTCCTTTACATGGAAAAAAAGCCGCTGCTTTAAGCGATGAAATTCTTAAAAAACTTGAAAATGACGGTTTAGATGTTATGAGTTGTCGTTCCCAAGGTTATGATAATGCAGCTGTTATGAGTGGTATACATGAAGGAGTGCAAGCTATTATTAAAGCAAAAAACAACAAAGAAATATTTGGTGGTGTATAGATCATTCAATTAATTTATTTATAATTTACCAACACTCATTTGCACAAAATGTAGCTTTTGTAACATTTTTCGGAACAGTGGAATTTTTACATTTTTTCTGCTTCGACTAGCTGCTGGGAAGTGCTTGTTAAACACAGCAAAGCAACTTTTAAAAGACTCTCAACAACGCGTTGGGATGCTCATTATGCTTCAGTTAAAGTATTGGATGAAAATTTTAATGGGATTGTGGCTGCAATTGAGAAATTAATTGATCAAAAAGAAAATGTAGACACTAGAGGCGCTGCACAGAACCTTATGCATGGTGATTGTGTATGATTTTACATTTCTTTGCTATTTTTTGTTTTGGAATGATGTTTTAAGGCGAATAAATTGTGCTTGTATTGTATTGCAAAGCACAAGCTTGAATATTGATCAATTAGTTATAAAAATACAGTCACTTCGTCTTTATATTGAAACCTAGTCATATTGTAGAAGAGGCAATAGATTTTGCTGTGAAAAAATCGGAGTACTACGACGATTCAATGTTGAACTCCGAACAAGATTAAAGTCAGTCCAAGATGTAGCTTCATTGTTCGAGGTTGTGCTGACAAACACTGGGCTTTTGGCGAACAGTGAAGAGTTGGAGTTATCTGAATTAAAATTTACCGGTTTTTATGATGAGGTATCAGAAACAGAACTCGTCATAGAGTTTGAGAAGGCATTTAAAAGCGGCAATGTAACAGTTTCTAACTGGATGTGCCTATAGACATTTTGAAATTGATCGTGGAATGGGATTTTACAAAATCTCTTCCGAATCTTATGGTCGCACTAAAGTTATTTATGACTATTCGCGTATCAGTGGCTTCGAGTGAGAGGAGTTTCAGCAAATTAAAATTAATTAAAAACTACATGCTGGCAACAATGACCCAAACGAGGCTTAACAATCTTGGCATATTAACAACAGAACATGAGGCAACACAAAATATAAATTTTGAAGATGTGATTTCTAAGTTTGCAGCTTTTAAAGCTAGAAAGAAGAGATTTAAATAAGGTGACTAGACGTCCCGCTTTTGGGGGGACAGTCCCGATTTTTAACAATTTGTCCCGCGTCCCGCTTCATTTTCAAAATGTCCCGATTTAAAAAAAACAGAATTTCGTTATTTAAATGAAAAAAGAATTTCGTTACTCAAAGTTAAATTTAGGCAATTTATTTATGCTAAATAAAACATTTTCATTAGTTTAAATATATATAAATAAATTCGAATTATATGACAATCAATATCAATATTGTAGTGACCACTAAACATAAATTGAGTTCCACTTTGTCTTCTATTGAAATTGTAATTAAGCTTATATAATATAAACTTATTCATACATTTTAATTATTTATATAAAATTTAAAAAATAAAATAATCCGTTAAAGCTTAGTTGTTTTAACTTGAGTTTTACGTTCATACGTAAAGTTTTTAATTTGATTGATTTGTAAATTTTTTTATTTTTGATCTACGGGAGTGACAAGCCCAGCGTACTTCAGTACAAGATAACAAATCATTAGTTCAAGATAACAAATCTTCCTCGACCGAATTTTTCGAGCAGAAACTCTACTTGAGACATTAAAAGCCATTTAATGTGTGAAAAATAATTCAACAAATTCTTGTGGAATATTTCACAACAATAGTAACCTCCTAAAAAAATTTACACAAAAAAGAAATATTCCGAAGAATGAAATTACATAATTTTTTTTATTAATTATATTTGTACGTTGCACTTTTCTTGTATTTAACAAAATAAATTTTACAATATTGGGGATTTTTTGAGATCAATTTAACTCAAGTAAGTAAAGAAGTAATTAAAATGTTTTCAATTCAAAGGTATGGTTGGAAGTTTCCCAGAAAAAAACTCCACTTCGCATTTTTCGTATTTCGGATGAATTCGAACATTCCTCCTCAGTGCCTGGTTCGAATCCTTAGGCCGACACGCTATCGATTACGCCATTGAGGTGATAATAATTTCGAAGCTGAAACTTCTGCATCACTTATTTAATTTACTTAAGTTGAATTTTAAGTTGACTCCATATTATGGAAATGTTTTACATATTGCAATATATTTTTTTCGTTCTATGAAAATTTTTGTTGCTTTATATTGACCCCCCCACCCCCAACTTTAATTGGCTTTTTATTAATTTTGACAGTTTTCATTCTTGGGGTGACACCACAATATCCGCCCCGGGTGCCACCCATGCTAGTTACGCCACTGCATATTTTCATATAGTTTCCGTTACATAAATTTGTTCTTGGCATAAAACCATTAACAATAATATTTCCTTTACAATATCCTATTATTGGTTCACAATGCGTTTTCACCAGCGTTATTTCACCGTACTACCAAAATTTGAATTCTCCGGACCTTAACCGTAGTTGCTCTAAAATGTTTTCAAACCTCGAACAGCTGTGCATATTTGTCCAAACGTCTCAATATTTAAAAACTATTATTCCACAGACCGTTTTGTCATTATCTTCGCAAAAAAAATAGTAAATTTCTTATATAGTTAATGTTAACAATTTCACTTTCCGTTATAAATCTCAATTTTACTGTAATACTGTTTTAAGCAATTATTTCATAATACATAAACATCATAAAATCGGTTAAACTTACGTTTAATCCAATCCATATGTTAATATTTCCTCCCAATGCGTTGGAAATAACTTGTTTCGTGAAATCATTTTGCCATTTTTGTATTACAAAATAACAATCAGTGATTGTTTTAAAACGGAAAATGTACTAACGCTTTTGCATATTGGTAGCGATATTTTTCGATATTAAAATTACTATAAAAGAGATGACTATACGATTTTTTGTCTCTTATGTCTTGGATATTATCTCTCATGAATGTCAGAATTTAAAGAAAAATTTTGCATTCATGCATTTTTCTATTAAAATTAAGTTTAACCTTAAGTAGTGAGATTTTTAATTAGTTTTTCAATTCATAGTGCAATTAGTTCAATTTCTTTTTTTAAATGTATCCGTCCAGCTAGTCAAATTTAGTAAAAAATTTTTATATGTTTTGTGCTATCCTAGTTTAATTTAAAACAAAAAGAAAAATAATCATAAATGTTTTGTGCCGTAACAACAACAAAAAAATTAGAATGACCTTGTCGGTCATACTCTTCTCTTAGTCTATTTGATTATTCTCATTGGAATATAATTTTTGTGCTGTCAGTGCCGTGAAAGACTCATATACTTAAAGTGATTAAATTTTGTTTTTGATAAAAAAATTTCTCATAAATGTTGGGATTCAATTTATTTCTTTTGTTGAATAAGTAGCCTAATATATGTTCATAATAAGAAAATTTTGTTGTCGTAATTAGAGAAATTTAGTGCTGTTTAGTCAAATTGAAAGTGACTGTTGCATCCATTTGTTCTTTTGTTTACTTTTTTTGTTTGTTTCGTTAATGGCGCTCGGTAAATTAAAAAGAAGAAACATGAAAATTTTTATTGAGTAAAAATGTTAAAATTGAGGAGACATTTATCTTAAAACAATTGAAATTAATTAGAATACAATTTATTAAATTAAAAAAATCGGTGATTTTTAGAGTAATTAAATTAAAATAAACGATTTACATGATTGAATTTATATGACTTTTACATTATTGTCGTGTATTTATGTTTGTTTGTTGCTCAATCTTAATTGTGTGTAGAATGTAAAGAAACAATCAATAAATAAAATGTTCTTTACTGTGGCTGATGATGTCGTTGAAGTTTTGAGTCATAAGAATGGTGTTTAGGCAATTTACTAAATGTCGCTCACCGTCCATCCATGTTCACCGCATTCAACCATATTATATATTATACATACTAGCTGTTCAAAATTCATTCATCATTGTTCGAAACAATAGTTTTTGTATTACTACAGCCACTCGCCGTTCATCCATATTCACCGTATTCAACCATATTAAAAATGATACATACTAGCTGTTCAACATTCATACACCATTGCTTGAAACAATAGTTTTTACATCACTACAGTCGCTCTGCGTTCATCTTTATTCACTGTATTCAACCATATTGTAAATTTCGTTCGTCTATATTTACTGTGTTCACCAATATTATAAATTTTGCATGCCAACTGTTTTGCATTCATCTACCATTGCATGATTTATAAGTTACATATTACTACCATCACTCAGCTTTCATCCAGATTCACCGTTTTCAACAATATTAATTTTTATGCCAGTTATTATACCGTCATCCACCAGTATTTGATTCAACCGTATTTCAGCGCAACAGTTATATATAAGTTTTGCTACTACTACCGTATTGCAACGCAACATTTATTCAAAATTTAAGTTATTTGTTACAACAATTGCCTGAGTTATTTCGACGCAACACTACTACAATATTTCAACGCAACAGTTGAATAAAATGTTTGCTGTTACTACCGTATTGTCTACAGTATTTCAACGCAACATTTAAATAAGATTTTTGCTGTTACTATCGTAGGTCGAACATATTTCAGCGCAACATTTGAATAAAAATTTCTGCTATTACCACCGAATTTCAACGTAACATTTTCTATAAATATCTGACTATTACTACCGCATTTCAAACATATTTCAACTCAACATTGATATACATTTTTTTTGTTATTACCACCGAATTTCAACGCAACATTAATATAAGATTTGTGCTGTTATTACCGTATTGCAACGCTACTTTCATATAAGAATTTTTGCTATTACTGCCGTATTTCTACGCAACATTTCTGCTTACCTGCTGGGATTTCTCGCTGGGATATTTTTTTTTTTGGGAATTACGTATGGTTTTATAAATTTTTGAAAATGTTATTAATAAAGAAAAAGGGAAATAACTAATAAAGACTTTCAATATAGCGTGTGACGCTCTCCCGTGCTCTAAGAGTTGATTCTCGGTTTACCAGCAATGACAGTGGTGTACAAGCTGTATCATATTGATCAGATGACAGCAATACAACTTATGTTTGATTACTACCAGTTGCGGTACTTGCTGTGGGTCTTTGAGCTTGATTGTCTTGCGTCGCAGTCTGAGTGTGTGGGTGAATGTTAGCATGTATGAAGCGTGAGTGAGCGGGCGTATGGGAATGATTGTGGGGGTTGGACGCACTGTTAGTGGTTCTTTCGCAAAAGGGGTCGCCAGAGTCTCCTGTTTTTCACTTGTATTTTTTTCCATTTCTGTATATTTTCGTAAATTGCGTACATTTCTGCATTTGTGTTGAAGCAGCAGGTATTAATCTATCAAATCTACGATGACTGAGCTTTAGTCGTTACGGCGTTAAATTACTCTAGGTACGCATCCTGCTATGCCATTCTCATTGGTTCGCCAATGAGAAAGCTCTTCATTACATATGGTGTGTTCGATTTGACTGAAATAAAAATAACAACAACAATCCAATACAGCTTTTTCAGTTGTTTTATATAATTTAGTTTCTTTTGTTAAATCGAACGCGACTAGAGAGTATAGTGCACCCGACAAACATTTGGACATTTCGTGCACTTTTTTATTTTAATAATTTTTAATTTTTTTCAAATAATGTTCATTTGAAAAAAAAAATAAAAATTATTAAAATAGTCGATATTTTAAATTTAGTTAAAGTTTAAAAGTATTTGAGTGCTAATGTCATACCTATTTGTTTTAATTTAATATTCCTTAAATCATGTAAATATGTGTACAAAATGTGCATGGAAATTTCAGGCATAAATACATAACTATTTGATGTATGAGTTTTATGACTATGTAGGATTTTCTAATACGTTATGAATTTTTCCTAGACTAATATTTTTGGCAACTTCATTACAACAAATAAAGTCATTGCGGTCATATTTTTAAGTTGTAGAATGAAAATGTACGTGCGTGTGTTATTGTACCTGTAAATGTAGCGTCCATTTTTTCTCCATTTTTTTAACGATACAATTTAAATGAACAAAAAATAGAATTCAAAAAATTTAAATATTTGGCTTACATATAAAAAGTTATATCAATTTTCCACAATTTTCTTAATATTATTAAAAGTAAAATTAAATATTACTAAACCAACATGAAAAATAATAACCAAAAATTATTAAAACAGTATAATAATTTTTGAAGTGAAAACTTCTTTAGCCGCGTTATGAAATTTTCTATGGAGTAAAATTTTTATATTCGCGTCTTCAAGTTTTATATGCATTTTTGAAGAACAAAAATATATTTTTTAAATCATTTCTATCTGTCTATATTTTTTAAATTAAATCTATCCATTATTTCTTAGTGTTTCAAATTGCGTTGTGGATATCGTGCTCGACTGATGTTCTGTAGGTAGTGAGTTCAACTCCATGTATGGTAAATATTTTTTATTGTTTTTTTTTAATTTTTATTAAATACCATTAAAATAATTTTTTTCATTCATGAATTCATAAAAATAATAAAAATTTTTTTATACGAATTTTAAAAAATTGATCTATAACGCAGTTTTTTAAAGTTATATTACTACTGTCTTTTGCAATTTGCATTCGAGTCATCATGTTAAATAAATATTGAATATATATAAAATTGAAAGTATGTCTGTTTGTCCTTTATGCATTAATACAGTAATCATCATGAAAATTTGGGAAGTTGTTGTGTACACTTAATTTGCTTTTTATTTAACTATCGTTTTAAACGGTAGTTTGCTTTGATCAATGTTTTTTTTGTTGAACATAATTTTTATTAAATTAAAAATAACGTAAGAAAGATGGTACTTACTTGGTACTTACTTGACACGGTTCATCATAAGGCACTATTAATCAAGTTAAATTTGGAGTGCCAGTCACTTATTTCTAAAAATGCCCTGAAATACTATTACGATTTTAAAAATGCTAACTATGAGCAGATTAACGCCGCTATCAATCAAGTTGATTTTCAAAGTATACTTCTTAATGATAACTTTGAGGAAGCGATAAAAAACTTCATGGAAATTCTAATTTCAATTATGAATTATTTTGTGCCGTTAAAAATTAAGAAAATTAAGAAAGAGGAACCATGGCTTAACGATGATCTAAGAAATCTTCGGAAAAGAAGAAACAGAGCATATAAAAAGTACAAAAGAAATCCAAATGAGATCAGTCGCAGAAATCATGAGCTACTTTTTTCCCAATTTGCATCTAAATCTAACGCGGCGTACGACTCTTATATTAAAAATCTGGGAGATGGTTTTATAAAAGACCCAAAAAGCTTTTACGAATTCATCAATTCAAAAAGAAGTACGAGATGTTATCCCACTACAATGGTTTTGAACAATCTTTCCACTTCAGATGATACTGAAATTTGTAATCTGTTTGCAAACAGTTTTAGGAGAAGTTATTCTGAGGCAGCTACTGACGGATCAACTCCTAATCTTGCACATATTGAAAAACTGTGTGACCTTTCTTATATATATATATAGAAGAATCGGACATTTTGAGTGGTTTATTATCATTAGATATGAAAAAGTCTTCTGGGCCTGATAATATTCCACCAGTCTTTCTTAAACAATGTGCCAGTTCACTTTCTAAACCGTTGTCATGGATTTTTAACAGGTCGTTGACCTCTGGTATTTTTCCTGATGTTTGGAAATTTTCTTATATAACTCCCATTTATAAAAGTGGTAATAGAAGCAACATTGAGAATTACCGAGGCATAGCGAAACTTTCAAGCATACCAAAACTTTTTGAAAAACTTGTTCACGATAAGATTGCAACGGTAGCAGCTGCTATCCTTAACGAGCAACAACATGGTTTTCGAAAAGGTCACTCCACAAATACAAATTTGGTTGTATTTACGTCATATCTGCTTAAGGCTTTTGAAAATGGTTTCCAAGTTGATACAGTGTATACTGATTTTAGCAAAGCCTTCGATAGAGTGGATATTAAATATTTGATCGCAAAGTTACATAGATTCGGCTTTTCTGGTGGATTTTTAAAATGGATTACATCCTATCTAACCAACAGAAGACAGAAAGTCCAATTTCGAGATTGTTTGTCATCTGAAATTAGTGTAACATCTGGCGTTCCCCAAGGAAGTCATTTAGGCCCTCTACTTTTTAACCTTTTTATTAGCGATTTATCATCGTCACTTAAGGATGTTATGCATTTGTTTTATGCAGATGACTTAAAAATTTATCATGAAATAAAAAATACAGAGGATATAACTTTTCTACAATCTAAACTAAATGACCTATACAATTGGTGTACACACAATAAGCTCTATCTAAACATAAAGAAATGCCAGGTTATTTCTTTTACACGGAAAACTGAGCCCACTTTGAACGACTATCATATAAATGATGTAAGTCTTTCAAGGAAAAATAAAGTTAATGACTTAGGAATTGCTATGGACGCAAAGCTTACCTTCAAGGATCATTACGATGCAGTTATTGGTAAGGCATTTAGTGTTCTGGGATTCATAAAAAGAAGAGCTAAGGAGTTTAACAACCCTTTGGTGACGGTTACTCTTTATTGTTCTTTAGTGAGACCAATTTTGGAATATGGTTCTGTGGTTTGGATGCCATATACTGATCGCTACATCAAAAATTTTGAATCTGTACAGAAACAATTTTTGTTATTCGCCCTAAGACATAATTATGATCCGAAAAAATATCTGGAATTACCGCATTATAGATACAGGCTTAAATTAATAAACTTACAGTCATTGAAAGACAGGCGTGACATGTTGTCTGCCATTTTTATATTTGACATCATTAAATCCAATATTACGGTAAAATATTTAAATAACGCGGTTTCAATGAATCAGGGTAGAACCAGACATGCTAGATTTCTTTTGGAATCGCGGCATACGACTAATTATGGAACTAATGAGCCTATCAATAGAGGTTGTAGAATTTTTAATAAACTCCTAGAATGTTATGACGAATCTAAGGAAATCTCAAAGTTGACTTATAAAAATAATATTAAAAAAAAATGTATACTTAATTATTAACGATTGTCTGTTCCATTTGTTCTGTTTTCTTAATTTTATGATAAGCTAGAATTTAAGTTTTAAATTGTAAATTGTCTTGTTAGATAATAAAGTAAAATTTAAAAAAAAAAATTTAAAAATTTATAACCTGAAACAATTACATTTGTATATCAAAATTATATGTGTTGAAATTTAACATGATGTTACAAATTTTATCATTTTCACCAAATATGTTTTCAATTTGGAATTGTACATAATACATGTTTCTAAGTAAAGACTTATAACTTGTAACTTGATACTTGATAACATCGATTATATCGATTTTAAGCTCACAATTACGAGACGGAAATTGCATAAATTCTATACAAAGAAGCATAGCTAACTGATTAAACATGGATGGCAATCATGATAAATAAAATAATTAAAAACGGTGGCACTTAGCCGATAGTGATTTGTAAACGGCAACAATGCGCATTAATACCAATGAATTTGCTTAACTTTCCGCAGCAATATTTGTAAAATTTAAACGTGTTGATCTATGGGTGTGACAACCACGCGTACTTTCGTCCCTGCTATTGGCATATAAGTTATCTTGAGATATCGTATACCACTGGCAATAGCAATGCAATATCATTAGCCAAAGCGATATCTTACGGCTGCTGGTGGATGGAGTATTTTCAGTCAACGAAACCATCCCTTACTGTAAGTTATGGAATATTCTTTGATTATACACTATTTTTTTTAAATAAAATGTGTTTGGTAGTAGAAATTACAAGGTGAGTCACAACAACACACGAAAAACTTTTAAGAACAAGGTCCCACAACAATATGCTTTCTAAGGTATTGATAGACGCAAATTTTTATATGGTATGTTTTAATTATTTTAAATATAAAAAATGTATATATAATAGTTGCTTGGAATACTGATAGATGGTAAACCAATAATAATTTTAATGATTTTAATTTAAACATTCTGAAATTTTAATTTGCGATGCTACAATGACTGGAAGATACAAAAAAACACAGCTATTTCACAGATTTAAGTTTTCTGTCGGCAGTCCTTAACACTGCCTTCTTTTTTTTTTGAATCACTAAAATTAATTTTTCAAAGTGCTCGTTTGTTATTTGTGCATGTTTTCATTACCCTTCCAAATAGTTTTTTTTCGCACATAGTTTTAGATGAAAATAGAACAAAATTCATCAATTTATTATTACAAAAATCATATTACCTCATAAAAAGTTAAATGAATGAATGTTAAACTACTGTTTTACTCTCCGTTATTTGTATTCTATGTTTATTACATGCTTATCATTAAATAAATGTTTGTTTCGCTTCGTTTTTTTATTATTCGTGAAAAATGTGGCAAACATTTTGTGGATGGGGATTTTGTAATATGCACAATTAACGTACATTTCAAAAAAAATTTTACGGGTTATATAAACATAAACACTAAGCAGTTGAGGCAGGTTTTTCAGGAAATGGTTTTATATAACTAAAATTAAAACGTGACTTACCCGACGAGCAGTGTGTGTTCAGACTATTATGATCCGGACCGGATCAGCAGCCAAATTCTGTAACTGTGAAGCGGTGAAGTGATAAAAATTTCTTCGTTTTTTTTTATTAAAAAACTTATCACTTCACCGCTTCACAATTACAGAATTTGGCTGCAGAACATTGCGAAAAGTCATAATAGGGTATTTCACACCCGACCCTAATCATGCATAATACACAGAAAAAATATATCCATATTCGTCTAAATGGTCATTCATATCATTTAAAGTAAATAAATGAATTTTAGTCATTCAATCCGATTTCACAATTCGTTTAATTTATTTTAAATGATTGAAGTTTTAGACATTTAACAATTAATTGATATTTTTATTGATTTTGTGAATAACTTGTTTTGTTTTATTTAAACATATTAGACGAAACAAATGAAGAACGAAGGGAAACATTAAATTGTTCGGTAAATTCACATTTCACATAACCTAAAATGTTTTAACATATTGGCAGACAAAACGGTCTAGCCGTGAGTGTCAGACATTGTTTTAAATTAATATATTAAGTAGGCCGAAAATTGCCACTATAATTCGCTTTTCCTTCCCACCAGAGAAAAATAATCGACATAATTCATTTTGATTTGTTAAAAAATAGTAAATGAAGAGTTTTTATTGGACCTTATCGAGACCTTATTTAGTGAGTTGAATTGTCATATATAATATCACGAGTCGTCAAATAATAGTCGATTATTTTTCATAATCATTATTACGAATGTCATTTGAGGTAATTTTTAACGTCAAATGGCATGAGTGGTAATGTTGAAAAATAATCGACTAATAATTTGGTGACGAGTTGTATTTAGCAGAAAATTTAACGAACAGAAATAGTAACATTATTTCATACAACATAATCATACATAATAAAATATTATTTCATCTTGGTAGTCGCATAAATGTTATAAATTTGTAATTTATTTTTGACAAATAAACATAAACATGCAATCATTTATGAATGAAAACGAACATTTTTACTATTTGCAAATTGCATTTTCACATAACTTTGTATGTAAATTTTTGTTTTAAATTAATATAATAAGTGGGCCGAAAATATTCGAAAATATTCGCTGTTACTTCCCACCAGAGAAAAATAATCGAAACAATTCGTTTTGATTTGTTAAAAAATAGTAAATGAAGCGTTTTTATTGGACCTTATCGAAACTTTATTTAGTGAGTTGAATTGTCATAATTATTGAATTAATTGATTCAAGAATATGAAATGAATGAATCTAAATGTTTGAAACAGTAAAATATTTTAGTAAAATTTTAGAAAACTTTGTTTGAATTATACATTTTCAACTCATATAATTTACATTAGATGAAAATACAATTTTATTTTTTCTGTGTATCTTGTACGACTATTACGGTATGCCTTATTTGGCCTGATCTGAAGGCCTATTTCATTTGATCGTTTGACCAGGTTAAAATAAGACTGTTCTACTAGAATTGATCGGACTCGGATGGCCGAAACTTATTGCAACCCTAGTAGTAAATGTCAGATCAGGACTGGGTCAAGGTGAGCTAGGGTAAGCTCTACTAGAGTATTCATATCCGGCTTCTATCAGAAAAAATATTAGATTTTCCTATTAATGTATGGCCTATTTGCCCTATTTTATTTGTTTCCAATTCACTAGAATTATGCCCATTTTAAATATTTACGTATTGTATTTTTTTTGTACCTAATTTATATATTGTTACGATTTGATAATTGAAATAAAATAAAACAAAATTGTATTCAACCTCAATTTCCCATACCCAATATTTTAAACGAAAATGTGACGTTGAAATTGTCTCCAAGATAAATTGGTCAAACCATGAAATAAAATATAATAACGTAGGTAGCATAGGATTTCTCGAGTTTTCTTTGTATAGATATTTAGGATTCACCTAGAATATTTGAGAAACTAAGCAGAATTATATTTAAGGAACTCCTTTTACGAAATGATAATTATTTCTAAATTGTACTTCTATAATGTAAAGTTATTTTAAATTGGATTGCGATAATGTAAATAATTTAAGTGGAATGTGATTGTTTTAAATGAAATTTAATTTTGAATAAAGTTTTACGTGTTATTTAATAGAAGCATTTTGTGTTGGCTTTGGGAATTACGTAATTTGGCTTTGGCTTTGGGCTTTGGGAATTACGTTTATCGAATTGAGCGTAAGGCAAATTCGAAGCAAGGTTGAAAAACGTGAAAATATTATTTGTAAAATTTCACGCATAGCTTAGATATCGGTTCTCGACTAAAAGACTACAACAATAGTGGCTAAGTATATAGTACATTTTTATTGGGATTATTTTTAAAATTTGTATTTTACTTATTTAAATTAAATTGTAAAAAAATTTATTTCTTTTCATTTTTAAATAGTTTAATTGCTTTTTCTTTTCAAATTTCTTATTTCAACTGATATACTCCTTATATGACTGATCTAGCTTGAATAGTTTGCAGCGTTACATTCCTGATCCCGATCTAATTACTTTGGGCTGCCTGATCCTGTCCCTATCAGTAGGGTAGGGAAAACCAACTCCGGCCCTGATCATTTTAAAGCGATATTTTAATAGTAATTTATAAAAAATTCAATACTGCAATATTTTTTTTACGATTTCATACTAAGCATGAAATATTGATCACTAGGCTCTTTGGATATCCGAGGAAACAATGTCATCTAGAAAAGGAAAGAATTTGAAAAAATGGAAATAATAGAGATATGGACAGTTAGGTTAATTTTTTTTAATGGCGATGGACATTTTCTTTAAATGTTTGAGGAGTGAATTCGTGAAAACGCGAGTGAAATGAATTCCACAATTTCGCCGCTCTATTAAAGTGATGGTTCAGAAAAAAGCTGTTCTATAACGGAGTGTTTGAATCACAAATGGGTGGGATATTTAAGAAGCTCTTGTTGTCGGTTGTACTGAACACTGCACCATGCGGAAGGATGTATTGAATTTCTCTAAGGGACAAATCAATAAAGCATTACTGAAATGACAATATATTATAAATGATGGTCATTTCAGTTACATTTAGTGGATGCTGAAGTGAATTAAGCGGAGCAGTTACCTTAGTATTGTCAATCGGTTATATAGCTTTTTTCCTTACAGAGCCTAGACATTTAATTGTTGACTGACAGTGACAAGCAACTGCCCAATCATGACAAAAGTATTCCATACATAAATGAAATAGAGATCAGTAAAATTTGCTCGAGATTGAAAAACTTCTTATATCGGTACAGAGAAGACCCGATTTTGAATTGAAGATTTGTCCCGTTCCATGTTTTTTTCGATAACAACTTCAAGAAGTTTTACTGAGTCGACCTCATGTAATTCCTCATCATTTATTTTATTGGGAAGTCTATATGTCAGTTCATTCGCAAAAGAAGATATAGTTGAAAACGACAAACAGAAATTGACAAAGCGAAAACGGCAAAACTTTCGACTTTGTCAATTTTTGACAAAAGTTTTCACTTTTCATCCGGCTCGAAGGACCAATGTTTGGATCCAGACGCTGATGATAGAACTAATTCACTCTTTGTTCTTTCTTGCTTTGGTTTAAAAAACTGTTTATTTATTTTAATCAAATGATGTATTATCAAAATTTATTTAATAAATATAATTAATAAAAAACGATTCTAGATTTTGCAAATTGAATTTCTATTTCAACTGGGTCGTTGTGTACGGCTTTCACTCCGCCGTCGTGAATTTGATCCAAAATTTTCTGACTAACCGATATATTTCGGTATTTCTTTTCTTATGAGTCTAAATTAATTAACGCTGTTGCACCTCAAAACTCATATTCCTCAGGTTTTTACTAAATATTTTTATATTTTTAAATAATATTTCAATGAAGGTCATATAAGGTTTTAGTACTGTTTCCAACATTTCTGCGTACCCACTTTGGATTTGTCACTTCCGGTTAAAAAGTTTTTTTTAAATTGTTTTAAAGGGTTTATCCCTACTATATAGTCTATAGTTGCAAATCGATTTTCATGAAACGTTGATAAAAGTTAATGCAAAAGATTTAAGAAAGATTTTATAAGCTCTTTGGTACATTGGACAAAGGGTTGGAGGGTATGGGGGTCTCCAGAGCACCTGTTTTTTTAAAGATCTATATAACATCTGTATCTGATAGTCGAATTGAATGGAGACTGGAAGGACAAAGAACTGATTAGTTTTTAGGCGATATTGGGATAAGTCGTGTGGGGCCTCGTGAGCATCTGTTTATTTGAAACTTCAATTAAATCAGTTTCTGATAATGAGTTTTGACGAAACTTGGTAAATATAATGCAGCATATATATATATATATATATATATATATATATATATATATATATATATATATATATATATATATATATATATATATATATATATATATATATATATATATATATATATATATATATATATATATATATATATATATATATATATATATATATATATATATATATATATATATATATATATATATATATATATATATGTGTATATATATATATATATATATATATATATATATATATATATATATATATATACATATTTATATATATATATATAAATATATATATTGCAGCATTCCAAGGAGTTAGGTCACACATTCGAATATGATAAGGCTATTATAGTAACTAAGGAAGAAAATTGGAGAAAACGGTTGATACTCGAATCAATTGCCATTCACATAAACAGAGACACAGCAGTCAACCACAATTCCGACATGGATTCCCTCAGTCCAGCATACTCACAGATCTGCAACCACATCAAGAAAATATCAGGATAACATAAACGAACAACATTACCGATAATAGTAGATTATAAGCGAATATTTTTCAAATTGTTTTTCCATAGTATTTTTATGAGGTCCCATAATTGTTAGTTAATAGTGTAAATCGTTGTCTTTTAGATATTTATTTAGATCAATTTTTTAAAAAGTTTTTTATGTTAATTTATTCGCATAGTATAGTTTTGTGATTTTTAGTTTTTGAAAAAGTTTTTAATTTGTTTATTCTTATTCAATTTATGTCAACTAAACATATTTATATCATTGTAAAAATGAGATAAGTAACCTACAATAAGGTGATTGTTTTTGTTTGTGTATTTTTGTTCGTAAATAATAGCATAATATTTCATTAATTATAGGACACTGAAGAGGGGGACATGCAATCCCAGAAATATTTGGAAAAATAATAAAATGAACGCTTGTTCATAGGATCTAATGCTTGTAATTGTTTTTAATTTTTACTTATAGTTGTGAGAAAAGTTAAAAACAGTAATCGACAGTATACTGTATTTAGTTAGATCAGATTTGTGATAATATAAATATCATAAACGCCATCACCAAGTATATTGCAGCATGATTTGTAACAGTTCTGGATGTTTGCAAGTATATTTCCAAATAAATAAATCCTATCATATATGAAATATGACAAGACAATTTGCCGAGCTTTATCAAAATCAAATTCCAAGACTTAGAGTTATTAATGTTTCAAATAAACAATTCGGGGATTAAGATGCTGATAAAAGATCTGTCTGTTGTTACTAACTTATCATTTTAATATCCACTGTATAAATTAATTTGAATGTAGATGTTAAAAAATACAATTTCATTACGCATGTTTGTTTTGTTTTTATTTCATCTGTTTCTTGAAATAATAATTAGTTTAAAAAAGTTCTCTGAATAATTTCCATGCGCGAACACACAAAATAATGTAAAAAAAAACACAATTCAAACAGTATGGAACAATAAATGCTTTCGATAACATTGAAAATAAAAAGTAATGGTAACGACCAACTACATTATCATAGTTTTGTTTAGTTTTATTATAAGTAATTAGTTTTCTATACAAAAAAAATTGATTAATTTCTCATATTTTGGGGGGTATACAAAATAGTCATAAATACAAAAAAAAACATAATAATTTCCCGTTTCATTCATTATATTCTTGATACGATTTTCATTGTTCAAAGGACGACGACCTGTCACATTTCGTTGTGTTGTTCTTATACTTATAAGCATACGAACTTTTTTATGATTGTATCAGTGTAAATTGTGAAAATAAGGAAAATTTTATTGTATTTATGTAGTGAAAATAAATTTACAAATGATCAGTTTCTGTTGAGCTTTTTGGTGGAAAACAGTTACTAAAGCAATAGAGAGGAAATAGAAATATTAAATAAATAAAAGATTTCAGTAGCTTTTTGTGATTATTTATTTAGTGAGAATTGATTTTTTAGGAATAAAATTTAAGGTAAATAGCTAACAATTTATATTAAATTTATAAATTAAATCAACGCCCACTTTTAGAACCAAACTTTTAGAATTATATTTTTACATAATTTAAGCTTTATTTATTCTAATAATTATAGTTATGATATGAAAACTATTGATTTATATTAATATTTTCTGTTTGTTTTGGTCATGAAAATATTATTTAATTTATTTTCAAATATTGGGTTGGTTTCTTTTCCCAGGTGTGAGTAAACAAACATGCGTTTTGAAATAATAGCTTGTCTGTAATAGATTATTATAGAAAAGTGTGAAAATATTGGTAACACGTGTTAATACATGGTTACGTAAAATGTAACTTTGAAAATATCAGCCTACGAAATTTGTTTTATTTTTTATTGTGGTACAAAGTTAAAGGCTTACTATAAAAAATCAGGTGTTTTCGTTCTAATATCTCATGTAAACAAAAGACATTCATCAAGAGAATGTTAACTTACAAGAATTGTCCCTCTAAATCAAGCTCTTTACTCTGTTTTCTTACACAAGATAAGAAAACATATGTCTGTAAATTAAAACAAAAACTAAAACGAAAGCTTTATCTCCAACATTACAGCATACATTTTTCCCTGGTTACGCCTTGTTCGAAATTTGTACTTGAATATTTAGTTTGCCTGTAGGTTTTTTTTTCTAAAATTCAGACAACGTAAAAATAACTTCACGCCCACAGTTAACTTAAGATATTTGTACCAAAAACTGGGTTTATGAAAAAAAAATTGTATAATTTTCTTGGTGAACGACGTTTACGAATACAAAAATGTCTCCATAAAACTTTTAGCTTTGTATAATTTAATTAAATAAATGAAAAAATATGTTTTATACCTTAAACTTTTTTTTTATCGGAAAATTACAGCAGAATTATGCATATTGTGCTGCAAAAGAATGAAACTTGTTGAAATTTATTTTGAAAATTTGTAAAGAATTCATTATTTAAGGTGAACATTTATTTCAATTAAGTTTGATTTTGAATTTGTATATATTAAGCTAAAATCAAATAGTTTCGAAGTCTTTATCGAAACATTGAAATTGATTATATAAACTAGAAGCATAACTCAAAGAATTTACCTTTTATCAATTTATCTTTTACAAATTTGAATTTGATCAATAGATTTTAAAATTTAGCTACTAGTTCTAAAAAAGCAAGAAAATGTACTTTGACTCGAATACAAAACGTAGGCAGTTGAACGATTTGGATTCAAATGAATTTTTGAAGTGAAACTTTCATAGCGTATGAATAGGAAAGTAAAACCAATGTAACAAATATTTATCAGTGTCGATCGCCACTACAATTACATACAAAAATCTTATTATTATTTCTATACTTTTTTGACTGTGACAAGCATAGAGCCTAAAACTTATGATTTCAAGTAGGATACCACAACAATTACGCCTCCGACTCACACATTTGTTAAACATTAGTTGTTCCTCATGCTTTCGCAAAAGTTTTTTTCTGTTAACATAATTTCATAAATTTTAGTATCTCACTAAATCTAAATTAGAATATTCCAATCCAACTCATTTAAGTTTTATAGTTCGTTTTGAATATGTAGACAATAAAATGCACAGAAATAAGAATAATCCGCATAGAACCAAATATTATTGAACTTTAAAATAATAATTAGAAATGAGATATCAAATCCTCATCGATTAAGCTTGTGCTTATATAATTCTATTCAAGGTCAAAGGACCGAAAAGCAACGAAAAGTAATTCTCACCAAACAAAACTTTTACTACATTTTTAAATGAGCTCAAAACTTTGGCCACGTGCCTTGTGGAGGTTATAGTGGTCACCATATGTCTATGTTTATAAAAGAATATTAAACATGATATAATTCTCAGTCTAGGCATTGTTCGTAGCCCGATGCTTGATACAAAATTTTACTAAAATGCACAAAAAATTTGTAGTTGCCGTTAATTTGTAGTTTTTCCAAATTTTTTGTTTTTAAACATACAATATTTTCGGCAAGTTCATTTACTTAGCTATTGTTTTTAGTGTATGTACAACAATTAAGAAATATTAGTAAGCGCCTTATAGATGGAATATTCGAATCAAGACTCCAATAAAATAAAAAATTTGAACCCGACCTTTAGCGATTTTCTTGAAACTTCGGTAATAGTTAGTATAATAAAAAATAATATCAATATGTAATTTTTATTTTTTTACTAGTTTTGACACAGGGTGGCTCGAATTCATTTAGAGACAATGAAAGTTTAAAGTTGCATTGTGCTCAAACGGGTTAACCAATTAGAATAAATTTTTTTGTTTGAAAGGTGCTAAGTAAGACTTTATACAAATATCACAGCGATAAAATTAATATTTTGATACGATTTTTTACTTCGGTCTGAAAGACCTAAGTATTACATTCATGAGCCAAAAGTGAAATTCTTACCCCCACTTTTTTTGGCATTTCTCGACGTTTTCGAACCTACTGATTCTAAAAAAGCAAAAAAACAAAAAATGTATGTCTGTCTGCCGGCCGTCATTACCTACGCTGCAGGGAAAACCGCTGGAGGGATTTCAAAAATTTTTTTTTCTAAACATATGTATACTCAAGGGACAGGTCCGAAAGGACGCTGTGTTTGATAACTGTACCGGAAGTGTGTCAAAAAAATCATTAAGTGTGTCAAAAACAGCAAATTTTCATATTTTTGGCTTAAAAAACGTTCATTTTAAGTGATTACGAGTAGGAACATTGAATTTGGAGAAATCTTGATGGTCGGGATTGGTATGTGAGACCAAAATCTAGATTATTGCTTTATAAGTTTGTCAAAAAAATGTTGTCAAGTGTGTCAAAAGAAAGATTTTTATTTATTTTTTTACCTAATTTTTTGGAAAAAAAATAAAATTAATTGTTTGTTTGAAATAAAGTTTTATTATTATTATTGAGAATTATGGCATTATAAGTTTGTCAAAAAAATGTTGTCAAGTGTGTCAAAAGATTTTTATTTAGTTTTTTACCCAATTTTTTGGAAAAAAAATAAAATTGTTTCTTTGAAATGAAATTTTATTATTATTATTGAGAATTATGGCATTATAAGTTTGTCAAAAAATGTTGTCAAGTGTGTCAAAAGAAAAGTTTTTATTTTTTTTCTACCCTATTTTTTTAGAAAAAAATAAAATTAATAGTTCGCATGACATGATATTTTATTATTGTTATAGAGAATTATGGCATTATAAGTTTGTCAAAAAATGTTGTCAAGTGTGTCAAAAAATGATTTCATTTAATTTTTTAGCCAATTTTTTGGGAAAAAAATGAAGCTGTTTTTATGACGTAAATGTAATTTAAAATGAAATTGGACATGGAAATTTTTGAATTTGTTATAGTTTTTGAAATATTTTTGAAATTTTGAAAAAGTTTGTATTTTTGATTTTGTAATAATTTTAGAATTTTGGAAAAAGTTTTAATTTTTAAGAATTTTTGAAATATTATTGGAATTTAGAAAAAGTTTAAATATTTGATTTTATTCCAATTTTTGGAATTTTGAAAAAGTTTGATTTTATTTAATTTTCGCAATATTTTTGGAATTTTGATTATAATTTTCCGGCAACGTATCGATGTTTCGTGTTAGTTGTGTAATAAATTTTTAAACAGAGATAATAAAAATACTTGTACTTTAACAAAGAGTTATGTTTGATATACATCGCTGCCCAAAACTAAAAACCATGTCCTCATAAAAGTTTTTTGCCGAAAACTATATCAAAATCCTTTACCCAGACCGAAGTCTTGATATTTTAGTGTTAAATTTTGAAACAAGACTCAAGTCATAAGACTTCAAAAATTCCTTTTTCCACATTTTAATTTATATTATAAAATAATTAGTTGAATGTATTTTCATTATAATTTAAGGGATAATTCCACATCTGTATTTTTTAACCATCGGTAAGTTTCAGGAAAATCCAGACCTGGCATTGTTTTTGTTAGTAAATATTTAAATTGGTTTATCTCGACAAGACAACAAAACGCCTTTCTATAATTTTAGTATGTTTTGGTTAAAAGACTAAATCTGTAAAAAAAAAACAAAAAGAAAAAAAAAGGAAAAAAGTCCTTTTGGGTTTCGCCATATTTAAAAATTACATTTGTGAAAAATTAATACTGAAAAATTTCGTGTAAAATAAGTATAAAAATTGGTCAGTGTGATTTTTTTTTTTAATATCTTTTATATCTTATTTAATAGAATAAGACCCTTCTAGGTCAATAGAATCGGTAAGCTTGTAAATGGCACAAAGTACAAACATTTCAACCTTATTCAAATGCCTTCTTCTCGAAAACAAACGCTTGTCTGTAATTTTTGTATGTTTTAGGTAAATAATAAATCTTTAAAATATAAAAAAGTAAAAGAAAATCATACAAAAATTTTTTTTATCGTTGTAATATTTTTATAAAGCAACTTCAAACAAAAACAAATATTCAAATCGGTTAACCCGTTCGAGCACAATTTACTTTATTAGCTTTAAACTTTCATTGTCTCTAAATTTCTAAACAAATTTCGAGCCACCCTGTGTGTCGAAACTAGTTAGGTGAAAAATAAAAATCACATATTATGTTTTTTACTATGCAACGATTACCGAAGTTTCAATAAAATCGGAAATGGTCGGGTTAAAATTTTTTATTTTATCGGCGTCTTGATTCGATTTTCCAGCTGTTTTAAAACAAGAGCAACTGATAACCGTCACCATTTTCTGCAACTTATAGAATCAGTAGGAAGAACTCCAGAAACTCTAAAACTAAATGTAAACAATTGCAGACAAACAGGTCAAAATTATCACACAGACAATTTCGATTTCTGTTTTATTGAGTTTTCTGTTGCTGAAAATTCTGTTTTTGTGTTTGGGGCGACCATGTCGTCATAGCCTTGCATGTAGAATGTATGACCCGTATGCCACCCTGTTTTTAAAGAACTTTTTGAAAAAAGTTGATAGCGCTGAATTATTCTTTGAAGTAATCTTCTATTCGTAGATAGTTTTATCCTAACATATGGCCTGAGAGGGCTCAGAGCCCTGAGAGAGCCAAACATTCACGCACAATGTGAGAGATTGTTTTATTCTCTTCAGACAAAAACGATATTTTGGATCATTTTCTACTTCAAACCCCTTGAAACCCTATCAGTTATCGCTAAATTAGTCTATAGTCTATAAACGGCTCAGACTTAACAACTGGAATTTTTATTGGGAATTATTTAATTTCATGTCATCACTATGTTTAAATTCTTATAGGATGGAGGAAAATTATATTATGTAACATCGTAAGTCACTAATGTAGGCATTATTGATTGTTTCCAATTAATGTGAACTCAATATGCGACTCAAGGTCAATATGGAGATTTTCGTTTTTGAGAGTTTGTGAAATAATTTTTTGGGCTTCTTTGGTTTCAAATTGAAAAAATTTCAAAGATTTTACAAAGTTGCTTGAATTTAATTCCTCACAATTCCTCACTCCCAAACACCAACATTTTCATATTGCCCATGAGTCCCATGTTGATTTCACATTGAACAGAAACAATCAATAGTATCTAAACAAGTGACTAAGGGTGTTTGTTACATAATTAAGTATTCTCCGTCCTCCAAATTCACACAAAGTGGTGTCAGGAAATTAAATGATTACAAATTACAACAAAAACAAACTTACGAAGAAACAAGTACATAATTCAATTTTAGCAACTAAAATATCATGAAGGTTGTCAAACTTGTAAATTTCGAAATTGAATTATAGCTAACCATCGCCTCAGTTTCGCAGTGCATATCGTGGCTAACACTTAGAATCGATCCATGTTACTAATAAGGGAGTGCGACTTCTTCCGAAAATACGAAATACGAAAATAAATATTCGGTAAATTAATTATACCAGAACAGTGTCATTTTTGTACAAAACATTAATCAAGCGTTTTGAAAACTGTTTACAATGCGAATTGAAATAATTTGTACATATGTATTTATTTAATATAGTTAGTTATGTTTTCTTTTTGACAAGAAAAGGGATCTAAGAGCAAAAAAAGCAGCTGTCAGATCACTTTTTTTTGAATTTCGTATTCTTTTTGTACAAAAAGATTGCTCTTTTTTGATCTTATAATATTTTTCTGAATCTAGATTTTTTGGTAGATCAAGTTGTAAATACAATAAATTTACACAAATACATTTACACATCTGGCAAATTAGTAAACAAACAAGACGCCATTTACTTATTATTATTGTATAGTTATTGTTTAAATAAATGTTTTGTTTAAATCGTGTTTTAAATTAAAAATTAATAAAAAATTAATTAGTTAAATACTATTAATTACAAAAACATTAAAATGACAGTTTACAAACACAACACAAAACTAGATCAATTCTTTTTATGAAAAAAAATCACTTTTTCTGCTCTGGCAAAAAGAAGACAACATTAGTTTTTTTGATTTATTTTACTCTTGGTATATCTATTGGCTTACCGATTTTTTGATCCTTAAAAAAGTTAAAATCCGAACTCCGAAAGTAGAGTAATAAAATGATTAATTCTGGAAAATATGTTAATATTTTTTATTATGTATGACAGATTCGGCTTGGTGTATTCGTAACGCAATTTTGTTACTTTCGTTTATTCATAGTCTTCGTTGACCATCGTTTGTCTCATTTATATTTGTTGTTGGTTAAGAACAATTGTTGCAATTTCAACTAAAATTGCACTAAAAGGGAATAGCATAGTGTAAACAATGCTTTTATTGGTGTTTATATAATTTGGTTTAGTTTAATTTATTTGAATTGACTTAAATGGCTTATCCGGCTCGTAGGACCAAAAATTTGCCTGTTACAGGTTTTTTAAGAGCTGCTCTGGCAACAGATTCTGATTCCAGATTTCCTTTTTTTTTGGTTCTCAAAAAATACAAAACAATATTTTTATTGGAATAGGTAGCATACATTTATTCAATGAACAACAAAATGTTTCCATTTATTATAGTTGTTTTTATTTGATGTTATAAATCGAAATTTTATTTTCTTAACTCTCCATCATTATAAAGACAAAAAGGAATCGTTCTTTTCACCAAAATGGTGGCTCAACAAAAAATAAAAACACAAAACTTAATTAAAAAATGCGAATTTCGAATTCTTTATTTGACGATGGAATAACTTTAGAATGTTAATAATTAACTTAATTTTGATGATGACGATTATTTCGAAGAATTTGTAATGGACTTTGAAAGTTGAAACGTCTTCAAATCATTCTTGAGCATCTACTTTGAAGATCATGAGAAAAATCCCTGATGGTGAATTTAGATCTGCAACTTTTTTGTGTCACTATTCTTACAAATCGGAAATTAAAAAAACATTCACTACAAAATTTAAATTTCTGATTGGTTAAAATTGACATAAAACATTGACATAAAAATGATATATCTTCATTCATCTTGAGACATTCAAGATAAGCACTAAAAAATGTTTACGCCCATACCAACATTTTATTTGTTCTGGATCTCATCCTTTAACCAGCTCATTTTATCTAGACTGTAATTTATGTTTTAAATTTATTTTCATTAGACATTTCTATTTTATTTAAATTATTGTGTAAATAATTTATTTAAAATTACATATGATAATATTTTATATTTTTTTAATGGTTTAATCATGCTTGCGAGTACTCGGCCATTACTGCAATACTGGTCATCCTTATTGGTCCGTTACTGGGCCAGCTGTACAACCTTGTATGGCCAGTTTTGATTTATTTCTGTGACCCTGAACGGCAGCCGTTTATTGTCCGAAGTTATCATCCAGTAAAATTATGTTAACATTCCAGTCATGATTGCCAGTACTCGGCCATTGTTGCATTACTGGTCGCTAGTAATGGATCATTTTAATTTTTTTTCGTTAGTCATTTTTATTTTATTTTAAATTATTTTGTATTTAATTTACTATTTTTAATATGAGATACGTGTCAATATTGAGGAATAACAGCATTTGACAAGACACAAGATGTGTAACCTTTTTTGAAAAATGGGAGGCACCAAAAATATCACATTAGTGTGACCAATTAGCGATGATCGACCAATTGTAATGAAATTTGATTCAATCAACGTAGAAAAATTTAACTGGATTTCAAAAATACAAAAGGTAATAGTGTTGAAATCTGACATTTTGAAAAATAACGAATGCATGCTAAGTGGTTCCCTGTGTATTGGGTTTAAATGTTAAATTCGACGTCCACGCCGTGCTGCCTATGGGCAATGCTGACAGAATTAGGTTGGTGCATCGGAGACAAGCAGGGTAAAAACTGCCAAGTCGATGACGCTGCATCACGGCAACTTGGTGCCTTAAAACCAATGCGACCCAAGCGTCTGTTCTCCATGTTAGGATCGGCTGGGAGCAGGTGTCTGTCTTGGATCAAGCGTCTCGCTATATAAACGTGTAAAAAGGTTGTTTCTGGTAACCTTAAGAAGCAGAAAGGACCCATTTACGACAATTTGGGTTGGGCCTAAGGCTAATACCCTAACACCGAAACTCAGACACAAAAACAGCCTGAGCGCTCCGGATGCTCTTATAAGTCTAGAAACAGAGGCTGAGAGGTATAGGATGCATATCATAGCTCTGTAAGAAATTAGACAGCCGATAATCGGAAAACAAGATCTAGATAGCCACTCTTTATACTGTAGTGGTCATTCTTCTCGAAGAGAATTTGGAACTGGTTTTGTTGTTGGTGCACGCATACAAGAAGCCGTGATGAAATTCATCCCGGTCAATGAGAGGATCTGCTACCTACGGGTATGCGGTACATACAACAATATTTCTCTTATTGTCGTGCATGCACCTATTGAAGCTAAGAACGTCGACGAGAAGGATACTTTCTACATAGCACTGGAAAGGGTTATGAAACAAACATCTGCTCGCGACTTCATTATGGTTCTTGGTGACTTTAATGGGCAGGTTGAAAAAGATATCTCTTATGGAAGTGTGGTGGGCCCCAACAGCATGGATTTGAATTCGAATGATAATGGTGAGAGAATAACTGAGTTTGCATTATCTAATAATTTGAGAATTGCCAGTACTTTCTTTCCGCATTGATCGATTCATAAGCAGACTTGGGTCACACCGAAAGGAAACACTTGAAATCAAATTGATTACGTGCTAGTAACAGCACGTTTATTTTCTAATGTTTTGGATGTGCGATCCCTTAGAGGTGCATACATTGGAAGTAATCACTTTCATGTATGTGCTAAAATAAGGTTCCATTTTCCAAATCCAGGCATTCCAAAATTCAATCAACGGAAACGTTTTAACATCTCATCACTAAAGAATGCTGAAACAGAAAAGATATCAAAGCCATATTGCCGAAACATTGGAGAAATCAGAAACTATTAATAGAGACGTCGATAAGTCATGGTATTTGCTCAAAGTGCTGTCTTAAGCGCTGCTGATGGAATACTTGGACGAACATAAAACCACTCCCAGAAGCCATGGATGGATCAAGCATGTCTTGACGCTATTCAATACAAAAGAGATTGCTACCTGAAATGTCAACAAGGACGCAACACCAGGTCCACGAAGGAGAACTATAAACTGGCAAGACCAGCCGTTACAAAGCTATGTAGACGAACGAAGAGAGAATGGTGGAAGAGACAGTGTGATTAGATTGAAAGCTTCAGTAAGGAACATCAATCGCGTTACTTCTTTAAACAGGTTAAAACCTTAAAGAAGCGACCGAATCAATTTAGATCGACTGCTATTCAAAACGAAGATGGGGAGCTACAAGTAGACCTTAAAAATATTTTGGATGCCTGGGCCGCTTATTTTGAGAATCTTTGTACCTTAATTAAAGTCAAAGGCACATGCGTAAACGAACCACCCAAAGAGGAATTCGAAGCGATGCTGTCAAAATTAAAACGCAATAAAGCACCTGGTATCGACGATATAACATCCGAAATGATTGTACATGGTGGTGAAACCCTATCTTTAAGATTGTTTGAGCTTGTTCAAATGATCTGGAGGAATAGAACCATGCCATAGGACTGGAACTCAGCTATGCTGATACCAATCCATAAAAAAGGTAATCGTTTACAATGTGCAAACTACAGAGGAATCGCTCTTCTCTGCACAGCATATAAGATTTTTTAATACATTTCGCTAGTCAAAATCAATCCTTTTGCTGAACAACTATTTTGAGAATATCAGTGTGGCTTTCGGCAAGGCCAAGGTACCACCGATGCACTTTTCTCGATAAGAATGATTTTAGAAAAGTGTCGAGAGTTCAACATACCTGTGCACCAACTCTTCATTGATTTCAGGCAGTCCTACAACTCTCTCGAACGAGAGACTCTATGGTCTTCTCTGGTGTCAATGGGAATCTCTGGTAAACTGGTATCACTATGCAAAATGACAGTACTGAACTCTCAATGCTGTGCACGAGTAGAGAACGAAATATCAAAGTTTTTTAAAGTTAATTTATTCTCTTTAATTTATTCTTGGAATATTGTCGACATTGTTGAAAATATATAATAAAATTAGATGTTTATTAAAAATAATGAATTTCAAAAATCCAATCCTACAAAATATTTTTTCCATGGAAAATTGTTATGTTCAACCTACTCTCTCTTTAGAAAATTAATCATGGTGTCTCGTTTTAACTTGGCTAGCAAAAAAGATGAAAAAGACTAATGGAGATGTAGCTTTACGGAAACTCAAGGAAGCGCAAAATAACTCATTACGTATAGGAAGTGTAAACAAGTTTTTTAGACTGCAAAAACAAAAACACAAGTAAAAAAATTTCTATCAGACAATTTAATAATTACATATGGATAGAGGTCATTATCATCATTTTACTGCATATTTACAGTTTATCTACAAATCAACATAAAAAAATATTGTATTGGCCTCCTTTTCCTAATATTCATTAACATAATTAACACAATGACAATTAGTAATCAGTAAGTTAAATGATTCAATTAATTTATTTAACACTCGTAATAGACTTTGAAGTACACAGATAGGAAGATAAAATGACATTTATGGTAAACTAAAAATCTAAAAATGTCATCTTTCAATGCTTTCTGAGAATAATTTGAAAAAAAAGTGTGTATAATCCGAAAATGATTTCACTTATCACATAGTTCTTCAATATTTCACTGGTAAGGTAAATTAATTAATTTAATCGATTATTAATAACAAACCTTTCATGCTGTAGAAGTTCGTGATCGAAGCTGAAATTGTGGAAAAAAATCGTATTGGAAAGAGAGGTTGGGCAAATACTTTCACATTAGTAAATCTTATTAAAGTTCACCCTATCATCTATATTTTTAATAGAAGAACTACATCAAGATCAAGCTTACATTTTTTTACGGATTGCGAAAAATTACCAAATTTATTTTCGAATATGTTATTCAATCTACGTTTTCCTTAAGCTTTTTTAAGGAAATCGAAAAACAAAAAATTCAGTTCAATACAGTAAATGTATAAAGTTAAGGGAAAATATATTTTGATACGAGTATACTTTTTAAATATTTAGAGATCTTGAGGCACGTATTCAGTCTAAGCATTTTATGTGTGCTTTTTGTATTAGTAAATTATCTAAATATACTGTTACGATTCTACATAAACGCAATGAAATACAAAACAAAATTGTATTCAACCTTCATTTTTGATATATATGTATGTACTTGTACATAAAATATTTCAAAAATAAAAACAACTTCACATTGTTTCTTAGAAATAAAGCCAAAACATCAAAATAAATATATCGAAAATAATTATATACTTAGATTTTTGAGGCTTTCTTTGTAAAGAATGGATTTTTCTAGAATATACGAGAAATTATGTAGAATTATATATAAGGAATTACTTTTGTGATAATTAGTTTATTTTAAGACTACGATGATGTAAAGTTTAAATAAACTAGACTGCGTTCTGCGACAGTGGAAATAATTTAATGAGATTATGTTAAATTTAATTTAATTGTGAATAAAGTTTTAAGTGTTATTGAGTAGAAATATTTTGTGTATTATTTAGGACGCTCAGAAGCTGTTAAAAGAATATTCTAGCTAGGAATATTGCTTTCTGTATTGTTTTCCTGTTGTTGCGGAACAATAAAGGTGTTGAATACTTAGTAAAACTTGTTGTTTTTGCTTACTAATCACTGATCGAACCCAAAAGAAGATTTAGGAATTGCGTTTATCGAATTGATAGTGAGGCCAATTATTCGAAGAAAGGTAGAAAAACATAACAATACTATTACCATAAGAAAATCTAGTTTACAAAAAACTTTTATTTAAAACAACGTCGTTTTCTGGCACCGCCTGTAATGTTTCAATCAAGTATTTATACAATTTTCGGCGTTCCAAACATTTTGATCTGCCGCTGTCTCGAGATGGAACTTGACGATGACAAAAGATGTGGTATATGAAGGCAATTTAATATTTGCTATTTGTTGTACCACCTGTGATGTAGCTTTAGCTGTTTTAACACCGTACAACCTCTTTTCGAAATAATCTACTTTAAAAAATGCCTTTTTGTTTTCTTAAGTATACTTTTTGCTGTGACTCTTTCACATCTTGATGGACTTTTTTTACTTCTTGTAACGAGATAGATATTTCGAGAAGTTTATCGTTTATTATTTGTTTGAGTTCCTTACAATTAACAGCTAATTGGTGACTAATGTTATTGCCGATTTCTTCCTTGCTAGCATTCATCTGTTTGTTGATGTTAAGGCTAATTCCTTGCTAACTGCCATTTGTTGATTAATGTTTGATGCTACTTTCTTATTGCTGTTACTTGTCTGCCTTTTATGTAAATTAATTTGTTGCATCATGACCATTAACTGTGTAAAATCAACAGTTGCGGTAATGAAGAAATTTTTTACACAACAAAATTTTTCCCTTCATCAGTTACTATCAAACCAGTTTTGTTGTAATTAATCCAAACTCTGTACTATTGTTCCATTGCCTTTCATAGCTGCTCGAAGACGTAGCACCAATTCACTTTTGTATCTGGTTGTTGACAATCCTGGTTTTCTAGTTCTTTCTATAGCTCAGGAAATTTTAACTCACTTAAGAAAACCTTTAGTCACAAATTACAAATCCACCAATTTTAAGTTTTTCTATTTCTTCCAATGCACCTAACTCTTAATTCAATTTCAACGTACATAATTCCTAAATCTCTTTCTGTATTCGATCACTGATTAGTAAGCTAAAACACCAGGTTTTATTGAGTATTTCACATTGTTATTGTTTTACAATAACAAGAACAATACAGCAAACAATATTCCTTCCCTGCAATATTACTTCAACAGCTTCAGAAACACCAACGTTTGATTATAGAAATTTCGAGTATAAACACAGCGTTTAAAAATCATATACAAAATATTTCTATTAAATACAACTTAAAACTTTTATTTACAATTAAATTACTTATATACATTTAAATTCTCACTTATATCACTTTGCCTTTATTTACACGATTTTACGTTCACGATACAGCCTTCGGGTTACAATTAATTAATTCTACCACTTACATTATCGCATTCCAATTTGAACTGTTAACATAATCGAATTCTAATTGGAACTGTCTTTTGTTCTGTAAAGGAATTTCCTAAATATAATTTTAATTTATATTGTTTTTTTTTCAGATAATAGACTGGTTTGATGCAGATTTCCATCGGTCTCTATCTTGGGCCAGTCTTTTTACTTGATATATAGAATGGCACCCCACATCTTCGTTCCTTCTATCATACCCTCCAACACCGTATTAGTTATACTAGGTTGTCGGAGGATATGCCCAACAAATCTGCTTCTTCTGTTCTTTAACATTTTCCAGATTGTCCTTTCTTCTCTCGCCAGAACCAATACTTCATCATGTATTACCCTATTTGTCCATTTTAGTTTAAACATACGTCTGAAGCACCATAACTTGAAAGCACCTATCTCCCTTCTCTCCTCCACTCCCACTGTTCAAGTTTCACAACCATAAAGAGCCGTGCTCCAGACGTATAGTTTTAATAGTATTTTCCTGATTGATAGGTCTATATTCGAGGTAAGGAGGTTCTTTTTATTGAAAAAGGCCTTTCTTCTTTGGGCAAACTTGCTTTTTATATCAGCCTTCCTTTTTCATCGCTCGTGATTTTACTAGCCAAGTAGGTGTACTCTTTTACTTCCCTAACTTGCACTCCTGCGATACTCACGTTGCGTGTCCCTATTCCTATGGCATTTCATCACTTTGGTCTTTCCTTTATTTACTTTCATTCCATATAATTCCCTTAGCAGTCTGTCCATTGTATTTAGCAAGTCCCTTAGATCTTATTCTTGCTCAACAGTTATGGTAATGTCATCGGCAAACCTTAACATACCCACCACTTTCTCACCGTGAACCTTTATTCCGGATGTAAACTTTTATTATATTCATTGCCTCCTCTAAATACATGTTAAACAGCAAAGAAGATAAACTACAACCCTGTTTTACTCCCTTCTTTATTACTGCTTCTTTTTCCTCATCTTCTATCCTAATTATTGCCTTCTGGCTACTGTATAGACTGTAGATTATCCTTCTTTCTTTGTAATTAATTCCTGCTTTTTTCATAAGTTCAAACATTTTCTTCCATTTTACATTATCAAATACTTTTTCAAGATCCACCAAAGCCAAGAATGTCGGATTGTCTTTTCTAATTCTTTTTTCTTATAAAAGCCTGAGTGTGAGCATCGCTTCTCTTGTTCCTTTGTTTTTCCTGAATCCAAACTGATCCTATTTTAGCTGGGCTTCTATATGATGTTTCATTCTTTTATACAGTATTTTAGTTAAAAATTTTTTAAGCATGTGATGTTAAACTTATGGTTCTATAGTTTTCACATTTATCTACTTTTGTCTTCTTTGGCATAAAAATGACAATTTTTTCGAAATCTGTTGGTAATTTCGGTATCGGTTGGTATGGTTGGTATCGTAGATGTTGCACACCAACTTATAAAGTCTATCCATTCCTGTTGCTTCCATCGAATTTAAAAGTTCTGCTGGTATACCGTCTACTCCTGCCGCTCTTTTGTGGTTAAAATCTTTTAATGATTAGTCGAACTCTGATCTCAGAATACCGTTACCTATACCTTCTGGGCTAAGCTCCATCTCTCTTTCTAAACGATCCTCTCTCAACTCTTCATCTCCATATAATCCTTCAATGTACTCTTTCCATCTATCTGCTTTTTCACTTGGCGCCATAAGCGAATGACCATTTGAGTCTTTTAAGTTTGAGCAGTTTATTCGTCTTTTTCCAAAATGTTATTTAATTTTTCTATAGCCTGAGTCTATAAAACTCATGGTTAAATTTTTCTCACTGTCGTCACATTTTTCCTTTAACCATGCTTCCTTTGCTTTCTTACATTTTCTGATCACTTCATTTCTAACCATTCTGTACCTTCGCAATCCTTCCTCGTCCGTCTGAACCCTGCATTTTTTTCAAGTGTGCATCAAAGCCACTTTTTTATCAGTTATCCAAGGTTTCCTTCCTACCTTTTTGTATCTCTCTTTTCAAACATTTCCATTCCTCTTCCACTGAATTCATTCCTTGCAATGCTTCTAGCTCTCTTCCCAACTTACATCCAAACTCATTCAACATATCCTCCTGTTTTAATTTTTCTAAATTCCATCTCTTTGTTTTAATTCTTCTTCTTAGCTTTTTTACTTTACTTTAGTTTACATTCCATTATCAGCAGATTATGATCGGTGTTAATACCTGCACCAGAAAATGTTTTGGCGTCCATTATTTGATTTTTAAATCTTTGGTTGACCATTATATATTCAAGTTGATATCTTTCAGTGTCTCCAGGTCTTGTCCTCGTATATATTCTTCTTTTGTGATTCTTAAAGAGGGTGTTTGCCACTACTAGGTTGATTTTACAGAAAATTCTGCAAGTCGATTTCCTTTCTCGTTTATTTTCCCCAAACCATATGCTCCTACTATACTATCTTCTTTACCTTTTCCTACAATAGCATTCCAATCTCCTATTACTATTATATTTGCTAATAGTCTGCTATTTGCTAATCGCCTGCTTTGCGATCTGCTTTCACATATGAAATGAGTTTTTTTATATCTTCATAAAGTTTTTCAACTTCTTCTTCATCAGCTTGTGAAGTTGGCATATACTCTTGAATCACAGTTGTTATTATCAGTTTAGTATCTAATATTATTAGAATTGTTCTATCACTAATATGTTCAAAATAATTTTTTATTTTTTAGACCTAATTTTTTATTTAAAACAAAACCCACTCCTGTAATTCCGTTCTTTCCGTACTTTTTAACCCGAAATCCCCTGGCCAAAAGTCTTGCGCTTCTTTCCATTTCACTTCACTTATGCCAATAATATCTAAATTCAGGCTTGTCATTTCTATCATAAGGTTTTCCAACTTGCCAATTACATTTAAACTACGAACATTCCATCTTCCTGTTTTTAAGCTATCATCTTTTAGTTTCGCTTTTTTGGTAACTGCTTCGATGAATTCATTCCGGATAGTCCTCACCCGTAGATTCTGATAAGGGAGTATTTTACCGCCGGAATATTTTACATTGGACGAAAACATCATATTTATTTAGGTATTTGGGTAACCGTTAAGGTAACTCTCAACTTTCCGTACTGCACATCCTCGGAATACCACATAGAGACTTTAATGTAGTGGTTTCCCATTGCCTTCTCCATCCTATGCCGTTGGTTCCTACTAAATAGGAACTCTTCCGCCTTTTGAAGAGATTTCTCTCTTCAAGGACAAGAGGGTGCCCTAACTCCATCCCGCTCATCATTTCTCGAGGCTGACTCCTTATTCTTTTGAGTGCGAGTGGCTATGTTTTACGCATCTTCACCCCATATAACCCTGTTAGAGATTGTTAAATAAATCCACATTCAAAGTAAATCCAAAATTTATTTACACTCGACAAAATTTATTTGAAAACTCGACAAAATCTGAGAATAATCGATGTCGTTATTTTTTATCGATTTTATTGTTGTTTTGTCAACCATTCTTCTTGAAACTAGTATTGCATGTTGTTGACAGTGATGTAAATGATTTTTGTTTTTTAATTAAAATATTATAGCGAAATTGAGAACGTCTTTAGGAATGTGCACCAGCGGTGCGTATTTTTTGGACGGTGTCCAAGATCCAGAATAACAGTAGTGGTTACCCCTAAGGCGATTTTTCACGAAACTTCCACATATACGCAATGTAATGTGAAATGGTGAAATGCACAGAGGCTTTGTATACCATCTGTTGGATGCAGAAAAGAGATTTAGAGAGAAACAACAAAGACGAAATATTGGCAGTGATGGCACACAGATTGACGAAAATGTCACATGACGTGGGAGTGAGAAGAAAATGGAGAATTACAAAGATCGTCGTCTTCTGTAAAGAAGGAAGTTTCGATGGAAGTTTTCTGGGTCGCGCAGGGTTTAAAAGCAGGAAAACCGTTGAAAGTAGAAATGTGAAACTGAGAAGTGAGGAACGTTAAACCGTCTTCGATTTAAGACGTGGGTTCCTAATGTTGGGATGCCACTACTGTTGAATTAAGCAGATTACACATATTTTGGCCCCGATGAACAACAATGCAGTACACAGGCAAATTTAAAATTATTGCCCAAACCAAAAGGTCTCACTGTGGCTTTTGTCTGAAGATACGAGGATTTAGGCTGGTGTTAACCTATGTGTTCTTGCCATGGATGTTCAAGACGAAAAAATTAAAATACTATATAAAGAGTGAATACTAAAGCCCACCTGTGCCGTACAAAGTAATATCTGAATTAGCGTCACCTTAGGGATATAACTAGACTAACAGTAAACTGGTTTTTCTGCAACAATATTCTGTGTTTAAAATATTCCTATCCCTCCTTCCTCTTCCTGCGTACATCTCCAGAAACGCTTAGGTTAACTGCCAGTAAAACACATGAGATTGTGGATGGGTTTTGCTTCTTTTATTCTTTTCACTTCGTTAAATCTTGTTATAAAATATCTTCCCGTTTGCCCTATATACAAATTTTTTAAATCTTTCCAGGTTTATTTTGTTTGATTGCTGGTCTGTCTTTCTAGTTTTTGTTTTAAATAACATCTCGTTTCCGTATTAGTTAAACTTTGTTTTATTTTTTCTCTGTATGGCTTGTATTACAATAATTTGTATTATGTTTTAATTGTTGTATTGACATTATCAATTAGTGTTGGTATAATTGATGTTTTTTTTTGTTTTTATTTTCATTTTCATTGAACATCGGTTTGTTGATTATCTTTGTTTAAAATTTATTATTGCAAATTTATGATTTAAACTACGGCTTATAGAGTGTGAAATTTTTCTATACTTGTTAACATCGTGCTTCGGTTGCAATTAAATTTCTGAATTCAATTTGATTCTATGGCCTTATTTCGAGAGTAAATTGCAATTTTTGATGAATATTGTTTATTGTATATAAATATTGTACATAACTGCGTAACTCTTAATTAAATAAAATAATATCGTTCAGCTAAACTGAAGCTATAGCAATACTGTTATCAGGAACGCTAGCATATATATTTATTAATTTGAATGAATGAAAGTTTATCTGACACAACCATCAAAAATTTTGCGATAAGATTACATACATAGCAATTTTTTTAACATGACTGAACTAGCAGTCATGTTAAAAAATAAAATTGCAATAAAATATTGCATACAAATAATTGCATACAAAAAAATAAAAAGTAAAATTGCTATGTATGTAATCTTATCGCAAAACTTTTGATGGTTGTCAGATAAACTTTCATTCATTCAAGTTAATTAATATAATATATGCTAGTGTTCCTGATAACAGTATTGCTATAGCTGCAGTATAGTATAGCTGAACGAAATTATTTAATTTAATTAAGAGCTAAACGTATTGTTATGTATATCATAACATTCTATGTATTATAATAATGTTTGCAATTATTATAATAAAACAAATAAATAAAACCAACTGATAAATTAATTTGTTTTTTTAATGGATTACCAAAAATTTAGTTTTCTATTTTAATATGGAAAGCACATGTATTACTCCTAAAAATACTTTCGTATACAACTACTGTAAAACAATTTTGAAAAAATGCATGGAATGTGCATGATACAAAACTTTTGTGAGCAATATTGTGCATAACACATGTCATGAACATGATGTGCTCCACACCTTGCACCTGCCTTAAAAAAACGCCTTAGCACATATATGCACACAAACTTCAGTCGCATGTTTCACGAATAGTAAAAAACGAAGCGAAACAAAATTCATTTTATGATAATAAGAATAAACTTTTTATGAGATAATATGACTTTCGTAATAATAAATTGACAAATTTTATCTATTACTTCGGTCTGAAAGACCTAAGTATTACATTCATGAGCTCAAAGTGAAATTCTTACCCCCACTTTTTTTGACATTTCTCGACGTTTTAGGACCTCCTGATTCTAAAAAAGCAAAAAAAAAAAAAATGTATGTCTGTCTGTCGGCCGGCCGGCCGTCATTACCTACGCTGCAGGGAAAACCACTGGAGGGATTTCAAAAATTTTTTTTTCTAAAAATAGGTATACTCAAGGGACAGGTCCGAAAGGACGCTGTGTTCGATAACTGTACCGGAAGTGTGTCAAAAAAATCATTATGTGTGTCAAAACAAGGAAATTTGCATATTTTTGGCTTAAAAAACGTTCATTTTAAGTGATTACGAGTAGGAACATTGAATTTGGAGAAATCTTGATGGTCGGGATTGGTATGTGAGATCAAAAACTAGATTATTGCATTATAAGTTTGTCAAAAAAAAGTTGTCAAGTGTGTCAAAAGAAAGATTTTTATTTATTTTTTTACCTAATTTTTTGGAAAAAAAATATAAAATTAATAATTGTTTGTAGGCTGGGGCCGTTACCTTTTTGAGATGAAAAAATTAGTAGCAGGTAACGCCCGGCTGGAATATATAGTTGAGGTCATAAACAATGAAAAAAAAAACTTTCGAACTTTGAGATGAAGGGAAGTAGTGAAATGGGGTGATGTGTAAGAGGAGAAAACAGTTTTTCGTTATTTGTAACGAAACGAGGCCTCCTAGAGAAAAGTGTTTCATACTAAAGTTGTAGATAATAAAAAAATCTAAAACTTTAGTGAACACATTTTTCGACATAACCTCAAAGTTTGCGAGAAAATGATGAAAAACCGATTTTTCTGTTTTTTATTTTTTTTTCGCGTGAAAATTATTTAATTTTAATGAAACTTTGTGAAAGTACGTAATTATTTGCGCATAATAAGCATGAATTTTTTCAATTATGGAAAATAAATATTTTTCGAGATTTTACCATTTTTCCGAAAAAACACCCCTATCTCCGGCGAACAACTTTATTGATGTTTTTTTGGATTTTGATGTTGTTCTAGTGCTTATTTTTTTTTGTCAAGATGTCTACTCTCAAATAGTATATCGATTTTAATCATTTATTGTTATTTAGCAGCTTAAAATTGAGAAAAACCGAAAAAAAAAGTTTTCGAATCTCGAACTTGTCGATTTTTTTAATTTTTTAGCATATTTATGTTAATAGTTCATAATATTTTAAAGAAAAAACTTTCTTTGGTATAAAATAAATAAAGTTAAATGAATTTACTTATTGGAAACAACGCTAAAATTGAATAAAGTAAAAAATAAAAAAATGCTGTTACGTATTCAAACAGAAAAAAATTTACAAAGTTTAAAATTTAACAGCATACTATACGGTTGCCACGTGTCCTACATTCGGTAGGACGGTCCTACTTTGGAGCAAGAATGTCCTACGTCCTCCTTTACTATAAAAATGTCCTACTCTAGGCAAACTGTAATACAATATCTTACACTGAAAAAAATAGATTTTTTTTCTTCCTATTTCTCTCAATAAACGCGCTAGCAAAATAAGTAATTGTTATTGCACCTTTACTTATATTAAAATTGTAACTGATTATTTAACTTTATGTCGAAAGCTTAGTAACAATAGCAAATAATTTACATTGCTGACATATGTGAATATCGATGCTTTATTGCACGATTTATTCAGGTTGTAAACCACCATTGTTTAAATTTTGAAATAAACCCACCGTTAAACCTCTGTTTTTTTAAATAACTTTTGTTACAAAGTACCTGTTCTTAGAATTATTAATTATTATTAAAATAAAATGACTGAACCGAATTTTGTTATAAAGTAAAACCTTTGGCTACAGAAAGCTAACGATTTCGAAGGAATATGTAAATACACAAAACTACTACTACTTATGAGTAACTGGCTTACAACATAAGTTTATTGATTTTTTTTAAAGTGCCAATGAATCAGCAGACGGCATGTTTGGCTGTATTTCTGAGTTCTTAAAACTTTAAGTTTAAGTTTTTCGAGTGTTACCGCATTGGAGGCTAATAATATCAATGCGAATTTGTATGCCATTATATTCATTATAAATAAATAAATTAGCATTACAGAAATAACGCCCATACATTCATTCATACTTACACCAAACCGAAACCGAATTTTTTTTAAAAAAATTTATTTTTAACTGAAAATTGATGTGGCACAAATCCAACGAGTTTTTTAGTTTTGAGACATTAGGGGTAGTGTGTCCTAGTGTGTGTAGTAGTTTTGTGTATTTACATATTCCTTCAAAATCGTTAGCTTTCTGTAGCCAAAGGTTTTACTTTATAACAAAATTCGGTTCAGTCATTTTATTTTAATAATAATTAATAATAATTAATAATTCTAAGAACAGGTACTTTGTATCAAAAGTTATTTAAAAAAACAGAGGTTTAACGGTGGGTTTATTTCAAAATTTAAACAATGGTGGCTTACAACCTGAATAAATCGTGCAATAAAGCATCGATATTCAGTGCAAGTAAAGGTGCAATAACAATTACTTATTTTGCTAGCGCGTTTATTGAGAGAAATAGGAAGAAAAAAAATCTATTTTGTTCAGTGTAAGATATTGTATTACAGTTTGCTTACAGTAGGACATTTTTATAGTAAAGGAGGACGTAGGACATTCTTGCTCCAAAGTAGGACTGTCCTACCGAATGTAGGACACGTGGCAACCGTATAGTATGCTGTTAAATTTTAAACTTTGTAAATTTTTTTCTGTTTGAATACGTAACAGCACTTTTTTATTTTTTACTTTATTCAATTTTAGCGTTGTTTCCAATAAGTAAATTCATTTAACTTTATTTATTTTATACCAAAGAAAGTTTTTTCTTTAAAATATTATGAACTATTAACATAAATATGCTAAAAAGTTGAAAAAAATTAAAAAAATCAACAAGTTCGAGATTCGAAAACTTTTTTTTTCGGTTTTTCTCAATTTTAAGCTGCTAAATAACAATAAATGATTAAAATCTATATACTATTTGAGAGTAGACATCTTGACAAAAAAAATAAGCACTAGAACAACATCAAAATCCAAAAAAACATCAATAAAGTTGTTCGCCGGAGATAGAGGTGTTTTTTCGGAAAAATGGTAAAATCTCGAAAAATATTTATTTTCCATAATTGAAAAAATTCATGCTTATTATGCGCAAATAATTACGTACTTTCACAAAGTTTCATTAAAATTAAATAATTTTCACGCGAAAAAAAAATAAAAAACAGAAAAATCGGTTTTTCATCATTTTCTCGCAAACTTTGAGGTTATGTCGAAAAATGTGTTCACTAAAGTTTTAGATTTTTTTATTATCTACAACTTTAGTATGAAACACTTTTCTCTAGGAGGCCTCGTTTCGTTACAAATAACGAAAAACTGTTTTCTCCCCTTACACATCACCCCATTTCACTACTTCCCTTCATCTCAAGTTCGAAAGTTTTTTTTTTCATTATTTATGACCTCAACTATATATTCCAGCTGGCCGCTACCTGCTACTAATTTTTTTTATTTCAGCTATAAAAATCCATAACGGCCCCAGCCTATTGTTTGAAATGAAGTTTTATTATTATTATTGAGAATTATGGCATTATAAGTTTGTCAAAAAAGTGTTGTCAAGTGTGTCAAAAGAAAGATTTTTATTTTTTTTTTTCCCAATTTTTTGGAAATAAAATTGTTTGTTTAAAATGAAATTTTATTATTATTATTGAGAATTATGGCATTATAAGTTTGTCAACAAAATGTTGTCAAGTGTGTCAAAAGATTTTTATTTAGTTTTTTACCCAATTTTTTGGAAAAAAAATAAATTGTTTGTTTGAAATGAAATTTTATTATTATTATTGAGAATTATGGCATTATAAGTTTGTCAAAAAATGTTGTCAAGTGTGTCAAAAGAAAGGTTTTTATTTATTTTTTACCCAATTTTTTTAGAAAAAAATAAAATTAATAGTTCGTATGACATGATATTTTATTATTATTATAGAGAATTATGGTATTATAAGTTTGTCAAAAAATAATGTCAAGTGTGTCAAAAAATGATTTCATTTAATTTTTTAGCCAATATTTTGGGAAAAAAAATGTAGCTGTTTTTATGACGTAAATGTAATTTAAAATGAAATTGGACATGGAAATTTTTGAATTTGTTGTAGTTTTTGAAATATTTTTGGAATTTTGAAAAAGTTTGTATTTTTGATTTTGTAATAATTTTTGCAATATTTTTAGAATTTCGGCAAAAGTTTTAATTTTTGATTTTGTAAGAATTTTTGAAATATTTTTAGAATTTTGAAAAATTTTTAATTTTTGATATTATTATAATTTTTGGAATTTTGAAAAAAGTTTTAATTTTTGATTTTGTAATAATTTTTGCAATATTTTTAGAATTTTGGAAAAGTTCGAATTTTTAAGAATTTTTGGCATATCATCAGAATTTAGAAAAAGTTTAAATATTTGATTTCATTCTAATTTTTAGAATATTTTTGGAATTTTGAAAAAGTTTGATTTTATTTAATTTAACAATATTTTTGGAATTTTGTTTACAATTATCCGGCAACGTATTGATGTTTCGTGTTAGTTTTGTAATAAATTTTTAAACAGAGTCTATCTCTGAATACTTGTACTTTAACAAAGAGTTATGTTTGATATTCATCGCTGCCCAAAACTAAAAACCATGTCCTCATAAAAGTTTTGTTGCCGAAAACTATATCAAAATCCTTAACCCAGACCGAAGTCTTGATATCTCAGAGCTTGAGATTTCAGCCCCTCCATATTTTTCATCTAGAATTATGTGCGAACTTTTTTTTGTGAAAGTAATGAAAACAATCCGAAATTCGATGTCCTCGCCGTGCTGCCTGGGTAATGCTGACAGAATTAGGTTGGTGTATTGGAGACAAGCAGAGTAAAACTGCTTAGTCAATGACGCTACACTACGGCGAATTGGCGCCTTACAACCAATGCGACTCAAGCGTCTGTTCTCCATGTCAGGGGCGGCTTGGAGCGGGCGCCTGTCTTGGATCAAACGGCTCGCTATATAAACGTGTAAAAAGGTTGTTTCTGGTGACCTTAATATGCAGAACAAACCCATTCACGAAAATTTGGGTTGGGCCTAAGGTTAACACCCTAACCCCGGAAAAAAAAACATGCTAAATTTGGAAATCAGAGAGAGAATAACAGACCCCGATTTCAAAATAGAATTTTACCTGGACGTAAAAGAGGACCAGACTACCGATTCGGAACGTGGAACGTGCGCAGCCTGAGCGCTCATGATGTTCTTATAAGTCTAGAAACAGAGGCTGAGAGGTATAGGATGGATATTATTGCTCTGCAATAAATTAGACAGCCGATAATCGGAAAACAAGATTTGGATAGTCACTCTCTATACTATAGTGGTCATCCTTCTCGAAGAAAATTTGGAACTGGCTTTCTTGTTAGTGCACGCATACAAGAAACCGTGGTGAAATTCATCCCGGTCAGTGAGAGGATCTGCTACCTACGTGTACGTGGTACATATAACAATATTTCTTTTATTGCCGTGGATGCACCTACTGAAGCTAAGACCGTCGACGAGAAGGATAAGTTCTACATAGTACTGGAAGAGGTTATGAAACAAACACCAAAACGCGACTTCATTATGGTTCTTGGTGACTTTAATGGGCAGCTTGGAAAAGATATCTCTTATGGAAATATGGTGGGTCCCAACAGCCTGCATTTGAATTCGAATGATAATGGTGAGAGAATGACTGAGTTTGCATTATCTAATAATTTGAGAATGCCAGTACGTTCTTTCCGCATCGATCGATTCATAAGCAGACTTGGGTCTCACCGAATGGAAACACTCGAAATCAAATTGATCACGTTCTAGTAACAGCACGTTTCTTTTCGAGCGTTCTGGATGTGCGATCCTTTAGAGATGCATACATTCGAAGTGATCACTTCCTTGTATGTGCTACGATAAGGTTCTACTTCCCAAACCCAAGCATACCAAAATTCAATCAACGGAAACGTTTTAACATCTCATCATTAAAGAATGCTGAAACGGAAGAGAGATATCAAATCCATATTTCCGAAACATTGGATAAATCAGAAACCATTAATGGAGACGTCGATAAGTCATGGTATTTGCTGAAAGATACTGTTTTAGGCGCTGCTGAGGGAATACTTGGACGAACACAGAACCACTCCCAGAAGCCATGGATGGATCAAACATGCCTTGACGCTATTTGATACAAAAAAAATTGCTACCTGAAATGTCTACAAGGACGCAACACCAGGTCCACGAAGGAGAACTATAAACTGGCAAGACAAGCCGTTACAAAACTATGTAGACGAACGAAGAGAGAATGGTGGAAGAGACAGTGTGAGGAGATTGAAAGCTTCAATAAGGAACATCAATTGCGTAACTTCTTTCAACAGGTTATAACGTTAAAGAAGGGCCCTCAAACTAGATCGACTGCTATTCAAAACGAAGATGGAGAGCTACAACTAGACCTTAAAAATATTTTAGAAGCCTGGACCGCTTATTTTGAGAATCTTCTCAACTTAAGTGACCAGCAACAAGTCGGGCGACGAGCAAAGCTTATTCGTGCATCAAAGGTACATGTAGACGAACCACCCTAAGAGGAATTCGAAGCGGCGCTGTCAAAATTAAAACGCAATAAAGTACCTGGTATCGACGATATAACATCCGAAATGATTGTACATGGTGGCGAAACTCTATCCTTAAGATTGTTTGAACTTGTTCAAATGATCTGAAGGACTGAAACCATGCCACAGGACTAATACAGCTATGCTGATTCCAATCCATTAAAAAGGTAATCGCCTACAATATGCAAACTACAGAGGAATCGCGCTCCTTTGCACAGAATATAAGATATTTTCCTACATTTTTCTATCCAAAATCAATTCTTTTGCTGAACAACTGTTTGGAGAATATCAGTGTGGTTTCCGGCGGGGCCGAGGTACTACCCAAGTAGCAAAAATAGTGATTATCAGTACTTAAAGAAGGAGTTAAGAAGACTTAATCGAGGCAACGCGCCTTCTTAAAGAAGGATTTAAGTATGAATTAAGTACAAAAAGGCCTATGTGGGCGGTCCGATAGAACGAATTAAGAAGCGTTTTTCTATCTTATATCCTTCTTAAATAGGTATGTGATTTTTAACTCCTACTAAAGTCCTTCTTAACTCCTTCTTAACTCCAGCTTAACTCTTTCTTAAATCGGTGTCATTTTTTTGTTATACTATCAAAGTCAAAGAGTGACACAAATATTTCTATCTCTTTTTTTCTTTATTAATTCATAATTTAAATTAAAGATAATGACAATAATGAAATGAAACAAAAAAAATATGTTGTGTGCTGTTTAAAAATTTTATGAAGAGAAGCTGAGAAGATAATAAAAATATATTATATATTGGGGGTTTGAAAATCGGTTTTAAGATAACATTAACCCAATATCTTCAAACGGAACGAGTTTTATGATGAAATGGGGTCTTCTAACCCCTTCAAAACTCACGCGCCTTTATAATTTCTCTAATTTATTTAAATTGTTGAAAATATGTCAAAATTCAATGCGCCTAAAACTTTATTTAAAATTTTTTGTTGATCAGAACTTGAACATATTCATGCTCACATCGTTGTTAGCTATCTAAATATAAGTTAAAATAAAAAATTGGAGCAGTATTTATTATTTATATTTTTAACGAAAATTTTTCAAATTGTATTTTAAAAATTTTGTATAAAAATATGGCGGAATCTTGTTCATTATCAAGTATATGATGATTTCTCAAATTAAGTACAAATATCTTCTTAATTTAGTATGACACAATACCAAAATAGTTGAAATCCCTTCTTAATTCGGGTGAAAAACCAAGAACGAATTTATACTATTTTGGGTATGATCATTAGTTTTCAATTGTACACTGGAAAAAAAAGCTGGTTTAATCTATAATATTAGTTCAATCAAATTTTTTTTGTAGCATCATCTAAAATTAAGGACAACATACAAAACATTTGTCTAACGGCAAAACGTTTTGTCAATCGTACTAAATTTTAGATAGTGCTACAAAGTTTATTTTGCTGAACTAATAATGAAGAATATGCCAATGTGTTTTTTTAGTGTACATTACTGCAAAAATACGGTATGTGACATACCAATTTAAGGAGAAATTTGTACTATTTCGAGTATTGAAATACCGATTTAAGTACATACAATGTTTACTTTTTTCTGTACCTGACAGTTATGAATAATTCGATTGGATTTGTTTAAATTTTACTTAAATTTAGGATAGTTTAGTTATTTGGTTAGTTTGGCTGATTTGAAATATATTGCAGAAGAAACACTAGAATTGACTGCCAGAGTATCCCTTGTTTGAATCGACTCAACATCGCTCATGGTATCAGATGTAACCAAACTAGGCTCTACATAATTTCGTTTTAACTGCTGATTAAATATTTCTTGAATTTTCATATACTTTGATCTCTTATAATAACCGGTTCGTTTCTTTTTTCTCCATAAATTTAATAAACTATTTCGTTACATTTTAACAAAACACGTATAGTAATCATAAGATATAAACGTAACAAACAAACAATAAAAACTGTCAAATGTTGACACGTATACAAAGAAAGCATAAAATATCATACCAATTTAAGTAAAAAAATATGGAGGGGCTGAAATCTCACAGCTCTGAGATATCAAGACTTCGGTCTGGGTTAAGGATTTTGATATAGTTTTCGGAAAAAAAACTTTTATGAGGACATGGTTTTTAGTTTTGGGCAGCGATGTACATCAAACATAACTCTTTGTTTAAGTACAAGTTTTTTATCTCTGTTTAAAAATTTATTACAAAACTAGCACGAAACATCAATACGTTGCCGGAAAATTATAATTAAAATTTCAAAAATATTGTTAAATTAAATAAAATCAAACTTTTTCAAAATTCCAAAAATATTCCAAATATTAGAATAAAATCAAATATTTAAATATTTTCTAAATTCCAATAATACTTCAAAAATTCTTAAAAATTTAAACTTTTTCCAAAATTCTAAACATATTGCAAAAATCATCACAAAATCAAAAATTCAACCTTTTTTCAAAATTTCAAAAATTATAATTTGTAATATCAAAAATTAAAAATTTTTCAAAATTCTAAAAATATTTCAAAAATTCTTACAAAATCAAAAATTAAAACTTTTGCCGAAATTCTAAAAATATTGCAAAAATTATTACAAAATCAAAAATACAAACTTTTTCAAAATTCCAAAAATATTTCAAAAACTATAACAAATTCAAAAATTTCCATGTCCAATTTCATTTTAAATTACATTTACGTCATAAAAACAGCTACATTTTTTTTCCCAAAATATTGGCTAAAAAATTAAATGAAATCATTTTTTGACACACTTGACATTATTTTTTGACAAACTTATAATGCCATAATTCTCTATAATAATAATAAAATATCATGTCATACGAACTATTAATTTTATTTTTTTCTAAAAAAATTGGGTAAAAAATAAATAAAAACCTTTCTTTTGACACACTTGACAACATTTTTTGACAAACTTATAATGCCATAATTCTCAATAATAATAATAAAATTTCATTTCAAACAAACAATTTATTTTTTTTCCAAAAAATTGGGTAAAAAACTAAATAAAAATCTTTTGACACACTTGACAACATTTTGTTGACAAACTTATAATGCCATAATTCTCAATAATAATAATAAAATTTCATTTCAAACAAACAATTTTATTTCCAAAAAGTTGGGTAAAAAAAAAATAAAAATCTTTCTTTTGACACACTTGACAACACTTTTTTGACAAACTTATAATGCCATAATTCTCAATAATAATAATAAAACTTCATTTCAAACAAACAATTAATTTTATATTTTTCCCAAAAAATTAGGTAAAAAAATAAATAAAAATCTTTCTTTTGACACACTTGACAACTTTTTTTTGACAAACTTATAATGCAATAATCTAGATTTTGGTCTCACATACCAATTCCGACCATCAAGATTTCTCCAATTCAATGTTTCTACTCGTAATCACTTAAAATGAACGTTTTTTAACCAAAATATATGCAAATTTCCTTGTTTTGACACACTTGACGATTTTTTTGACACACTTACGGTACAGTTATCAAACACAGCGTTCTTTCGGCTCTTCCCATTGAGTAAACCTATTTTTAGAAAAAAAAATTTTTGAAATCCGTTCAGCGGTTTTCTAGATTTTGTCGGTTGTGACGGACGGCCGGCCGGCAGACAGACACACATTTTTTTTTTTTGCTTTTTTAGAATCAGTAGGTCCTAAAACGTCGAGAAATGCCAAAAAAAGTGGGGGTAAGAATTTCACTTTGAGCTCATGAATGTAATACTTAGGTCTTTCAGACCGAAGTAATTCGAAGTATTAAAGCCGGATTATCATACCGATTTACAACTTCAAATATACATACCAAATTAAGAAGCCTTTAAGAATTCTTTACCCGAGCTCGTACATTCCAATTTAATCTTTCTATATGAATACCAATTTAAGAAGCCTTTAAGAATGCTTAAAAAGAGATGTTACATATCGATTTAAAACCCAGGTGACCATACCATTTTAAGAAAGATTTAAGAAGCATTAAAGTAACAAACATTCAACATACCAAAAAAAGAATGAATTAAGTTGCAATAAAGAAATGACATCCCAAAGCAATACCAATTTTTGCTACTTGGGTACGGATGCACTTTTCTCGATAAGGATGATTTTGGAAAAGTGCCGAGAGTTCAACATACCTGTGCACGAACTCTTCATTGATATCAGGCAGGCCTACGACTCTCTTGAACGAGAGACTCTATGGTCTGCTCTGGTGTCAATGGGAATTTCTGGTAATCTGGTATCACTATGCAAAATGACAGTACAGAACTCTCAATGCTGTGTACGAGTAGAGAACGAAATATCAAAGTTTTGTAAAGTCGACTCCGGTTTAAGACAAGGTGATGCTATCTCTCCTATACTTTTTAATTTAGCCTTGGAATATGTGTGCCGTCAAAACAAACTACCGACTAATAATAATATCTTGTCAATAAACTCAGTACAGATGATTGCTTACGCTGATGATGTTATCATCCTCGGAAGAATTGATCTGCAAATTAACTACAATAAAACCAAACATATGAATGTTTCAAGAGAGGCTGAGAAGAAAGATTTGATGTGCGGCGATAAACGGATTGAGGCAGTTGAATCTTTTAAATATTTGGGATCAATGCTTGACTCAAACAACAGCATACCTACAGATATTAAAGCTCGAATCGCTGCAGGTAATCGAACTTTCTAATCAATTAAACCTCTCCTTGGATCAGCGTATGTATCAACTAACACCAAGCTTAAGTTATACAAGACGTTGATTAGACCGGTTGTGATGTATGGGGCACAAACGTGGACCCCTACACAAAATGACGAATCGCATTTATCTGTATTTGAGCGTAAGATCTTACGCTACATTTTTGGTCCACTTAAGACAGACGATGGAGAGTATAGAACCCGGTATAACTTTGAGATCAGAGACCTTCTTGAGGGTCCTGATATAATAGGTTGTATCCGTTCTAATAGGATTGCTTGGTTTGGGCATGCTCTACGATCTGATTCATAGTCTGGAATGATTAGAAAAATGTACGTTAGTACCCCAGGGAGTGGGCGACCGTGAGGTAGACCACGACTACAATGGGAGACGGACGTAATAAACGACCTTAAAAAAATCGGCTGCCATGGTAATTATGTAGCTGTTGCGAATGACTGTGGTGAATATGCAAAGCTGATTAGCCTGGCAACGCTCATACATGGAGCATGAATGCCTTAAAAAAAAATGAAAACAAACACAAAATACAAACGGGCACTTTGAATAATGAGTTCTTTCTAGTGATTTAAGAAAGTTATTATATATATTTAATAATTTTTTGTTTGTCATTTTTCATGTTACTGATATTTAAATTTATTTTTTTTAAATATTAAGAAAATTATGGAAAACTAATATTATTTTTTATATGTATTAAGTTAAAATTTTTTGAATTCTGATTTTTTGTCTTTTAAATTGTATCGTTAAAAAAATGGTGAAAAATCACACACAACATATTATTCTTTTGTCGTAATGACGTTACCAAAAATATTGGTTTTGGAAAGATTCAAAACGTATTAGAAGATCCATAAATGTCATACCTCAAATATTTTTGTATTAATGTATGAAAGTTCTACACATTTTGTATACATGTTTACATGATTTAAAAATCTCAAATTAAAAGAAATAGGTATGACGTCCCAACTAGCATTTTAACTTCTTTTAAAACATTAAACAGTCTTATCGAAACTAGCTTCCCCTCCTTCATAGTTTCTTTAAAACTTCTAAGCGGTTTCGATAAAGGCCATTTGGAGAACTTTCCCCGCCTTTAACGGAGCTATGACTTGTAAAAGACTTTCAAAATAACTTCGATATGGTCTTTTGTAAGCAGTTATGCAAGCTGAATAGAATTTATGGTTTCACAAGTTATAGCTTCGGTAAAGTGCTTCTAATAGTTTGTTTTAAGCAATCTTTAGAAGTCTTATAGAAGCTATTAAAAAATGTGACAAAAATATTACGATGTCGAAACAATAGATATCTTTGATAGTTGTTACAATAACAATAGCTTCTATAAGACTTCCATAAAACTTCCATAGAACCTAGTTTTTAAATTTAGTTGTAGAAAATATAGTTTAAATCAGGGGTTTACTTTTCATGGAAAAGGTATGTGGCTTGCAACTTCAATGGGTTTTTTTAACGATGAAATCATAATCTGAGATTTACGTCCTTAAAAGATTTTGATTCTTTTTAATAGACGTAAAAGAATAATGACATATCTTATTTCTATTTGTTTTATTAGTTCAAAGATTTTAGGTATAGCAACATTAAGGGGTTATATTTTTTTCAGTCATTAACTTTTAGCATACTTACACCATTCTTTGAACAATATTTTTTTTAAATAAAAAGTTTTGTAATTGGATTTTTAATATGTGTCACAACAACATGCGTATGCTTGGTGCATGCATATGAACGCCGTTAATTTTTAAAAATGTTATTTTAAGCAATAGATAAAAAAATAGCAATATTCACAATACGATTAGATAATTCTGATATTTATTGATAAATGAATATTATTGATAAAACAATATTAGATAAAACAATCCAGCTAACCCATGAAATATAACAAAAACGAAACGATTTCAAAGCTGCTCTAGTTGAAATAATAGAAGCAATAGCTTCCGTCAGTTTGACATATTATTGACATAATTTTTAGACTATGACAGCTGTGCTTCTATAAGATCTGTAAACAGCTACAACCGAAACAACTACAATTCTAATGACAGATATAACTTCTATAACCTTTTTTCGAAAGCAATATTTAGTGTTATGTAGATAAGTTTCGGTAAAGCTTCTAATATTAAATACAAAAGTATTTTAGAAGCTTTCATTCCGGTGGTGGGGAATACTTCTCTGTGGAAGTTGTATCGAAACTTTAAAGAAGTAATATATAACTCGCTTCCACCTAGAAGCTTTAGCGGAGCTTTATTTAAGCTAAAGCTGGTATAACTCAAAATTGAGAAGTAGGTTTGCTAGTTGGGGTTAGCGTCCAAAATCTTTTAAAATTCATCTAAATTTAAAATTTGCACTATAGAATATCTATAAAAAAAACCTTAAAAACTAGTAAAATAAAAACGAGTTGAGTTTTCAGGTACGAACCTGAAAACTCAACCAGTTTCTACTCCTTCCACATGTTGCTTATACTTAAAAACTCCCAATTCTTGCAAAGTGATACACAATAGTATATTAAGAAACTAGTTTCATAATTGACGATTTTATCGCACGCAATCTGTTTAGAAAACGACCCGCGCAGCGGGGAGTTTTCTAAAGGATAAGTGCGATAAAACGTCTTATGAAACGAGTTTTTTATACTATTTTTTCTATTTTGCATTTTTTGTCTTGAAATTTTAAAAAAAATTTTATGTTTTAATGTTTTAAAGAAAATTTCTAAAAATTTCAATTCAAAATAGTAAGCTCTGCGTTTCGTCATATTTCTATATATTTTTTTGTTGCAAAACTAGCTTTCATAAAATGTGTATTTTATTAAAATATAGTCAATTTGATATTTTGTTATTATTACTAATTATTTTAATTAATTAAAATATTTAACACTAATTTAGATTATTTTTTAATAATAAGATTAATTAATAAGAATAATTTTATTTATATAATTATTCGTTTTAACTTTCACTGACGTTTGTATGGCCAATGTGACCAACCTTGAAAAACAAAACTTTGCGTATCTTAATGAAGCCCATTTCGATACGCATTTGGGTATCGAAATGACTTTATTTTAGACGCAAAATAGAAAAAAAGGTTTTCATAATTGATTTTGTTTTTTACAAACCATTTCACACGTCAATACGAAATTTCCAAAAATGATGAACTAGCTAGTCTCTATAATTCGAATACATACAAATAATTTAAATTCATTCGATCAAGTCTGAAATGAACAAACGACACTAAAAATCGAAACAATAAACAATTATTATTGTTATTTCCGGATAACACATTCACATAATTTGTTCATCGGAAAATGGGTCAAATTTGTAAAAATACTTATTTATTCTCCTCATGAAAATTCTTTTTCTTTTCTTTTATATAAGTTTTTGGGTTAAGTTTTAGTAGGGCTTTAGGTTCTTTTGTTATTCTTTTTTCTAATTTGATGAAAAAGTGTATGGTTCTTCATTCGTTTTTGTGTATATTCGTGGTAAGGGATCGTTTTCAAATTTATTGCTTAATTTTGATTTATGGGTTTTTGTTTGAAAGAAGGGTGAAATTTTTAGACAGTGAAATTTAGTTTTGTGTGCATCACGCAACCTGTAGACTAGTTTTAGATGTTATTTTAAAAATAAACCACCCGCAAGTCTGATTTTTCTCCAATTTAATTTCCATTATAGGAAAACATATAGCTATTATATTAGGTTTTACCGCGCCATTTGGAAAGGCGGTTTTATCAACAAAAATTGATTATACAAAGTGTACGCTCGTAGTTTAAATTCACAAGGATGGTTATAAGAGTTCTGTACGATTGTTACACTGTACTTTACTGTACTGAAAACACAGCATACATTTTGATTCATTTTTTTATAGTTATTTATTTTAACATGTTATGAACTAGATTGTGATTATGGTACAAATATTTTGACGCCTACATAGGTTGTTATGTTTTTATATATGATTACTATTTGGTGTTAAATACTTATTAGGAAAATCTAAATAAATTTTAAAAATTGTTTGAATTTCTAAAATTAAATGCAAAATTTTTCCGAGCGTTATGTTTTAATTAATTCCAAGAACAAGTTGTGATATAACATCACTCCGATGGAAAGTTCTCTCATCATGAATAAAAAGACTGACCATCGGAGTGATGTTATATCACATGACATCTTATTCATTGAATTAATTGTAGATAATGAATGTGTCAATATAGACTCAAGTGGAGACGGGTCATCTTCTTGCTGATACAAGTCTGTTATTCAGTACTAGCATGGCTAGAGTATAACAACTATATTGATCACTAGAAAAATTAAATGACTAAACGTGAATTTGAAAAAAAAGTATATTATTTAAATAGGAACTAAAGTGCTATTTTTTTGTGTTAAGTCTATAGTTTGGCAGTTATAGACGAAACACAAAAAGTCACTTTAGCTCCGAATTAAATACACTATTTATTCGACAAACGTTTTAATTTTTTATACATATAAAATTAATACATCAACATTTTTATAAATATGATTTATTATCGTCATAATTATGTCCAAAAAACATTTAAATTTGTATAAATTGTATATAAAAAATAAAAATTGTTATCAAACCAAACTTTCAATTCAAAATTTCATAATCCAATCAAAATATTGGCTATTTTTTGTTGTCAAAGTTGCACAAAAATTCGAAATTTAAAATCTCATAATCGAATCAAAATATTTGTTATTTGTTGTTGTCATAGTTGTACAATTTGTTTGAAAAAATAACAAATATTTTGGTCTTGCTCAACATATTTTTATTAATTCATAATCTCATGTTACGGGCGCTTTTTCTGCCACATATTTTTCGGCAAACGGCTGTAAGATTGAACTTAACAGCTGCTTGAGAAAATTCTTACTTTTTTTACCTATAAACAAAGCGGTTGTGTTTTACTTTTTTGGACGTAATTATGACGATAATAATAGTACATTATGATGCTAGGACGTAAAGCTAAAGATTTTGGACGAATGTGGAGTTTGCAAATCGAGGCGCTAGCCGAGATTTGCACCCACATTAAGTCCAAAATAGCTTACGTCCGTGCATCATATACTTTTTTTTATTCGCCGCAAGCAAAATATTTTAAGAAAATTTGTTTATTCTAAATTAAAATTATAAATTTTCATAAATTTTAAAATAAAAATATGTGGAACAAGTAACCTTTGAAAAAATATTTATTATTTTTTCCAAATTATTGTGTAGCTATGACAACAAATGGTAACAACTTTTTTAATTGGATAATGAAATTTTGAATTTGAGGGTTGCTTTGATAAAAATTTTTATTTTTCATAGAATTTAAACAAATACAAATGCTTTTTACTTTTTTGGACGTAGCTATGACAACAAAATAAATAGTTGAAAAGTGATACTTTAAAGCCGCAAATCACAGTAATAAAGTAACACTTTAATATGTAGGCGAATAAAAAACATATTTATAAGAATGTTGAAGTATTAATTTCATATTTATAAAAAATTTAAATCTTTTTCAAAAAATAGTGAATTTAATTCAGATCTAAAGTGAGTTTTTGTGTTTCGTCTATAATTGCCAAACTATATACTAAACACAAAAAGTAGGTCCTTAGCTCCTAAATAAATAATATACTATTATGCAATTTTTTTGTTTTCTTAAAATTCGCTAGAACAGTAAACTAATTTTATAAGCGTTAACAGTTTTTAGTTTAGCAAAATTTTTGATAAAATTTGATGAAGTAAACTCTGGATTTCAAGCCAATATATTGATGAACAAAATGCAAATAAATAAACTCTTGTTTAGCATTTTAAGTTAAATCTTAATTAGATTAAGGCTTTATATTTAACGTTAACTTACGTAGGGTTTACGTGATGTTTCAACAATTTCTCATTCAACTGTATCTGGATTGGAGACCATATGATGGAAATTCTGAATAAGTATTGGGCGTGAGGGTGATCAATGTCTATATGTAAAAAACGAAGATAGATAATTCTCGCTAAAAAAACATTCGGTTCGATCAGGTCAATTATTTGCAGTTAATTATTAGATGAAGTATTAATATAATTATCAATTAGGATAAAATTGATCATTTTTACAAATTTTTGTTTAAAATTAGATTATTTGTTACTTAATTGTGATATTGAAATTTGTTATTTTTTATATAGTGTGTATTGGAGAAAATTGTTAACAAAGCATTTTGCCTGCATTTTGTTCATCAATATATGATATAGCTGATAATTGTCACAATATTTCCGCTTGGGTTTATAATTAATAGCTTGTATTTCTCACTATTATCATGCATTCAAAAAACTAGAATTTCTAGCTAAAAATTTTATCAACACAGTTAGCACCACTTGTTTCCATTAAAAATTTTGTTGAGTATATTTTTAAGAATATTCTTGAGAATAGTCTCTCCAGTTGTTCTATTTCAAGTTTCAGAAGTAATAAGCTTCTTATTCAGTGATTCACATGATATGTGAAAATATTTAAAAAAAATTAAATAATGAAACTGTACCTAAAATTTAATTTATCCATTGCTGAAACTTTGAAACAAATTTAACTAAAAGATTTTCAAATAAGACATAAATAAGTCTCCACATTACACTCCCTCACCAGTGATTCACCCAAAGAACGAAAGAAAGTAGAAGGTCAACTAAATTCAAAACTGTGAAATTAACAATTAAAATTTTTAGTTTAAAAAAAATTTCATATTGGTTCGAAACTAGATCGATCGTTAATTGTATGGATAGCAAAAAATTTCATAAATTGCACACCATGTTTTGTTAGATTCAGTTTTGTAGTTTTAAATTTAAAAACTTGTTTAGTTTTAAATTTAAAAACAATATCTCTTTATATTGTTTATAGCGATTTTATGTTGCATATTCTTTTATTTTGCATCAACTCGTCACAAATTTGTTTTCCGGCTACCCATGTTATCTTATCGTAATAACAAAACAACAATGCAATGTGTCGCATTAATTAACTGGTAGTTTTGCCTACTAAAATTGTCAAGTTTAGTCTCGATATGTGTCAAGTGTATTATAAATGTTAAATTAGTATTTATTATCACTATTAGTATTCCTATGCAGAACAGTATTTTTTATTTTAGTATTTATTATCACATTGATTTGAATTTTGTTTGTTCTAGATGATAACAAGCTGGAATGAATTTCAAAGGACGATTTCGATTGCCGTTTGCATTCGGTATCTCTCTGGTAGTCGTCTTTGAACTTACACTACATCTGCCTGAAGATCGGCTTGTTCCCCTCATTTCTCTGTTTTTATACTCATCAAGTTCGTCACATATACTCCGCATTAAATTTTGCTATTCCTTACAAATTCCCTTGGGCTTTTGGCATGTTTGGTTTCCAGCAATATTGTCTTCATACTTGAATGAGATCATAACTGGCGTTTCTAGATCCCAAATGCTATCGGTTAAGTATGTCAATGTACGTTAATGCACTGGTTGTAGGCACCGGTCTTTTAGCTCAAAACCGTGAACTTCGTCTTATGGTGAACTTTTCTTTGGTGTCACTATTAGATAGCAAAACGATTATCATTTTCCCAACCGTTTGGTCGGCTGTTGTTTTTAGAATTTTAGAATCGTCGGTTTAACGGCAGTTTTTAATTAATAGATGCCAGTTATTGAATCATTTGTGAAGTAGCTCTAGGTGCCTTAACGTGGTCCAAATGTTAAGTTTCGTGATCCAAATCTTCAACTTCTCCGTCAACTATTTTTTCTACTTCATCTCGCAGAGAAGTTGCAATTCGGGAATGCAATACTTTATATTTTAAATAAACCGCATTCTGTTGTCAAGAAAATGTTTACCTGCAGCAGTTGTCCCAATCACCGTGAAATTGTTTGCAAGTAATTTTTTTTAGTTTGAATAATAAATTGTTAACTTCGAGATGAGATTTTCAACTATCAAAAAATAATTAATATATTCTATCTCTATGCTCTATCATAAAACGTTCCTTGAAACAACCAATTCAAATGTTTTCATATCTAAATTAAAATCTAAATAAATCATTAAATAATGTTAATTTCTCATCTAATTTCAGTTAATTCAATAAAATCAAATAAACGTCAAAACACCACAACGACAATCAACCAAAAAAAAAATATAACAGGAAAGGATTGTTGTTTTTGTACTTGTATTCAATATTGTATAACATCATATCCTAAAATCACGCAGCTTTTTATTTTTTTAATAAATGTATCAAGGAAAAAGATCAACAAAAGCTAAACACATAAATTTCCTACAAAATAGAATAAAAAAGAATGATGTTTAAGGTAGGTCGTAAATTTAAGAAAATTGTTTTCCTATTTATTAGTTCATTTTTTTGGCTATAGGCTTAATAGATTTGTTTATATATGTATATGTTTATACTAAAAATAGTAAATTAAAATAGGCTGGTATGGGGTTCATAGTATTGAATTTTTTATTTTACCCGATTCTTTATATGTGCTATTTTGGGGCGCCATTATATGTGAAAACACAAATTTATTCCATCCCAATATTGCAAATATGACCAAAACTTTTATAAATAACCATAGGACCACGCAATAATTTGATAATGACAATGAAATGAACATGAATTTAAATTACATAACCATCTAAAAAATTAGTCCAAGGTTCAATTGACTCTAAGAAATTAGAGTAAATTAATTTTAATAAATCACTAAAATGAATTATCACACTTTGCTTAACTATCGTAAAGTCTATTAAACAAACAAAATTTAATTTAATGATAAAAAAAATACATCTAAAAATATAAAAAAAATAACTATTTTGGATAATTTTACCATTATGGTAATTAGCAGTAAACAGTTGTAAAATTTACGACCAAATTTTGTTTTTATACAGTTTCGTACACCAGTGCTTTTTCGATCAGATTATTGGGTTGGAACATGAAAACGGTTATGAAAGCCTTTAATCGTGACATTTATCTAATTCAAATTTTATATAAAACTTTAAAACAAGAAGTGGTTATACGAAAAATCATATGACACTCTCTACAATAGCCGCACTTTGACTACTAAAAAAATAATAAAAATCCGAATTACCAGAAAAATATGAAGCTAGAAGTAAAACGTAATAATTAAGAAGTAAGAAATAAGAAGTAAGAATTAGTAAGAAGCAAGAATTAAGACGTAAGAAGTAAAAAGGAAGAAGTAAGAAGTAAGAAGTAAGAAGCGAGAAGTAAGAAGTAAGAAGTAAGAAGCGAGAAGTAAGAAGTAAGAAGTAAGAAGTAAGAAGTAAGAAGTAAGAAGTAAGAAGTAAGAAGTAAGAAGTAAGAAGTAAGAAGTAAGAAGTAAGAAGTAAGAAGTAAGAAGTAAGAAGTAAGAAGTAAGAAGTAAGAAGTAAGAAGTAAGAAGTAAGAAGTAAGAAGTAAGAAGTAAGAAGTAAGAAGTAAGAAGTAAGAAGTAAGAAGTAAGAAGTAAGAAGTAAGAAGTAAGAAGTAAGAAGTAAGAAGTAAGAAGTAAGAAGTAAGAAGTAAGAAGTAAGAAGTAAGAAGTAAGAAGTAAGAAGTAAGAAGTAAGAAGTAAGAAGTAAGAAGTAAGAAGTAAGAAGTAAGAAGTAAGAAGTAAGAAGTAAGAAGTAAGAAGTAAGAAGTAAGAAGTAAGAAGTAAGAAGTAAGAAGTAAGAAGTAAGAAGTAAGAAGTAAGAAGTAAGAAGTAAGAAGTAAGAAGTAAGAAGTAAGAAGTAAGAAGTAAGAAGTAAGAAGTAAGAAGTAAGAAGTAAGAAGTAAGAAGTAAGAAGTAAGAAGTAAGAAGTAAGAAGTAAGAAGTAAGAAGTAAGAAGTAAGAAGTAAGAAGTAAGAAGTAAGAAGTAAGAAGTAAGAAGTAAGAAGTAAGAAGTAAGAAGTAAGAAGTAAGAAGTAAGAAGTAAGAAGTAAGAAGTAAGAAGTAAGAAGTAAGAAGTAAGAAGTAAGAAGTAAGAAGTAAGAAGTAAGAAGTAAGAAGTAAGAAGTAAGAAGTAAGAAGTAAGAAGTGAGAAGTGAGAAGTAAGAAGTAAGAAGTAAGAAGTAAGAAATTATAGAGTAAGAAGTACGAAGCAAGAAGTATATAGCAAGAAGTTAGAAGTTTAAAGTTAGAAATTAGAGGTTAGAAGTTGGAAATTGAAAGTTGGAAGTTTTAAGCTAAGTTAAGAAAAGCTGGAAGTAAGAAATTTGAAGTCAGAAGCTTGAAATTAGGAGCTTTAAGCTAGAAAGTTGAAAGATAGAAATTAGAAGCTAGAAATTAGGAGTAAGAATTAAGAAGTTGGAAGTTAGAAGTTATCAGTTAGAAGCTAGAAGTTAGAAGTTTGATGCTAGAAATTAGAAGTTAAATGTTAGAAGTTGGAAGTTGGAAGTTGGAAGTTAGAATTTAGAAGTTAGAAGTTTGAAATAATAAGTTAGAAGTCGAAAGTTAAAAGTCAAAAATTATAAGTTAGAAGTAAGAAGTAAGAAGTTAGAAGTTAGGAATTAGAAAATATTAGTAACAAGTTGGAAGTGAGAAATATTTTATTAAATTAATTTTTTTTAATAAAATATGTTGTGTAGGAAGAATGTATGTGTTACAACAACACCTAAAACCCTTTTAAGACCTAGGTCCCACAAAAACATATGTTCTAAAAGTTCGAACAAGCAATAGCGTGTCATCATCGAGGAAGATTCCACAACTAAGATTGGGCCGAATACAGTTCATCCGCTAATGATATCTCACTGCTATTACCAGTCACGGTAGCTCGTATGTCAATTTCAGGGATCGGAATATTCCTGATCTACGGGTTGTCACACCCGTAGATCAGGAATAAAAATATTTTCAAATATTCAAAGATCTCTCTATATGGGCTGATCTCTATATCTATATCTTATTTACTTAACACTATTAAATTCCGTATGTTTTACAGGGCGATTTGGATCAGCTTCCAAAAGACTTTTGCTATAAAATTTCTTTATGAGTATTCTCTTAACTTAATAAAATTCCTAGTATTTTTCCCTCGACCATTTTATTCTATGACCCGAAACGTTTTTCTTGATTTTTTTTAATGGAAGTTCCAAAAGTCTTTACATTTGGTAGTTAATTGACTGCTTATTTCGGCGTTATTATTGGTAGTTTTAGGCTGAATATTCTTCATCATAAAACAGAATGTTTTTCAGCAGATATAGATTATCTGGACAGGCTTTTTATGCTTCGTACTTCGTACGTGATTTTTCGTTAGTTTTGCTTAGATTTTACCCTGAAACTTTGTCTCACGGTTTTGCCTCTAATGATGTCTTGTAAGCAAGTTACTCGAATTCGTTGCCCTTGGCCTTTTTTCTGGTTATAGTTAGCTTGAGATAATAACACATGTGATCTTGTTGCTTTGGTAATACACTTATATCCCGCTCAGCCAGATCAAACTTTCACATTTTGTATATTCTATCAAATTGTGTTATAACCGTACCTTCGTTCAACTCTAGAGTGTTACTTATGAACAACGTTAAGGTTTTCTGTCTTAAAACGCGAAGCAGTATATTTGAAGCTTTAGATGAGAAGAAATTCACGTACGTGTAAATACTAAATAGTGATCAAATTTAATTAGTGATCAAATTTAAGCAAATTTAAGCAACTGAACTACTCGTATAACTGACAGTTGATTTCTATGCTTTACAAACTGATATCAATGTTTCATCGCTACCTGTAGCAGCCACACATGACTGAATCGTAAATGAAATAAAGAAGTTCGTTTTAAATTCATTGATAAATAGTAGGTCATAAAATTATTAAACATAAAACTAAAATCAATGACAATTTGGAGGAGGTGCAGAAAATATTTAAATGACAGGAAGGATATAAAGGATATAAAAATATATATACATAAAAGAATAACAATTAAGTTTAAGAATGGTCAGTGGTTCAGAAAAATGTTCAGAACAACGACTTTGGAAATCACGACCCGTTTGGCCAATATAAGTAGCAGGGCAATCTGAGCAAGATAGTTGGTAGACACCCGATTTGGTCATTTTGTTCTGACTGGGTTTGTTCTTAACCAGAAGATTTTGAATGATGTTTTTGTTATAGTAAGCACTGTTAAAATCCGTAGATTTCGAAAGTATGTTTCCGATATTTTATCTGAGTTTTCCTGTATAACTAATTTTACGCTATTTTTGGGTTCTGGGGTGGGTAGATTAACTTATAGGCAGCACGTTTTTGTTTTTTACGTAATATTCTGTAAACCACGTTGTGCTTAAATCTGTTGCTTTTTGCAATGTGAAGGATAGTTTTCAACTCTGTTTGAAAATGTATAGAAGAAAGGTGAACTTTTATGAGTCTTTCGATAAGAGAAGTTATTGTAGAGTGTTTTATGCTAAGAGGATGGTTAGAAGAGGAATTTATAATTGTGTCAGTACAGGTTGGTTTTCGATAGATGTTGAACTCAAATTTAGTTGTTGGATGCCTGATTGATATGTCTAAAAAGTTAATAGTTACTCTTTTTCCATGGTGAATTGGATAGAAGGGTGTTGGTTGTTGAGAAAAAATGGAAAGTTTGTAAGTTGTCTATCTGTACCATTCCATAGACACAATATATCATCCACATGTCTATACCAAAAAGAGATGTGTTTAAAAAACTGATGCGCACCGTTGGCTTTCAAACTAGTTCATGAACAGTTCAGCGAGAAGGGGTGATAAAGGAGAGCCCATGTGAAGTCCATCGACAAATTTGAAAAACTTATTATCGAATGAGAAATAGTTCTGTTCAACATAAGTTCTATAGATGAGTTCATCTTTGAGTTCAACAGAGTCAACAGATGTGTTAATCATCTGGAGAACTATATCATTATGGATATTTATTGGAACTGATGTGAACAAACTAGCTACACCAAACGAAACAAGTTCATTCATTGTGACATCTTTGATTTTAGATATAAGATCAATTGAATTCTTGACTGAAAAGGGGGAAACGAATTTAGTAATTTCAACGAAGATTTTGTTGAATTTTAGGCAGAGTTTGTGATAAAGATGGGCTCTTAACTTTGTCAAAAGCGATGCATCTAAAAAGTTTCTTGTTCAACATAATCTATGTGACAATGAATGTTTCTGAAAACCTTTGTGAATATTCTATTTCACAACTGCAGTTATTAATCCACAGTTCATTCGACCTTCGTATTTTTTGGAATTCTTTAAAGCTTGAAAATTTTTTGTGTAACCGAACCCCTATTTCCTGTAGCAATTAGTACCGCCTTTCATTTAATTGCATTTTTTTTAATTTTAATTTTAGAAAAAAACTTATATAATGATTCGCCACGAATTAGAAGAAAATCATTAATAAAACACATTTTTTATTAGAAAAAAAAAAACAAATGAATAAAAAAAATTTCATCAAAGAACCATTTCATCAATCAAAATTTTAAATAAATTTTTAAAATGTTTCTTCCCGTTAGATCGAATACGTGAGTAAAAAAATAAAATTTTCTTTTAAATTTTGTTAGAAATTATTTTGAAACCAAGCATTTTTTTAAGAATTAGAAATTTAGTGCCAATATGTAGCGACTATATGTATAATAGCAAATATTTAAATTTTAAACAATTTTAGAGGCCGGAATTTTGTTTGCTGAGACAGTAGACAACCAAGCTTTTTGCCAGTTTCTCGCAAATGTATTGATAAAATAAAAATTGCAATACCTATCATTTAATTCCACCCCTTGGTTGCTTTATTTAACTTGAGTCTTTTCTTTTTCCAACTGCAGGACCAATTTTTATTTTCATCAATTTTCTTTTAAATTATCTTCATTAAATAACCGATTTGGTTATTGTTGTTGGCATGTTAAACGACCCAAATCATTAGTCACATTTATTTAATTAAAATTATCCATGTTTCATTATGTTTCTTGTTCGTAATATGTAAACAGAAAAAAATATCAAACTTGAAACATTGGTTATATTAAACCTGTTTTAATAATAGTTTGGTTAAAGAAAATCAGTGGTGAGTAAGGGAAAAGTGATGTAATGAATTGGATAAGAGGTGAAAAACCAATCAACTATGATCCAATGGATCCACACTATCACTTTTTTATATCACTGAGGATCCCAAATTTGTAAATTAAATATATAAAATCTTTAGCCCTAACCATGGGATATTGTCTGCAGCAGCATATCTTTTCATCGGCCGGGTGTTAAGATCCTTTTGGCAGCATAATAGAATTCGAGTAAAACTCTAATTTCATTCGTCAACTATAAACACGTTTTTCTCTTTCTAATTCGATTCGTTTGAATAAGGATATGGTATTAACTCGATTCCCAAATAAACAACCAAGAATGCATTAACATTTTGTAATAATGTTTTTTAGCAGTTGGTAGTATTAACAAAATATATTATTTACGTGAAATATTTATTCTTATTCCCTATATTACTACATGTATTATATTATATATAATATATTAGTTGACAACTGACAGTTTTTTTTCGTATTTATTTTTTTTCGACTTTTCGTATTTACTTCGTATTTACGTACTTTTCGTATTTTTCGACTTTAAAAAATTACAATTTTTGTTTATTAGCAGATTTAATTATGCTGCAACCTACTAATCATAGGAATGAAATAGTTCATTCCAGTATAAAAATACAAGTAAAATTTCCAAATGAATACTGCTATAGCGCTATATTAGTCAATTTATTCTTATTCCATTATGATCCAAAACTGGTTACGATTTCGTTTAAATTTGGAACGCAGATACAGAAAAGAAAATTCCGGCCTTAACAATCAAAAGAACTATAAATTTGAGATGTACCTATTATTAACAAAAAATTAATGTTTTGTTATGTGTTTGTTTTAGATCACCATCGAATGAAGAAATAATTTTAACAAATAATTCAACACAAACTCCAAGTGATTTAAGTCCACCAGTTCCAAATGGAAATGAGGAAATTAGCTTACCTCAAGCCCATCATCAAAATCCTGGACATTGTATTGCATCTTTTTCTACGATTAATCGAATGAGACAAAATTCTCAGGTAAGATTTTATTGATTAGATACTGAAGTTTTGATGCTGACATGAAGCTAATAAAAAAATATTGGCGACGCTGATGTATAGGGTGACTGTACCACAGCTATGGAAACAAAATGTTCTGAATATATAGTGAGTGAGCATCCATCAAACACTTCAATAATTGGCTAACTATTGTTATAGATTTCGCGCAATTCAAATTATAAAAAACAGGTGCTACGTAGCCGCCCACAACTTTTTTGTTTGTTTTTTAAATAGTCATCTTTTGTTTAAGTTTCATTAAAATTAATTAGTTCACTAAAGAAAACTGCACTATCCCAACAGACATACGTTCTGTTGTACGGAAAAAATATGACCGGAAGTGACAAACAAGAAGCTGGAATGCAGAACTTGAACTATTACAAATCATAATCAATTATCAGGAACTGATGTTATTGAAGTTTCAAACAAACAAAGTGAAATAAGCCAGCAGTTGTATGGTGGATGCCTCACCACTTTGATCGATGTCTTCAAAAGTTGATCATTATCTTCTCAGACTAATTGAAACCTTTTTTATAAGTTTCATCATAATCGCTTCATCATTGTAGGCAGTATTGTGAATAACGACAATGAAAAAAATGGCCAAAAAAAATTGAAAATGAGAAGCGGAAGTTGTTCAATATCGTTTTTGAGCGATATCATCTATCACATATTTGCATCTTTTTTTAAAGTGTCATCGAAATTAATTCACAAACGAAAGATGTATGCTCCCAACAAACATGAAAAACATAGTGAAAAAAATCTCCTATTGTATGGTGGAGTCCCCAACCCTTTGTCCAATGTACCCCAAAAGCTATTGAAATCTTTCTCATATTTATTGAAACCTTTAACCAATGTTTCATGGAAATTGTTTTGTAACTGAAGACTATAGTAGGAATAAACACAGCAAAAAACTTTTTAACCGGAAGTGACAAACCAAAAGTTGGTACGCCAAAAAGTTGGAAACAGTACTAAAACTTTATATACCAAGATTAAGTAAGATTGAAAGCCAAGTTTATAAGTTACTGAAGATTCAAGTGTTCGAGAGACCCCCGCCATTTTGTCCAATATTGAAATTAATCCAGATCTTCCATTTTCAAGTTAACCTAGATCCTATACCAAAGTTTCATCAAAAGCCCATACGTTTTCGTTACCCACCCACCATCAAACCACTCACAGACATGCACCTATTTTTGGCTATTTAGATAGAGGGTTCAAAACGAAACAAAATATCACTAATACTACCGATCTATTAAACTACGTAGCGTATTGTTGGAACGGCATACTTGATAAAGAAGGTGAAACATACAATATCGCTTTAGACATCTCCAAGGCATTCGATCGAGTCTGGCATGCCAACTTAATCAATAAGCTCATTGCGCATGGTTTTCATCACAATGTTGTGAAGCTGATTCAAAATTTTCTATCCAAGCGATTCATTTCGGTCTCCTTAGACGGATTTTCGTCTGAGTCTAGACTAATTAACGCTGGTGTACCTCAAGGCTCAGTATTGTCCCCAACCCTATTCTTGATTTATATCAACGAATTGCTGAAAATCACCAGCAACCCAATAATTAGTTTTGCAGATGATAGTACTCTGCACAAGTCGTTCGAGCCCCTTCCTTCAAAAGGTAAAATGAACGAACGAATTAATCTCGCCCGGAGAGACGCTGCCATAAACGTAAATAACGACCTAAAAAAAGTCGCCGATTGGGGTGACCAAAACCTGGTCAATTTCAACACTACTAAAACACAGCTGTTAATTGTTTCCAGATCAAAGACCGAAAGATTCCAAAGTTCCCCAAAGATATTTTATTTAGTATGTGTGATGAACCAATAGGTGAATGTAAAACCATTCATTTATTGGGTGTCACAGTTTCAAATGTCCTGCTCTGGAACGATCATGTAATGGTGATGGCAGAAAGCGCGTCTAGAAAACTCGGCCTCCTAAATAGATGCAAACAATTTTTCACTCCATACCAATTGCACCATGTTTATAAGTTCTATATGCGTCCCTGTATGGAGTACTGCTGTCAAGTTTGGGGTTCTGCTTCTGTTTCATCTTGCCCCTCTTGGGCTCTGTTCAAAAGCGGGCTATACGAATTTTGGGTGATCGAGATATGACATCAAAACCTGATTCCCTTCAACATCGTCGCACTGTTGCTGACCTCGTTGTTTTTACAAATATCGTCATCAACAGTGCTCAGATGAAATCAGCAGCATCATGCCTCAAACTTATTCTTACCTCCGTTCCACTCGGCAATCAGCTAGCGCAACCAGTCAATCGGTTGAGATCCCGCGCTGTCATACTGGCATGATTTATAATAACCGCGTTCGATGTTATTTTAGCCAAAGCGAACCTACTTATATTTCTTAAAACATGTTTTATATGTAAAATGCATTCGACCAGCAGTAATAGTAGATTCTTGTATGAGCTTAGAATGAAGGCAATTCTTCACGAGGATGAAGTTTCTGCGGAACGAGCGTAGCGAGATGAGGAAAAGCCAACAAGATGCTATTTTATCCACGCAAAATATTCCGTTAATTTCCAGTTTTCCTGCAAAAGTTTGTATCGCCATATTGAAGTAAACGCATCAAAGATAGCAAGAAAAACAAAACAAGTTTGTTGTTTATTTTATATTTTATATATGTATTGTTCTTGTTTTAACCTGTTTATATCACTATACCAACAAATAAAGTTTTTAATTTGTTAGGGGAATATTTAATAAACTATAGAACTGTTAAAGAATTTAATCAAATTCACTAGTTGTGGAATGAGTAACTGGAAGGCATACGCATGGAAAGCATATATTCTTTAGTAGGCGTGGATAAAAATATTTTTTGTTCTCCTATCCATCAAAACATAAAACTTTAAGGATTAAACAATTTTATCTAGTTTTTCTCGCAAATTTATTAAACTTTCGGTCCTTATAAATGTTTTCAAAGATTTCGTTCCGGCATATTGAGGGGTGGAGGATGGTTTAAAACGCCCATTTATGTCGAACTCTTAAACTTTTAAAGTTTTTAATCTAAACTAAAATAGGAAGTCTAACATATTCTTTCTCATCAAGATAATTTAAATCAAACTTTAAAGAAAATGGACTAGGCGTTGATAACCTATGAAAAATAGCAAACAAGAGTTTTGCTCATGTTGAATTCAACAGCCTTAGCAATGCGGCAGGCGAAAAAACACAGAAAAAGAACAGACGAAGGACGAAAATCAAAATAGGTATTTCACAATCTACATGAAAGTCAAACAGTTTAGGCTAAACATTGAACGACCTAAGCCATGGTACACTGGAGAAAAAACTGTTAAAACTGTTGTAGCGAACACTGGTAATTTAATTTTAACAGGTTTTTGTTCGTAATCGCATCTTCTTTTCTTTTTATTAAATTCTAAAACAATCCAATTTAATAAAACAATGAGATTCTTAAAACTTTTCTATTCTAATGTCAGCGTTCTTTAAAACTTGTTTCAAATTAAATTATAATAATTATTTTACTCAACAATTATATGAATGCAACATTTTCTCAACTATCGATCTCGTTCGTACCTATCATCAAATTCCTATTGATGAACATGACATTGCTAAGACAGCAATATCTACACCGTTCGGACTCTTCGAATTACATTTAGATTACGAAACGCTGCGCAATCATTCCAACGGTTGATGCCTTCATTACTTTGAGATCTTGACTTTAGTTTCATCTTGATGACCGCCTTATTGCTTCTAAGACTTTTGGGAATACCTCACACATCTTCGAACTATTTTCGAGCGTTTTTCTAACGCAGGTCTGTCTCATCATCAACGTTGAAAAATGCAACTTCGCAAAAACTAACGTTGACTTTTTAGGATCACATTGACTCGACTGGAATTAAGCCGACTTTAGAGTGTTTCGATGCGATCAACAACTACGATCGTCTCCAACTTCGTCGTTTTCTAGGTATGAATTATTTCTACCGTCGCTTCATACCTCACGCTGGTGGTAATCAAGCCATCCTTAATGATTTTCTTAAAGGTTCTAAAAAGAATGACAAACGAGTCATTCAATGGTCCCAGAACGCCACGCCATTCAAGCCTATGACCTGTGCAAGCGGCAACTTGCCGAGGTAACAACTCTTGCCCATCCCTCGTACACTACCCAACTTGCGGTAATGATCGGCGCTTCTGATAAGGCCTTAGGGTAGGTAGTTTAACAAAAAACTCAAAACTTTTGGATACCTCTCAGTTTCTTTTCTGTTCGACTAATTGAGTCGCAACAGAAATATAGTGCGCTTATGATCGTGAACTTCTAGCAGCTTACTTTGCTATCAAACACTTCAGATATCTCACACCAAAATATTTTACCATTTTACGAACAGTGGTCCCGATGGACTAAATCTCGATATATTAAAAAATAACATCGATCTAGCACCATTAATAATGATAATGATCAATAAACCAATTTTTGATTCAACTGTACCAGATAAATTAAAAATTCTTAGTCTTGAAAAAAGACTTTGAAACTCGATAGACAAATATTGCTAAAAAAAAATTTTTTCAAAAGGAATTCATGGAAAAGAGTTCAATTGGTTTAAAAATTATGTTTGTGATGGAAAACAATTTATTGAAATAAAAAATATAAACAGTAGCTTGAAAGAAGTAAATGTTGCCCAAGAAGTAGGTGTTGAAAGAAGTAGGTGTTGACCCAAGGCTCAGAATTGGGGACAACATTGTTTTTAATTTATATGGACAACTTTAAAAAAATTCAAACTACAGGTAAATATTTTATGTACACAGATGATATAGCATTAATGTATAGTGCTAGTGATAATCAAAATCTTTAACAACAAATAAATGATAATCTTCAGTTAATTGCTAACTGGATGAACACAATTTGTTAACACTTAACACAAATAAAACAAAATTTATGTTGATTGAAAATCTCAAAACAATACCACTGAATATTATTTATAAAGATGAAGTTATTCAAGAAGTAGACGAATTTAAATACCTTGGTATAACAATTGATTCAAAATTGAAATGGTACAGTTACATAAAAAATACAAAATCTAAATGCTCATCAATAGCTGGTATTTTTAGAAAAATGTCAAATTTGATACCTCATATTGAAAAGAATTTACTACCACTTGAGTACCATAGAAAAATAGCATTTGCAACTTATATACACAACATAACCCCTCAAAATATCCGATCAAATACTACAATTACACAAAATAATGAAATTCAACACAAAAGAACAGCCAATCATATTTACTCAGGTCCAGTAGCTACAACACAATATCAAATTTCATCATTACATCAGGCCAGAATTACATATAATAATCTACCAACGCACTTAAAAACAATGAATAATACCCATTCAAGCGAGCAATTAAACAGTACTAGGAATCTCTCAGTGGCCGAAATTCGGCCGTTGCAAATGGAAATTATTATTATTTCAGAGTTTGATTTATTAATAAAATTCATTTTGAATTGTGAAACAAATAGCTTAAAAATCATATAATCGAAAAAACTCAATAAAACTCAATAGTGCTTACGTATTTATATATAGATATAGATTGATTTTGAATTGTGAAACAAATAACTTGAAAAAAAAAAACAAAATAACCGAACAAAAAACTCAAAAAAATTCTCCTATGACTTTTTTCTCCTTTTTTCTCAAAATATCGTCAAAATTAAAAAAAATAGTACATTATTTAATTAGGAGCTAAAGTGATACTTTTTTTTTTTTTTTTTTTTTTTTCATTATTTATTTATTTAATGACTGCCTTGTAGTCGTAAAAACAACTGAATTGGCAGTCTATAATTCAAAATTATAATTTGTTTTCATGGACATTTTCTTTATATATAATTCTAAAAATTGTTGCTTAATTTCTTACTTAATTTTTATACAATTCAATTTCTTATTTAATTTCTTATACATATTTGTTCTAATTAATTAATTATTCTGATATTATTTAATATTTAGACAAAATTAACAAATAAGTGATTTTTTATCAATTCTTTAAATTTTGGTAAATTGGACACTTGTTTTAGTTGTGATGGAAGTTTGTTGTATTCAATAAATCCTTTATAATAAACATTACCCATTGCACGATTTGTTTTCACCGAAGTTACATAAAAATTTGATCGCCTTCTTGTGTCATGCTGATGTATCTCATTAACTTGAGTAATACCAATATTACATTTTAGGCATCCAATTTTAATTTTGTGTATAAAAACCAATAGTTCATATTTGCTCAAGAGCTCAAGAGGCAAAACTTTATTTGAATATAATAAATTAGAAGGTGTTAAAATGGGTAGGCATTTTATATTTTTTATCGCTTTATTTTGTAAAATTTTCAGTTGTTTCAGTTTAGTTTTGGATGCAGATGACCAGATTACATTCATGAAATTAAGATGACTGTTAATATGAGCATAGTAAACGAGCCACCCTGTTTTTTCATTAATAAATGGCCTCATCTTCCATAACGCAAAATTAATTGGACCTATTTTTTTCCTAATAGAGATAATATGTTCACTCCACAATAATTTAGCAAGTACTTCGTGTGGTTAATTGATGGTATAGAATGCTGGTTTAAAACAAATTTTTGGGGGAAGCTTATGGGAAGCTCTCTTGTTTGAAATATTATGTAATTGGTTTTATCAAAATTTATGAAAGGTTATTGGCTGTCATCCAGTTTTGAATCAAGTTTAAATCATGGCTCATTTGTGTCAATAGTTCGTATGGGTTTTGGGCTTTGTAAACTAGCGCTGCATCATCAGCATATAGCTGTAATTTACCTTGCAATTTTAAGTTAAATATGTCATTGATAAAGAATATGAACAGTAACGGTCCCAATATTGAACCCTGGGGTACACCTGTTTTTATAAACGAGTCTTTACTATAGATTTCATCAATTTTGGTATACTGTGTTCTACTTTCAAGGTAACTTATCAACAACTTTATTGAATTACTAGATAGATTGAGAGATTTAATTTTTTCTATTAGAAAGAGATGATCAACACAGTCAAAAGCTTTTCGTATGTCTATAAACATCACTGAAACATAAAATTTTTGGTCTAGAGCCATAGAGAAACATATATATATATATATGTTTCTCTATGCTAGAGCTATAAAAATTTCGTTAAAAAGATTCGATACAGCAGCTTCAGTGCAAGAATTTTCAGCAAATCCAAATTGATTTATGTGAATTATGTTGTATTTTTTAAAATGAGATTTTAGCGCTAGAAATAAATGGTATTCAAATATTTTTGAAAAATTGCTCAATATAGATATTGGTCGATAATTTGACGGCTTTGTTTTGTCGCCGTTTTTAAATATGGGTATTATTTTAGCTTTTTTTAGTATATTAGGGAATATTCCTTCTAGAATAGAATTATTAATTAGTTTTGTAAAAATGGGTACAATCAAATGAATAAATGTTACAATAAACTTAACAGATATATTATCAAACCCATTAGATGAATTTTATTAAGTTTCCTTAATATATCTGATGTGGTATTTTCATTTAGTGTCTCAAATTCTAAGCAATCAGTTTGAGGATATGCAATATAGCTCTTAAAGTGTGGAATGATGTCCGTTGTAGATGTATTTATAGCCGAACAGGTATGAGATACGTTAGTAAAATAATTATTAAAACATTCAGCTATTTCGCTCGAATCAGATATCATTTGATTTTCTATAACTAAAACCACTTTACTTAAGCTATTGCTCCGGCGTGTGTTATATATTAGAGAATTGATCAATTTCCAGTTTTTGCGGGCATCACCATTGTTTTTCTTAAATTCCTCATAGGTAAATTGCTTTTTCAGTTTTTTATTTAGGTTAGCAGCCTTATTTGTATAATATCTATATTGACCGAGAACAAATAGGTTCGTAGGATATTTCTTAGAGAGAGAATAAAATTTTTCACGCAGATTGAATAATTCAAGAAGAGCACTATTAATCCATCTTTTTTTTTGTTTGCATTTTACCTTTTTTGTATTATTTTGTATAAGTCCTGATATCAAACAGACTAACTCAGAAAATGTGGATATTCTTTCAAAACTAAGGGATTGCATTATAATTGATATCTTGTTATAATCCAGAATGTTAATTGTATCAATTTGATGGGGAGGGGTCTCCATGTATTTAATATCTAAAACAATCATTTTATGGTCAGAATAAGATAAATCGAGTAAAGCTAGTTCGAATTGAAAGTTAATACAATCACTGATCATGTAATCAATTATGGTAGATATAGAATTTGATATTCTAGTTGCATATTGAGGATCTGCTCGATTGAGAATTATAAACCCATTGGAGCTGGTAGTGTTGAGTCTAAAGTTTGTGTGTTGAGTCTAAAGTTTGACGGCCGAAATTTCATAATATGAGAATCAACTTATTTTTTGTTGTCATGGCTATACAATATGTTTAAAAAAATAACAAACTAACATATAACAAATGCTACTTTACAGCCTCCGTAATATAAAATAAATATGGCGTTACTTTTGCTGTCGCTAGACGTTACTTTTGCTGTCAGGCTAAAAAGTAAGACTTTGGCTAACTCCCTAGCGGCAGTGAAGTTAAACTTTACAGCCGTTTGCCGAAAAACATATTTTTCGGCACATCTACTTACTACTCAAGACCTTTCCAATGATATACATATTGCCACACTTTTGTTGGGTCAAATATTTTGAAATTGTACCACAAAAATAGTGCTTTTGCTTACGTATTTATATATAGATTATAAAGATGTATTCGAAAACCAGTGAATTTAGTATTTTTAATTTTTTTTAACTCATATATTATTAACAGCAACACTTTTATAAATTTCTCTGCCTCATTCCGCTCATGCTATTTTTTCCTAATTTTTAAAACAAATACAAGTTTTCTGCCCTATTAAAAATATAAATTAATTAAAAAACTAATTAAAATTATACTAATTAAAAAATAAATTTAGAAAAAAAAAATATAATGAAAATTAACATAACAAAATTAAAATAAAATTATAAAAAGTCCAAGCGGCACGTATATCCGCTTGAAATAGGTAGATTTCGGGACCAGACAGCTTTGTGTACAAATAGAATTATGGATATGTCAGATTAGTTTAAATAAAAAATTTAAGTAGAAACAGAATAATCCCAAAAATTTATCAAACCAACCAAACCAAAATACATAAACGGAAACTACTTTATCAATGCAATTTCGAATAGTTTTTGATTAATGTGGTTAAATAACATAGTAAATCCTTTGGTGGATTAACGTTCTAACTACGTCACAACTGCAATACTACCACACATAATTTATAATCAACAACAACATCAAACAACTTTTACACCTCAAATATAATACAAACATCTGTCAATTTAGGAAAACTTTTGTAAATGTGTAATCAATATATATCTTAGGGTGGCCCTTAAAATCAAAAACTTTTATTTTTGCACGGCACCTCCTATTTTGTGTGAATGCCCATAAAAAAATTATTTGTAAAATCTGATATCAATCGGTCAATTCTAAGACGTGCCACGGCCACTTAAAGTTGAGAAATTTTGTTCTGGACCTTAAAAAAAAGTTTTTTTATTTTTTGTGCGACATCCTCTCATTTCGTGTCAATACCCATAAAAAAATTATGGGTAAAAATTGAAATCAATCGGTCAACTCTAAGGGGTGCCCCCGGCCACTTAAAGTTGAGAGGTTTTGTTGTGGCCATAATAAAGAAATATTTAAATTTTTTGTAGGAAACCCTCCCATTTGCTGTCAATACCCATAAAAATATTATTTGCAAAATTTGACATCAATCGTTCAACTCTAAGGGGTGCCCCGGCAACTTAAAGTTGAGAGGTTTGGTTGTGGGCATTACAAAGAAAAATTTAAATTTTTTGTACGACACCCTCCCATTTGGTGTCAATACCCATAAAAATATTATGTGTAAAATTTGAAATCAATTGGTCAACTCTATGGGGTGCCCCCGGCCACTTAAAGTTGAGAGGTTTTGTTGTGGCCAATATAAAGAAAAATTTAATTTTTTTGTACGACTAACTCCCATTTGGTGTCAATAACCATAAAAATATTATTTGCCAAATTTGAAATCATACGCGCGTCTTAGAATTGACCGATTGACCCATTGTCGTACAAAATAATTTAATTTTTCTTTGAAATGGCCAGAACAAAACCTTTCAAGTTTAATTGGCCGGGGGCACCCCTTAGAGTTGAACGATTGATTTCAATTTTTATACATAATTTTTTAATGGGTATTGACACGAAATGAGAGGGTGTCGCACAAAAAATAAAAAAGTTTTTTTTAAGGTCCAGAACAAAATTTCTCAACTTTAAGTGGCTGGAGGCACGTCTTAGAATTGACCGATTGATATCAGATTTTGCATATTTTTATGGGTATTCACACGAAATGGGAGGGTGCCGCCAACTGTGTAATGAAAAAAAAATTCTAGTGTAATCTAAGGGCCACCCTAATATATATATATATATATATATATATATATATATATATATATATATATATATATATATATATATATATATATATATATATATATATATATATATATATATATATATATATATATATATATATATATATATATATATATATATATATATATATATATATATATATATATATGTATATATATATATATATATATATATGTATATATATATATATATATATATATATATATATATATATATATATATATATATATATATATATATATATATATATATATATATATATATATATATATATTAGACTGGTCGTTAAAAACTAAATTTTCCGAGACGCCCCCTAGAAAAATTCTTTGTGGTCAAAAAACCACAACGGCAATTATTTTTTTTTTTTTAAATCAAAAGAACACGTGCCGCAAAATCGTCGAAGTTGATTTTTTGAAAAATTCGTAGATTTTTCCAAATATCTCATAAAATATGCAAATGTCAAAAAAAATCACATAATAATTTTTGTAGGAAATTTAATTCTCTACAAAAAAGGCCTATGTCATTTTTTCCCGAAAACGTATAGTTCTCATGATATATTGAAATTAAACTTGTAAGTTTTCGTAATTTTTAAAAAACATAAAAATTAAAGATGACGAAAAAGTCCTAATTTTCTTCTTATGCTATAGAATGAAATGTATAAAAAAATAATCGTGACAAAAAACATCAAAATTAGTACTTTTTCGTCGAAATTTTCATCATTTGGTTTTACGAGTTTCGAAGAATTTCAAGTTTTATTTCAAAATATCATCAGAAATATAGGTTTTAGGAAAAAAATGACTTGGACCTTTTTTGTAGAGAATTGAATTTCCTACAAAAATGATCATGTGATTTTTTTTGACATCTGCATATTTTATGAGATATTAACAATTTAGTCAAAAAATAAACTTCGATGATTTTGCGGCACGTGTTCTTTTGACTTAAAAAAAAAAAAATAGTGCCGTTGTGATTTTTTGACCACAAAGAATTTTCTAGGGGGCGTCTCGCAAAATTTAGTTTTTAACGACCAGTCTAATATATATATATATATATATATATATATATATATATATATATATATATATATATATATATATATATATATATATATATATATATATATATATATATATATATATATATATATATATATATATATATATATATATATATATATATATATATATATATATATATATATATATATATATATATATATAATATATATATATATATATATATATATATATATATATATATATATTTATATATATATATATATATATATATATATAATATATATATATATATATATATATATATATATATATATATATATATATATATATATATATATATATATATATATATATATATATATATATTTATAATTATATATATATATATATATATATATATATATATATATATATATATATATACATATATATATATATATATATATATATATATATATATATATATATATATATATATATATATATATATATATATATATATATATATATATATATATCCCAGCCAGCACACTTAGTGAAATTTAGGTGAACCATTTTGGGATTTGGTTAAATTTAAGTTAAAGTTTAGTTAAACATGTGGAAAAAGGTAATAGATGACGTTTCAGCTAATTAGTGTACATGTATTTTTAGTCGAAAATTATAGTTAATATGTTTTTGGTGTAAAAAAATAAGTTAATAGGCAAATTTAACATATTAAGTATACATATTTAAGTAAAAATAATCATGTAATACAGATAGTACATGTATTTCATGTATTAAGTGAAAATTTAAGTAACAAAAGTGTATCTGATACATGTATTTAACTTATTACCTGTTGTTTAGCTAGCGGTAATTTAGCTGACATTGTAACAGTTATTTCATGAAATAAGTTAAATAGCCTAAAATTAACATAACTACGAAACATTGAAACTTAAAAAAATTCTCAGACAGTTGTTAAGTTAAATAGGTCTAATTTTACATGTAATATTGCATTTAATTTGGTTTAGTGAACGAATGTTAACTAAATTTTTGCTGTCTTTTTCATGTAATACATATAATAAGTATATTGTTTATAAGTATCCATAAAGATTTATAGCAAGTCTCGTTTTCCGATGACATTTATTATTAGTGCGCAGTATATTGATCAAATCGCTCGGATACAGTCTTTATGTTGTTGTTGTAGCGACGTGTTTGGCTAATCCACCGGTTCCATGTCCAGGTTCAGGAACTCTGCTACTGCCCTTGAGCGGTACCACAAATCTTCCTTCGTCAAGTTTGTAAAATTTGAAGGACAATTAAATAGGTGGTCTACAACGTGTGGCGTGTCCTCACATGCGGAACACTTGTCAATAATTTCAGGTTCAACTCTGCTCATGTAGTTGTTTAGAATGCGTGACCAACCGGATCTTAGTTGAGCTAGGATGGATCTGGTGCTACGGGGCAGTTGGACCTCTTCGGCAGCTACTTTTGGTGGTTTTCCATTCAAAACACGATTTGGAATATAGTTCTATAACGTTGCCCTTTTGCACGTGCGATATTAAATTTTATTTTTAGTGGAGGGATGGAGCCTTGCAGCACATGTTCCTTACCTCATTCAATTTCCTTGCTTCTCTTCCTAAACACGACACAAATAAATATAACCTGCACAAATAAATTAGAAAATACAAATTATCTACTTATAACTTCACAACTATTTGTTTTTTTTTATTGCACACATTTAAATTACTTTTTTCTTTTAAAAATTACAAAATTTTCTCAATATTTTAACTGAACAATAAATGGAACATAATTATTTTATTATACTTTGTTTTTTTTTTTGATTTCTTTATATTTTAATTAAATTTACTTTAGTTGAAATTACTTTAAAACAACAAAAAATTAAATAAATGATAAACCTTATTGTTTGATGCTGGGATCCTGGTCCAATTTCTTAAAATCTCCAACTCCTTGTACCTGCTGATTTCGGTTGAGAATCTCTAACTTCTGTTGAGAATCTGTTGTGTTTACTCACCAGCCGTGTTGTCCCGTTCAAGTTCCAGAAAAAAGAGAGACTTCTTCATGGCTATCGCTGACTATTTATAGAATATTTAACAATTTTCCCCAAGACTTGATTTCCGGCTTCTTCATTACTAAATTCATGTTGCCGGTTTGTATTTTATTTCCCCTCATATATTTTTTTTTCGAACCATGGCTGACAATTTCGAACTTTTAAGGCAGATGTATATTTTGAGTTTTGACTCAACATAACGACGTTTGTTTTTGTTTATTTGTTTAAAAGATGAATATTTGGTTTCAGGCCCTCAATCCGGTCTGACTCAATTCAAAGTTTTTCGTTGAACAAAACGTTGAAGTTTGAACTCCTCGGCAATTACAATTTCCCTAATATGTTCTCCTTTTTCAGACAGTTGTGAGATTTATTTAAATGTTCGTGTGATAGTTGTATTTCTTTCATCGTTTTAGACTTATAATATTATTACAAATTTTCTTCTAAGTTACATACAATTTAAGTTTTCAAAATACAGACTTAATATTTAGCTAATGCATCTATCTATATAAAACAACTTTTGAATTTATTTATTTAATAATTGATAACCGTTTAAGTTTTATTGCCTAATCATCAACAATTAAATTAAACATTTTTTTAAAGAATGAAAAGATGATGACAAACGAATAATTAAAAATCAAATGCAAATGAAATGAATCGAGATTAAAATGTAATAAGAAATTTGAATTTATAGGAATTCAACGGAAATTGAAATCTATATCTAAAATTTTTGAGTTTACTGGCAAATACCATTTAATGCCCGTTACATCACACCATTCTAGAATTTTCGAGAGCATTTTGTGTTCACCAAACCACACCAAACAGATATATACAAAATGCTCTCGAAAGCTCCAGACGCAGTGCCTGCACTTTCGACCTTCCTCACCATGGTTAGAAATGTCTCAACCACCAGCGTCAATTCTACTCCACTATCCTTAAAATACTCACATTTACTTAATGCCGACGAAACCATTAAATGACTCAAGATTCCCTTCAACACAAAATATTCATACAATTAATACCAAATAATATTAACCTCATTACGGTAGTGTTACCAAACAAATCCTTGTTTGCCTTGTTTAATAAACAAAATATACCAAAAGTAAATACTAAAAAAATTTTATAAGCTACATTACAAACAACTACCTCATTACGGCAGTTCTACTATCAAGGACTTACAATCCTTGGGTTTGCCATGTAGCCCAAAATACCAAACAACATATATAAAATATACCAAACGAAATATTATATTAAATATACTAAAAGTATTATATGATATATTGTCAAATTACTACCTGATTACGGCAGCTTTACTATCAAGGACTTACAATCCATGGGTTCCCTTATAGCACAAAATAACCACAAATTTATAAAACGACGTACAATTTAATAACCACCTTATTACGGCAGCTTATCTATCAAGGACTTACAATCCATGTGTTCGCCTTGTAGTCCAAAATATTATATAATCTATTCTAACTTGACTACCTCATTACGGTAGTTTTACTATTAAGGTCTTACAATCCTACGGTTTGCCTTGTAGCCCAAAATACCAAAACTATTATATAAACAAAACATAGAATAATATAAACAACAAATAAACTATTACCAACATTTACTCGACTTTGAAACGTCGGCCAACACAGTTGCCCAATAATCTACATATTTTACTAATGCCTAACTTCGTTCTGTTTAATTCGAAGTTATAATAAACTAAACCTATATAAACCTATAAACGAGTAATAATAACCTAATATTTAACGCAATGTTGAAATTCATTTATTTTCTAAATTACTGACCTCTTCTCTGGGGTTGTATTTAGATAAAACATTCGCATGAAATCGGCCCAATACTTTACCATTTAAATTTTCCAGAAGGTATGTATAACTTCCCAATCGCTCACGAATTCGACACTTCACATATTGTGGTGCGAGTTTCGCGTTAAAATTCTCTGATGCATTTGACTGCCGAAATTCTTTTCTCAAAACCACTTCACCTGGTAGGTACTCAATTGCCTTTGACCTAAGATTGTATTGGGTAGAGTACTTCGAATAAGCCTGCTTAAGATTTTTCTTAATAATTTCTTGATAACCCCGCATCCTTTCAGATTTCCCTTCCATAGATTCTTCAGCTTGATTTACCCCATATCTTTTGCTTCCGTCCAGTCTCATCTCTCTCCCAAAATTGATAAAATAAGGTGTAAAACCCGTAGAATCATGTTCAGCCGTTCTTATCGCACACGCTATTTTTGGGATAAACAAATCCCAATTCCGCTGATCTTCGAGGATATAAGCTCTTAAACTGGACAAAACTACTCTATTAATCCTCTCAGCAGGATTGTGCTGTGGATGGTAATATGCGTTAAATTGTGTACTCACCCCATAAGACTTAAGGAACGCCCGAAATTCCTTGGAACTGAACTGTGGTCCATTATCCGCTATTAGACGAGATGGCACACCAAATATCAAAAATACTTCTTCTTCCAGATATTTTACGACAGATTTAGTGTCTGCTTTTCGCATCGGCTTCAAAAAACAAATTTTGAGAAAATATCCACAACTACTAACAGATAATTATTCTGGTTCTTTGAGCGAGGAAATGGTCCTAAAAAGTCAATAGCAATAGTATCCCAAGGTCCACTTGATTCCTTTTGGACTCCCATTGGTACTTTAGTTTTGATGTTCGGATGCTTGTTCACTTGGCATTTTTCACAGGATCTGACATATCTCCTAATGTCACGTTCCATGTTTGGCCAGTAGTATTCTTCTTGTATCCTGACAAGCGTCTTCCTAACCCCGAGATGAGCACCAAGTGGTTCATCGTGGAACTTCTTCAGAACCTGCGATCGATGATTTTCCGGTACTAGTGCTCTCCATATATTCGTTTGTTTTGATTTCTTGAAACTCTGCTTAAAGATAATTTCGTTGATTACCCTGAAATTTGGAAACTTGTCCGGATTTTGTTTGATTTTTTCACGAAGACTCGTATATTTATCACCTAACTGTTCCGGATCGTTACAGAACTCAATCAAATTCACGGATCGAGATAGTGTATCAGCTACTACATTTAGTTTACCCTTTCTATGGATCAGTTGAAAGTCGAACTCCTGCAGCTTCAAGGCCCAACGAGATAGTCGAGAACTCGGATCTTTAATGTTCCTGAGCCATGTGAGCGATGCATGGTCGGTAATGACTTTAAAATGTACACCTTCGATGTAATTCCGAAATTTTCTAATTGCTTCGATCACTGCCAAACACTCCTTTTCTGTAGCCGAATATTTGGTTTGAGCGTGTGTCAGCTTGGTTGACATGTATGCGATTGGTTTCTCCTGATCTCCATCTCCTTGAGTCAGTACGGCTCCAATTCCAACGTCCGAAGCATCTGTCTGGATTGTAAATGGCTTATCAAAGTCTGGACTTACCAATATCGGCGAACTAACTAGAGCGTTCTTCAGAGCAATGAAAGACTTGTCAGCTTCAGTTGACCATTCAAACTTTCTTTTATCTTTTGTTTTAAGCAAATCAGTCATTGGTGCAATTAATTCGGCAAAGTTTTTAACAAAACGTCTGTACCAGTTTGCCATTCCTACTATTCTTCTTAAATCTTTTACTGTTTTAGGTGGTGAGATTTTTAAGACTGGGTTGATCTTCTCTGGGTCCATCTGTAATCCGTGTTCATCCAATATATATCCTAAGTATTTCAGTTGTTTGACACAGAACTTTGATTTATTCGAACTTATGGAGAACCCACCTGTTTTCAACCTTTGAGCGACAACTTTCAATAGCTCGATATGCTGCTCGAATGTATCGGTGGTTATAATGATGTCATCGATGTACACGAATACATTTGGTTCTAGATCGTTTCCTATGCATCTATCCAAGGCTTTACACAATGTTTGGGCACTGTTGCAAAGACCAAAAGGAAGACGTTTGAATTGAAAATGACCTCTTCCTGTTACATTAAACGCAGTCTTTTGTCGTGGTTTATGTTCCAGCTCAATCTGCCAAAAAGCATCTGAAAGGTCGATAGATGACAGATATTTTGTCGCTCTAAGTTGTCCTAGAATCCTGCTTATGTTTGGCAAGGGGTACGCATCCCTAATTGTCAAGCTATTCAACCCTCTTGCATCAAGACAAAGTCTTACTTTGCCACTTGATTTCCTTACAATTACAAGAGGATTGGCCCATTCACTCCTTGCTGGCTCGATAACCCCAAGCTGTAACATTCTATCCAATTCCAGATCCACTTCTTTCTGTCTATACGGCGAAATCGGATATGGCCGTTTAACTATTGGCTTAGAATTCGGATGTGTTTCGATTTCGTGTTGTAAAATGTTTGAGCATCCTAGAAATCCTTCGGTAGACATATCAAACTCGGTAATTGTATCAGTCAGTGTTCTTGTTTCCCCTTTAGAAAGCCCAATTCTCTCCTCTTCAGCATCCACTACATCACAATCTAATACACTCTTTGAAAATCTTGGGCGAATCCCAAACGTTTCCCAAAAATCTATTCCCAACACTAGCTCTTTCGCGATTGACGGAATTATCAAGGTTGGCACCAGTGAAACTCTAGTTAGAACTTTGTACGGAATTAGGACCTTACAAATTGCCTTATGAATTGTACCATCTGCAGTCTTTATGGCACAATTATCACTCTCATCTGCTAAATTTAAACTTTTAATTAACTCTAAACCACCTTTACCTAATATTGTGCAACTGGCACCGGAATCTAGAAGGCCCTTCATTCTTTTCCCCATTATTTCGACTTTTAAATACGGCCGTCGATCTTTGTTTAGATTTATGATCTCAGGGACAATTTTTATATCCTGAAGTTGGTTTGATTTTAGATTCTTGTTGCAAGCCACTGTGTTTAGGAAAGAGGAGCGGCTTCGCGGTTCTCTTCGTTCCCATTTTCGTTTCCCGATTCCTGAAAACTTCTAGGTTGTTCATCTCTTCCTCGAGCTGGCTGGCCTCCTGTAAAACTTTGGTTATTTCTCTTCCTATAGTTAATATGATTTCTGCATGCCATTGTCGTGACGCCCACGGTACCACAATAAAAGCAAAATATTCTTGTCTGTGGTCTTCGACAATCTCTATGTGTATGGCCAGGCAAGTCACAATTCCAACACCCCGATCGATATGCATGGTGTATGTTCTGCTCTGCTACTCTTTCCAGTGAACGTTCTCGTCCTTGAAACTGGTTTGATCTACTACCTATTTCTCCATAAGAATTTCTTTGTTGAACTATCTCAGCTTCACTTACTTCTCTTGCTTCCTGGTGTTCCGCAGCAAATAGTTCCCTTGATGGATTACCACCGCTATGTAACTGTCGCCTACTTCTATCAGAAATCCCTATGTTTGTATTTTCTCTTCGCAAATTATTTGGTTCCATGAATCTTCCTGCATCTCTTTCTCCATTATTTGAAAAACTTACTCTTTTTCTTTCTTCCCTAGGCGTCCAATGCGGAAAGCATGACGGTTCAACAAAAGCTAAATTGGAATACTGTAATGAGTTGGATCTACGTTCCATTAATAGTTTTGTTTCATCTAGTCGCCGGCAAAGTTCTATCAGCTGTGCTAACGACTCAACATTGGTGGTTGCCAAGTGAAAAGCATACTCTGGCAGCATGTTCTTTTGGACGATGTAAATTTTAAAATTCTCATCTAACCCTGGTACTGCTCTTTGAAACAATGTTTTCATATCTGTTATAAATGATGAAAATGGTTCGGTTCTTCCTTGCACCCTATTATTTATTTCCTCCCGCAAAAAGAAGTCATAATTCCTAGGTAGAAATTCACGTTTTGCTTCTTCAATAAGACCTTGCCAATTACCAAACCCATCAACATTGCCCCAATACCACTTTTCTGCTTTTCCTGTAAGTAAATAGTGAGCGTTTACTAAAAGCTGTTCTGAACTAACGCCTTCCCCTTTAGCAAAAACTTGTACACGTGTTAGAAATTCACTCAGAGATAGACCCTTTCCATCTCCACTGAAGGTCAATTTCCATCTATGTACGTTGACTGAACGATGTTCACTCAACTTTGATGTTTGGTTTTCTGCCATCGATTTTTCCCCGTCATCTTCAGCATCACGAAATTGTCTTGCCCAATCCCGTGGTGGTTCCTGTGATTTCTTAGGTCGTGTTCCTGTTTCTACCACATTACCAAAACCTGGATGACTGTACCTCTTACTCTGGAATAAATCTTTCAATGCAAGACCACTTTTACTTCTGCCACGTCCAAATGGTGAACGTTGCACTGGTGGTTGATATTCTCCATTGATCCCCAACTCCCGATCATTCAAGTCACCATAACCTTGATGAACCCTCAAATCAGATCTTAAGTTTTGTTGAGTTTCCACCGAATTTCCAAAATTTGCAATCCTTGCTGTTTCACCTTTAGAAAGCATTGAGTGTAGTTCCAGAAAATTTTCCAGCACCTTATCGGGATCACTAAATTGTTCAGTATTAATCCTATGTAAACGGTTAATCCATGCGGCGGCTCTTGATCTCAATTGTTCTGAGCGATCTATGTCTTTGAGCTGAGCTGCGTCCTTATTACTTTCTCGGATATCCTCAAATGCTAGTTTTGCTTTAGTTGTCTCACTATCAATATTTCGAGAGGTTTCCGATGGAGTCTCTTGTTCGCCTTTTCTTTCCTTCACCAAAGCAGATCGAATAGCTTTCGTTTCTTCACGTACCGATGACAACCCACATATATTTCTTATTGACAGCTCATATTCTAATTCTTCCGGCTCCAGGTAAATTGGTTCAAAAGGAAGCCACGAAATATTACTCGCCATATTAAAATTTCAAGAATGTACAATAATTACCAATAATATCGCTACTTTTACCACGAGCTACAATATGGAAATTCGAGAGCTATATATCAACCCGTAACACGATTGCACAAATTTGTTTTATTACTAGTGTAAAGCTAAAATTAAGACACAACCGTTCGTAATAATTCCACTAGAAAAAAAACAATCTTAACCTACAAAGAAAATGTACAAAATATATCTTCCCACACCCACTTTGGTCTGTATTTTAGAGAAAATTCAATGCATACAAGAATATAATCAAAACTTTTATTTTATTTAATTACAGCTTATAAGATGGTTTATTAAAATCTGCGTTATTTTATTGTAAATTTATATTTCAATTTTTATTTCACCACCACGCCAAAATCATCAATAATTCACAAGAAAAATCAGTTCTATTATAATATCAATAAATATTCTTCAACTTTAGTATTATAAACCTGATTACTTGAAGGTTAAATATTAAATTTAATTTCTATATAAAATATATATAACTCACCCCTATAACGCTATATCGATTTTTTTTCTCTAGCTTCAATCTCTTGATGAACATTAAATCATATGAATAGGTTTTTTGATGAGAACCACACACTAGTTGAAGTTTATTCCTTAATCTGTTGGCCTATATTACATTTGCGTTAAAAACTCGCCACTATTATCTCGTGTATCAATCTTCTTTCTTCTTAACTTTTCTACAAACTTATTACTTTTATAAACTTTTCATTAAACAAAAACTTATTTACTCAACATTTGTAATATTTTTCTATTTTATATATTTTTTTTTCAATAATTTGATAAATACACATAACAAAACACAGAGCAATTAACACACAAATTTTTTTTTCTTAAATACCCAAAAAAAATCACGAACACAATAACAAAACTAACCTCTAATATTAACCACGGTTTGTTAAATTACACTACAATATCACTTATAATATTAACACTTATTAACACTTTAACCACTACCCACATAAATCTGGAAACAAAAGAAATTGCTTGCGTCCGGAACATGCGTTGCAAAGATGTTGTTTTTTCTGCCTGTATCTCCCCACAAGGGATGCCAAATATAACGTTGCCCTTTTGCACGCGCGATATTAAATTTTATTTTTAGTGGAGGGATGGAGCCTTGCAGCACATGTTCCTTACCTCATTCAATTTCCTTGCTTCTCTTCCTAAACACGACACAAATAAATATAACCTGCACAAATAAATTAGAAAATACAAATTATCTACTTATAACTTCACAACTATTTGTTTTTTTTATTGCACACATTTAAATTACTTTTTTCTTTTAAAAATTACAAAATTTTCTCAATATTTTAACTGAACAATAAATGGAACATAATTATTTTATTATACTTTAATTGTTTTTTTTTTTGATTTCTTTATATTTTAATTAAATTTACTTTAGTTGAAATTACTTTAAAACAACAAAAAATTAAATAAATGATAAACCTTATTGTTTGATGCTGGGATCCTGGTCCAATTTCTTAAAATCTCCAACTCCTTGTACCTGCTGATTTCGGTTGAGAATCTCTAACTTCTGTTGAGAATCTGTTGTGTTTACTCACCAGCCGTGTTGTCCCGTTCAAGTTCCAGAAAAAAGAGAGACTTCTTCATGGCTATCGCTGACTATTTATAGAATATTTAACAATTTTCCCCAAGACTTGATTTCCGGCTTCTTCATTACTAAATTCATGTTGCCGGTTTGTATTTTATTTCCCCTCATATATTTTTTTTTCGAACCATGGCTGACAATTTCGAACTTTTAAGGCAGATGTATATTTTGAGTTTTGTCTCAACATAACGACGTTTGTTTTTGTTTATTTGTTTAAAAGATGAATATTTGGTTTCAGGCCCTCAATCCGGTCTGACTCAATTCAAAGTTTTTCGTTGAACAAAACGTTGAAGTTTGAACTCCTCGGCAATTACAATTTCCCTAATATGTTCTCCTTTTTCAGACAGTTGTGAGATTTATTTAAATGTTCGTGTGATAGTTGTATTTCTTTCATCGTTTTAGACTTATAATATTATTACAAATTTTCTTCTAAGTTACATACAATTTAAGTTTTCAAAATACAGACTTAATATTTAGCTAATGCATCTATCTATATAAAACAACTTTTGAATTTATTTATTTAATAATTGATAACCGTTTAAGTTTTATTGCCTAATCATCAACAATTAAATTAAACATTTTTTTTAAAGAATGAAAAGATGATGACAAACGAATAATTAAAAATCAAATGCAAATGAAATGAATCGAGATTAAAATGTAATAAGAAATTTGAATTTATAGGAATTCAACGGAAATTGAAATCTATATCTAAAATTTTTGAGTTTACTGGCAAATACCATTTAATGCCCGTTACAGTTCTTTATTGTATTTTCAACCGTTTTGGTGTGGAGTGTTTTTAAGCCAGTTCTATATGTGGATTCGTCGATGATACCAGAAACCTGGCTATCTCTGACATCTTGCAGAAAGCATCTTGCTGTCTTTCTTATGTCTCTAGGTGGTTCGATCGTAGTTAAGGTGTCATTGCAAGGATGTTGCTCTCTGTGACAGGCCAATAGATATTGTTTGGTTAGCATTTCACTATGTTCACCGGCAATATGTTACTTTCCTCGTGCAAGTGATCTCAGTGAGCCATCAGGTGACATCCGGTTGCGGTTCGCAAGGTAGCATTTTGTGTTGTTTGTAACTTATTCCAGTGAGTGTTGGCAGCTTGGGGAGTCCATATGGGTGCAGCATAATTTAAAATTGGTCTTCCTATTGCTTTGTATGTTGTTATGATCGTGTTTTTATCTTTGCCCCATGAACTTCCCGCTAGTGCTTTTAATGCGTTATTCCTGTTTTTCAATTTTGAGTTTATTTCTATTGCATGAGCGTTGAATTTAAGCAGTAGGTCGAATGTTACACCCAACAGTCTAACAAAAAAAATACAGTCTTTATTATATATTTCTCTCACTAACGTTGTTTTAAATAGTAAAAAATACCTCTGAAAAACGGTCGATACCACATAATGCGGCGGAAGAGAGCGGCCGAATTTGATGCATCAAATGTGTCAACGGATGAAGAAATGGATCGGCTACCGCCACAACGCCTGAATGCCATTTTTGAAAATTATTTGCCAGCAGAAAATGCTATAATCGAAAAAACCATCCCCGTTAGTGTTACTTGTGATGAAAATGTAGAGTGTGACGATGATATGCCAGATTGTACATCCCAAGTTGGTGAAAATGCTGAATTTTTATTATCAGAAGCAGATATTGCTGAGGAATTGATGCGCGAACACCTGGAATATGAGCATAACGCTCAAACTAAAATAGATCTGTTGAACGAACTGAGGCAATGGGCTTTGCAAAACAAGATTTCATTAATAGCGTTGTCACAACCACTGAAATTGTTGAACAAGGCTGGGATTGAAAATCTATCATTGGATGAACAATGAACTGTTGAACCTGATTAACAATAAAGAAGGAAACATAAAATCTAATTTATTTAGCCTAATAATTAAAAGACCACCGAACAACATATAATAAATAAATCACCTAAACTATATTTATGACTGAAGGATATTGTTTTATTGTTTTATTAGATTCATTCATTTTGCTTTATATTTTATAATTTTCTGGGTTTTAAAATGGGTTTTTATTAAACCACCGGTATCTAATGGAAATATGGAATGTATCTTACTTTAAAATTTATCTTTCAAAATGCGTATATAGTAAAAAATAATAAAACTCAGTAAACAAGAATAAGGTTAAGAATAAGGCTTTTTCATTCATGTTTTAAAAAATTTTGTTTCTTATAATATTATTTTTAATAAGTTTTTTTATGGTAGAATGACAGCCCGATAATAAAGTAAGGTTAAAGAAAAATGGATGGTTCAATTACATGTAATTCTCATGAAAAAAACATGTAATAACTACAATATCTGACTTTGGTACAGTAAAATTACATATATTTTGCACTTGCTTAGTTTTGTATTCAGCTGTTACATGAAATATATATGAATTTACTCTGCCAAAGTCAGATATTGTAGCTATTAAATGTATTCTAGATAAGAATTATATGATCAATTTTCCACTTAATAGCTAGATAATTTACATGTATTAAATAAAATACGTGAAAAAATTTAGGATAAATTGAAGTTATTTCATGAAACACCTGATAAAACTTAACTTAAATAACAGGTAAATAATTTTATGGCTAGGAATTATGGATACGATATTATCTATCTCCCAAACTAATGCATTTAAGGACAAAATAGGTTTTTATGACAATTTCTAAACCGACTTCAAATAAACATTTTTATACATACTTTGGAGCGTATTTTTGAATGGATTTAAATGTTCATGTGTAAAGAAAGGTTCGATCTTTTTTATACATAAAAAAGAAACAGGAAAAAATAATGAGAACACCCCTTAAAAATACAATTAAATATTTATTTTTTTATAAACTGAATACTTTAATTTTCAATTTTCTTTTCGGTATTCGATAAAAAACATTAATTATTGAAAATATAATAATAGTTTATAGTATACTATAAAGTAAGCTTAT
>OY856186.1:207933408-208270908 GCA_963693315.1 Diogma glabrata
CAAAACGAGTTTTTCACATTATATCGATTATCTCGTAAACTATAAATGCTGTGGACTTGAAATTTGACGTGCGTATAAAACTAATATGTCCACATGAAATGACGGACACAAATGAAACTAAAGTGGTTTTCGTTTGGTTTACAGGGCTACGATGTGAGACCTTTGAGATAATACATGTTTTTATAGATTCAAGTAGGGTATCATATGAAAGGGCTTCATTTCAGTATTCTTTAAAAAATTTATTTTGGAATTTTACACCTCACCATTTTTTGTATAATTTAGAATAATGACGTTTTTTTCGTGTTTTCCGAACCTATCTGATCGAAAATTTTCAAATGTATTTGGAATGATAGAAAAATTAGTACGTTTTTAATAAAAAAGTGTCATATTCTCATAATTAGATTTATTAAGGGGGTGGAAATGAGGAGGGGTAAAACACTATTTAAAATGTGGTCAAGTGGGGTGTCATTTGAAAGAGCAGTTAATTTAGAAAACAAAGCAATTTTTTTAGAAGTTTGCGATGCCCAGTTTTTGAGTTATAGTAAAAAAAGTGCGACTTTCAGACCGTTCCCTCCCCCCCCATACGTTTCGACACTGATTGACAGAAAAATTTGTAAAAATTCACAGAGTTAGGAAATTTGCTAAATTTTGTACGAAAACTATAGCGAAGTCTCCAATAATTATATTTTTGTATGTTTAGAGGACCGGGGTAGAGGGGGTGAAAAAAAACTTTTTTTGACCCAAGCGAGTGGGGTGTCATATGATAGAGCATCTAATTTAAAATTCGGTGCAATTTTTTTAGAACTTTGCGGTGCCTAGTTTTTGAGATATTGTCGAAAAAGTGCAAAACTCAGACCCTCTCCCCCAATACGTTTCGACACTGATTGACCGAAAAATTTGTAAAAATTCACAGAGCTAGGAAACTTGCTAAATTGTGTATGAAAACTTTAGCGAAGTCTCCAATAATTATATTTCTGTGTGTTTAGAGGACCGGGGTAGAGGGGGTAAAAAAAAACTTTTTTTGACCCAAGCGACTTGGGTGTCATTTGAAAGAGCATCTAATTTAGAATTTTTTTTAGAATCTTGCGGTGCCCAGTTTTTGAGTTATTGTCGAAAAAGTGCAAAATTCAGACCGTTCCCCCTAAACGTTTCGACACTAAATGACAGAAAAGTTTGTAAAATTTCACAGAGTTAGGAAATTTGGTAAGTTTTGTATGAAAACTACAGCACAGTTTTTGAGTTATGGATAAGAAAGGGCAAAATTCAGATCGTGCCGCCCCCTACGTTTCGACGATGATTGACAGAAAAGTTTGAAAATATTCACAGAGACGGGAATATTGGTAAATATTGAATGAAAATCATAACGAAGACGCAAATAATTATATTTCTGTGTGTTTATGGGATAGGTGTGGGGAGGGAAAAAAACCATTTTTGACCCAAATGAGTGTGGTGTCATATGAAAGAGCACTTAATTTAAGAAATATTACAATTTTTTTTAGAATTTTGCAATGCACAGTTTTTGTGTTATTGAAAAAAATATATTTTTAGTATGTAGCCTTTCCACCCCCGTAAATTTCAACACTCGATTGACCGAAAAAATAATCAAATTTAATCCATTTACAAGCTGGTGTAATTGAATCTTTCTTAAGTTACCAAAAACATCTATGGATAATATTTAACCTCAATTAACATTTTTTTTTGTCATTTTTGATCAATGTAGATTTGATTGTAATTTACTATTGGCATTTACAATTTAACATTTATTACTTCGGTCTGAAAGACCTAAGTATTACATTCATGAGCTCAAAGTGAAATTCTTACCCCCACTTTTTTGACATTTCTCGACGTTTTAGGACCTCCTGATTCTAAAAAAGCAAAAAAAAATGTATGTCTGTCTGCTGTCATTACCTACGCTGCAGGGAAAACTGCTGAAGGGATTTCAAAAAATTTTTTTTCTAAAAATAGGTATACTCAAGGGACAGGTCCGAAAAAACGCTGTGTTCGATAACTGTACCGGAAGTGTGTCAAAAAAATCATTATGTGTGTCAAAAATAGCAAACTTTCATATTTTTGGCTTAAAAAACTTTCGTTTTAAGTGATTACAAGTAGGAACATTAAACTTGGAGGAATCTTGATGGTGATTGGTATGTGAGATCAAAAACTAGATTATTGCATTATAAGTTTGTCAAAAAATGTTGTCAAGTGTGTCAAAAGAAAGATTTTTATTTATTTTTTTACCTAATTTTTTGGAAAAAAAATATAATATTAATTGTTTGTTTGAAATGAGATTTTATTATTATTATTGAGAATTATGGCATTATAAGTTTGTCAAAAAAATGTTGTCAAGTGTGTCAAAAGAGAGATTTTTTTTTATTTTTACCCAATTTTTTGGAAAAAATAAATTGTTTGTTTGAAATGAAATTTTATTATTATTATTGAGAGTTATGGCATTATAAGTTTGTCAAAAAAATGTTGTCAAGTGTGTCAAAAAATAATTTCATTTATTTTTTAGTTAATTTTTTGGAAAAAAAAATGTAGCTGTTTTTATGACGTAAATGTAATTGAAAATGAAATTGGACATGGAAATTTTTGAATTTGTTATAGTTTGTGAAATATTTTTGGAATTTTGAAAAAGTTTGTATTTTTGATTTTGTAATAATTTTTGCAATATTTTTAGAATTTCGGAAAAAGTTTTAATTTTTGTTTTGTAAGAATTTTTGGAATATTTTTAGAATTTTGAAAAATTTTTAATTTTTGATTTTATTATAATTTTTGGAATTTTGAAAAAATTTTCAATTTTGTAATAATTTTTGCAATATTTTTAGAATTTCGGAAAAAGTTTGAATTTTTAAGAATTTAAGTTTAAATATTTGATTTCATTCTAATTTTTGGAATATTTTTGGAATTTTGAAAAATGTTTCAATTTTTGATTTTGTTATAATTTTTGCAATATTTTTAGAATTTTGAAAAAAATAGAATTTTTGAATTTTATATATATATATATTTAGAATTTTGAAAAAAGTTTCATTTTTTGATTTTGTAAGAATTTTTGGAATATTTTTAGAATTTTGAAAAATTTTAAATTTGTGATTTTATTATAATTTTGAAAAAAGTTTTAATTTTTGATTTTGTAATAATTTTTGCAATATTTTTAGAATTTTGGAAAAGTTTGAATTTTTAAGAATTTTTGGAATATTATCGGTTTAAATATTTGATTTCATTCTAGTTTTTGGAATATTTTTGGAATTTTGAAAAAGTTTGATTTTATTTAATTTAACAATACTTTTGGAATTTTGATTATAATTTTCCGGCAACGTATTGATATTTCGTGTTAGTTTTGTAATAAGTTTTTAAACAGATGTAAAAAATACTTGTACTTTAACAAAGAGTTATGTTTGATATACATCGCTGCCCAAAACTAAACCATGTCCTCATAAAAGTTTTTTGCCGAAAACTATAACAAAATCCTTAACCCAGACCGAAGTCTGGATATCTCAGAGCTGTGAGATTTCAGCCCCTCCATATTTTAGGTAGATTTCATATAAAAATCTACCTATTGCAATGGGCTTCATCTCGGAATTTCGGAAAAATTTTGATGCCAAACGACTATATGTGATAAGCGGAGATGGAAAAACAAAAAAAAAAAATTATATATATATATATATATATATATATATATATATATATATATATATATATATATATATATATATATATATATATATATATATATATATATATATATATATATATATATATATATATATATATATATATATATATATATATATATATATATATATATATATATATATATATATATATATATATATATATATATATATATATATATATATATATAACGATATGAGGTATAACGGAATTTAGCGGCACTCTCACGGTCGCATTTTTCGACCTACACCAAAATAATTTTCTCTGTATGTTTCGGCAAATAATGTTTTGGACAAGTTCGTGAACTGGCCATATCCGGGTACCAGTTAAGCGGCTAGAGCCTAAAAAGTCGAATAATCTAGGGCGCTATAACTTCCGTTTGAATAATAATATTTTAATAAAATTTAAAAGTATTGAATATTTGAACCTTTTTTTATCATTTTTATCCAGATGACAACTTTGACGTTTCAGGTTCCTCAAAAATCAGCTGTTTTAAAAATTTACTAAACTTTGCTGCATTTGAAAACTTTTTTTCACGTACTTAAAATATAAATCTTTCCAAAATTTTCAAAAATAATAGTTTAAGTCTAACGGTTGAGACCCTAGGGCTGTTGAAATGAAAACAAACGCAAAAGGCAATGCTTTCATCATGTTTCAGTTTATGTTATTTAAATTCATCTTAGCTTTTAAACATTTTTTTCAACTATAGCCTCAAAAAATTTCAGCTTTCTAACCCAAAAGGTTCCATTTTTATAAGCATTATAATGCAACCCTTACAAGAAAAATATCAACCCATTTAATACCATAGAAAAATTATCAAAATCTCTTTTGTTTTTTTTTTTTACTAAGTAACCGTTTGAAAAAAGATTAAATAAGAACAAAAAAACACAACAACAAAAGATAATTTTGAAATAAAATTGTTTGATAATGTTTGATTATAAATTATGTGTGATGGTATAATTGTAGTTGTGACGTAGTTCATTTGATCTTTGGTAGATTTAATATGTTATTAAAAGTAGTTTAAACCAACTTAAATAAAACTGTTCCGAAATTGTATTGATGGAGTTAGTTCGGATAATGTATTTAATTTGGTTCGATAATTTTTTTGAATTATTCTGTTTCTACTTATATTTTTTATTTATACTAATCTGACTTATCTAATTTTATTTGGACACAAAACCGTCTGACTCCGAAATCTACCTATTTCTAGCGGATATACCTGCCGCTGGGATTTTTTGTTATCTGTCTATGGTCGGGAAATATAAGGGCATTAAAACACAACTTTTTGTCAATAATTTTTGATATTGTGTTCTTTTACATTCACGGAACCCTTGACGAGCGAATTTTATTCGCACTTGTCTGACTCTTTTTATTGTGGTAGCACTGCCGCTGTGCAGCGAAATTAGAATTAGAAATATCTTGCAGCATTTTTCTGCATGCAGAATTTTCATGTAATTGCTCTCATATAACAACACATGTTCTAATTTCGCTGAATGCAGAATTCTGCCAACGTATTTTGAGCATTAAGGATTTAAAATAATTATTGTAAAGGTTTTATATTTAAAATTAGCTTAAAACGATTGTTTTAATATTTATATGAAATTTAATAAACCTAAACAATTAAACTAATTTATTTCAATCAAATTCAAATTAACTGAACTAGAAGTATTGAAATAGAGCACAAATGTCAATCAGTTAGTTATCTTTTATCTTAAGAGAATTTTATCATTTGAGCGAAATCAATATTAATAATTTAGAACGTGATTAAAGGACAGTAAAATCAAAAAGGATTTTGTTTTATTTGTTAAGAAGATAAGGTTTAACTATTTAAATTTTAAACTGTTGATAACTTTAATGGCGTTAAAGTGAATACTGGAGTAGCAAACAAATTTCTTTAAAATCAGCTTTCAACTGGAGTCAACAATAATTTCAAATGGAGCTAACAATCATTTCAAGATTTTAATTTGGTTTAAATAACTATACTGTTAATTGAATAAGAATAATACTGTTAATTACGAATTTTTCGTAATATTAATAAATTATTCATTGAACAGTAGATTAATACAACGAAAAATTTAATTAGATCTTGTTGGATTTTTTTCAGTGTACCGGGAAGCGACTCACATCGCATGAACTTGTCTTTTTAGGTTTCCTAGTTCATGTTAGGGTAGTGAAATCCGAAATTCTACGTCCACGCCGTGCTACCTGGGTAATGCTAACAGAATTAGGTTGGTGTAGTTGAGAGGGGCAGAGTAAATACTGCTTATACTCAATGATTCTGCACCATGGCGAGTCATTGGCGCCACAAAACCAATGCAACTCAAGCGTCTGTTCTCCATGTTTGGGGCGGCTTGGAGCGGGCGTCTGTCTTGGATCAAGCGGCTCGCTATATAAACGTGTAGCAAGCGTCTGTTCCCCATGTTAGGGGCGGTTTGTAGCGGGCGTCTGTCTTGGATCAAGCGGCTCTATATAAACATGTAAAAAGGTTGTTTCTGGTGACCTTAAGATGCACAACGAACCCATTCACGAAAATTTGGGTTGGGCGAAGGGCTAACACCCCATTTCCGTAAAAAACTACTTGTCATGAATTCTGTACACAGGCCTCGGATTATCTCGGATTCATTATTAGAACGACCTCGGAAACTGTACCCGGACTACGATTTAAAAATGGGAACCTGGAACGTACTAAGCCTTAGAAGACCAGGAGATCTACTGAAACTTACAAACCAAATCAATAGCTATACACTGGATATAGTGGCGTTACAAGAACTAAGATGGCCAGGGAGTGGAATCCACGAAACAGCCAAGGGATACACTCTCTACTATTGCGGTCATGAAAACGGAGGAGAATTTGGAGTTGGCTTTCTCACACATCGTCGCGTGAATCAACATGTTATCGACTTTCGCCCAATTAATATGCGGATATGCACAATGAGAATCCGCACGCAAAAATTTAATGTAACGATCATCAATGTTCATGCACCTACTGAAGACAAAGCAGATGACATTAAAGACCTGTTCTTTCTAGAACTCGAAGAAGTCATCAATAACATCCCGCGGCACGATATAAAAATCGTGATAGGTGACTTCAATGCGCAAATTGGTAGAAGTGCAGAACTTAAAACACATGTCGGCCCTAACAGCTTGCATTATGCTAGTAACAATAACGGCTTTCGCACAGCTGAACTGGCTATGATGTATGATCTAGTAATTTCTAGCACTTTCTTTCCTCATAAGAGAATCCACAAAGCAACGTGGAAATCAAATGATGGAAGAACTGAAAATCAAATCGATCACGTCATGATTTCTAAGAGACACTCTACAAGTGTAACTGACGTTCGATCATACAGAGGTGCTGATATGGACACCGATCATATGCTTGTCATCTTTAAGTATAAGTGCAAATTATCATCTACATTTAATAGGCAAGCAAAAAAGACCGTGCGCTGGAATGTCGAAGCATTTAAACACCTGGAAACACTGAATAGATATCAGGAAATTGTAACGCAAAACATAGAAGAGCATGACATCCCATCTGAGATGCCATTAAACATACAAGAAGAATGGCAAACGCTTCAATCAACCATCATATCCGCAGCACAAACTACAATCGGAAAACGACCACCGAAATCACGTAACGAATGGTTTGATGACGAGTGCCGCGAAAGCATTGAGCACAAACAAAAACTGCGAGAAAAATGGTTAACAAGAAACACCCGAAGCTCCCAAACTGATTATCTATGCGCCAGAAAAGCCTCAGCAAAACTCCTACGGAAAAAGAAGCGCGAACACATGAAGAGCTGTATCGAAAACATCAACCAACATGCGGCTAATGGAAATTCGAAAGAGTGTTTTGCCAATGCGCGGAATCTGACCAAAGATTTCCACCCAAGATCTACAGCCATCAAAAATGGAAACAACGAGCTTACAACAAGTGAACGTGATGTGCTGGAAGTATGGCGATCCCACTTTCAAGACCTACTGAATAGGACGAACGAAGTTCATCCTATTCGAGCAATTGCTCCGTCAAGTGAGGAGATTTTTGTCCCTTACCCAACAATAGAAGAAGTGGAAGCTGCCATCGGAAAATTAAAAAATGGCAAATCACCAGGTATCGATGGAATCCCTGCAGAACTACTTAAGAATGGAGGAGCAGCTCTGGTCTCACGTATATATGATCTGATTCTTGCAATCTGGGACCAAGAAGAACTACCTGCTGAATGGAAAACAGCTCTCATTGTTCCGCTACATAAAAAAGGTGACCGCCTAAAGTGTGCAAATTATCGTGGAATCGCACTGTTGAACACTGCATATAAAATACTAGCTAATGTCGTACTCGCTCGGCTCATCCCGTTTGCCGAATCTATCATCGGTGACTATCAGTGTGGTTTTCGTCCCAACCGTTCAACCACAGATCAATGTTTTACCTTAAGGATGATTCTGGAAAGGTGTTGGGAGTACAACATCAGCATTCACCAGCTCTACGTTGATTTCAAGCAAGCATATGATAGCATCATCCGCGACAACCTCTGGTCTGCACTCATATGCCTTGGTATTCCAGAGAAACTTGTTTCTCTGTGCAAACTCACAACATCGGGATCAAACTGTAGAATAGTAATCGAAGGGTCAGTTTCTGACTCTTTTGATATAACATCAGGTGTTCGACAAGGTGATGCACTCGCGCCCGTACTATTTAATTTGGCGCTTGAGTACGCGATAAGAAAAAGCCGCATTGAGACACAAAACTGTATATTTAACAAATCTAGTCAAATTCTTGGCTATGCAGATGATATTGTGCTTCTCGGACGTAGAACAAGCGATATCAAGGATAGTCTCTCTCAGCTTGAAAGAAATGCTAAACGACTTGGATTATGCATTAACACCGGCAAGACTAAACTTTTAACATCATCCAGGAATATACCTCCCGGCAATCTGAATACTGGCGACTATGAAGTGGAACGTGTAGAAAACTTCAAATACCTTGGGTCTGTAATAACATCGTCAAATGACATGCAGGCAGATATTAAAGCTCGTGTCTCGGCCGCATACAGAGTTTTCTACGCATACTCAAAACTTTTGCGATCTAAACATCTTTCGCAGTCGTGCAAACTCACACTTTACAAAGCATTAATTCGACCTGTGCTTACCTTTGGAAGCGAAAGCTGGACATTGACTTCCTCCGATTGTAGAATTTTATCAACATTCGAGAGGAAAGTCATACGAACAATTTATGGTCCATGTAAAGTTGCTGAAAATCAGTATAGAATCCGAATGAATCATGAAATCAGACAGCTTCTTGGAGGCTGCGATGTAATCGGATTCATTAAATCTAACCGGATTAGATGGTTTGGTCATGTAGAAAGGGCACCATTAGATAGAATGATTAAAAAAGCGTCCCAACAACAACCAGCTGGTGTTCGTCGAAGAGGAAGACCTAGACAACGCTGGCGTGATGACATCATCCAAGACCTTCGTGATATAGGATGTCGAAACTGGGGTCAACTGGTCATGGAACGAGACGATTGGAAGCTGATTGCACAGACGGCAAAATCCCTCCATGGGATGTAAACGCCAGAGAGAGAGAGAGAGAGAGAGAGAGAGAGAGAGAGAGAGAGAGAGAGAGAGAGAGAGAGAGAGAGAGAGAGTTCATGTTCATCTTTCAATATGGTCCAACCCACCAGTTTTATTATACCGCTTACTAATGGATCATAATTCTGAGACCTTTGCTCTCTATACCTATATATTTTTTCTTTGAACGCCGCCCGCTCTTGTAAATGACTTTTTTATGATTTTTTGCCATATTTCCCTAGAATCAGGCTATTTTTAAATCGTGCTTTTACGTTGTCAGCAGAAAACATTCTATTTGAGATCAAGCTATCTTGGCTGTCATCATACATGAACATATTCTCTAGTCTGCACCAGCCCATCAGATCTTTACGATCCATGCTTCTATTTCTATATCACTTCACGGTAACTTACCAAAAATTTTTCCAAATTGATTGAAAATTTGTATCTACTGTCTTGTGTACCACCGTCATGGTTCAACATGGTTTATTTTTTGCTCTTGCTATGTATACTTTTATTTTCTGTATCTTCATTTTAAATATGCAAATTTCGGCATTTTTTTAACAGAGAGTGTTGTGCAATAAGAATTACAATTTATGTCACAACAACACATAAATACCTTTTAAGACCTAGGTCCCAGTTCCCACAACAACATGCATTCTGAGGTGTTGATGGAATATTTTTTTAAACCTTTGTAGATAAAAGTCACTCGAGACTATTGTATGTGGCAAACATACCATTTGCCACATACTTATAGAGTTTCATTAACTCAAACGATAATTAAAATATTAACATTTAATCAATAACTAAATATTAAGATTATTATAGCTATCAAAATGTTTATGTTTTTTCTGCATACAACTTATATTATTCACAAAAATAAGAAATAAAATAAATTTTATTTATTATATATCATTTATTTTTATACAACTATATAGTGTATTCTTTTCGGCTGTACCGAACAAATTTCAGTACAGTTCCAACACCGAATTATTTTTTTTGTATTGAAATTCATTCCAAAAGAATACAAAATTCGATAATTCGGTGTTGGAATTTGTTCGGTACAGCCGAAAAGAATACACTAATAGTTTAAATCTCTGTGAGATCATCAACTGGTATTGATATGCAATTGCATATCAATACCAGTTGATGATCTCACAGAGATTGAAACTATAGTTGTATAACAATAAATGATATATAATAAATAAAATTTATTTTATTTCTTACTCTTGTGAATAATATAAGGTGTATGCAGAAAAAACCTAAACATTTTGATACTATGGATTATTCACGTCACTCCAACGAAGAATTTTTTCATATTATAGCTATGTAAAAATATTTAATAATGAAGATTTTCTAAATGTGGGAGTTAGATATTTACTAAAAATAAAAAACAACGAATTAATGTTTAGTGCTCACAAAATACAAATCAAGAAATATTTAAATCTCCCATTTGACCAATCTATAAACAGAAATAAAAAAAACAGAGAGTGTGCTTAAGACCAGACTATGAAGTGAAAACTTCATTGGCAATCGCAATTAATTGATATCGTATTAGTAGTATTTGGATCGTATTAGTAGAGTAAATGAGAAACAAGTCAGAACGATAAGCCGCTAACTACACACACTAACCTCACAATGTAAACAACAAAAATAATTGTCAAAATAGCACTCATATGCCAATAGCAGGGACTAAAGTACGCGTGGTTGTCACACCCATAGATCAACAAGTTTAAATTTTACAAATCTTCTTGTGGAGAACTAAGCAAATTCATTGTTATTAATGCGCATTGTTGCCGTTTGCAAATCACTATCGGTTAAGTGCCACCATTTTTAATTATTTTATTTATCATGATTGCCATCCATGTTTAATCATACATAAGCTATGCTTCTTTGTATAGAATTTATGCGATTTTCGTCTCGTAATTGTGAGCTTTAAATCGATATAATCGATTTTATCAAGTATCAAGTTACAAGTATTAAGTCTTCACTTAATTTTAGAAACATGTATACATACAGTTCCAAACCGACAACATATTTAATGAAGATGATAAAATTCCAATACATATAATTTTGATATACAGATATAATTTCAGCCTTCAGGTTATACTATCTTTCTTACGTTATTTTTAAGTTCATAAAACTTATGTTCAACAAAAAACATTGATCAAAGCAAACTACCGTTTAAAACGATAGTTAAATAAAAAGCAAAAAATTAAGCGTACACAACAACTTCATAAATTTTCATGATGATTAATGTATTAATGCATAAAGGATCAACAGCCATACATACTTTCAATTTTATATATATTCAATATTTATTTAGCATGATGACTCGAATGCAAATTGCAAAAGACGGTAGCAATATAACTTTAAAAAACTACGTTATAGATCAATTTTTCAAAATTCGTATAAAGAAATTTTTATTATTTTTATGAATTCATAAATAAAAAAAAATCATTTAATGGTATTTAATAAAAATTAAAAAAAAAAGAATAAAAAAATATGTACCACAACCTGGAGTTGACTCAGTACCTACAGCATATCAGTCGAACACAATATTCACAACGCAATTTGAAACGATAAGAAATGATAGATAGATTATTATTTATTTTATTTTAAGCCTTTCGATTTTTAGCATGACGGATCAGTTTAATTTACTACCTACGATAAAATCTGTCTAAAGAAGTTTTCACTTCAACAAAATAAATTTATACAATGATTTTGTTTTTCAAATGAACAAAATGGATGACTTTTAAATAGTCGTTAATTACATTTTGATATTTACTATTTTGCACTGTTAAAAAGTATTCAATAACTGTTAAAAGGAAATTTTTTATTCGAATTTTTTCAGCTCTGTGATGTAACTCTGGAAGTAGGTGGCGAAACGATAAACGCCCACAAAGTAGTATTAGCGTCGGTTAGTCCATATTTTTATGCTATGTTTAATGGTAATACGAAAACAGAAAAATATTTCTGAAACTATTTTTATATAATGTCTTAATTTTTTCCCTTTTACGTATCAATCAACTAAATCATCAAGACGATATGATAGAACGTAACACAACACATGTAACATTACATGACGTTGATTCAATTGCCTTAAAACAATTAATCGAATATACATATAGCGGTGAAATAACAATAACAGAAGATAATGTTCAAGTATTACTGCCTGCGTCTAGTCTATTACAAATTCAATCGGTTCGAGAAGCTTGTTGTAAATTTTTATTACGACAATTACATCCATCCAACTGTTTAGGAATTCGAAGTTTTGCCGGTAAGTATTGAAGTTATAAAAAAATTTATTGCATTGTATTTTTATTTCGTTTTTTATTTAGATGCTCATTCATGTAAGGAACTTCACACACGGTCTCATCGTTATGCATTACAAAATTTTCAACAAGTTGTTAGCACTGAAGAATTCTTACTTTTACCTTTTTGTGAAGTCAAAGATTTAATTTCAAATGGTCAGTTGAATATAGCGTGTGAGGAGAAAGCTTTTACAGCAATTTTAAATTGGATCAAACATGATTTGCAAGAGAGACAAAAATATATATCACAATTAATGAGTCATGTTCGACTACCGTTAGTTTGTCGTGATTTTTTGATGACATGTGTTGAATCGGAACCATTAATACGTGATGAACCACATTGTCGTGAACTACTTTTGGAAGCGATGAAATATCATTTATTACCAGAACAACGAAGTTCGATGTTGAGTATCAGAACAATTGAAAGGCGACCAGATGGAATGAAACCGTACATTTTTGCTGTAGGTTCGTATGTTGATTCTATATGATAAAAATTATTTAATGAATGGTTTTAAGGCAGTAATTAGTAATTTTTAATCCCATAGCACATGATGCAAGGTTTAAGATACTAAATTTTACATCTTAAAAACTAAATACGAAATGTTGATGAATATATGACAGATAAGAAAGGTAGATTACTTTAGACGGCTTAGATAACCTATACGAGATGAGCGACTAAAGATGAGTGATGAAAGATAAGAGATGAGAGATGACAGATGAGAGAAGACAGATGAGAGATGACAGATGAGAGATGACAGATGAGATAGATGAGAAATGAGAGATGAAAGATGAGATGTGAGAGATGAGAAATGAGAGATTAGAGATGAGATGTGAGAGATAAGAAATGAGAGATGAGAGAAGAGAAATGAACAATAACGATGAGAGGAAATTAAAAAGCGGTGGGAGATGGGAAATGGAAGGCGGAAAATAAAAGATAGGAAATGGAAGACGAATGATGGTAAATGGAAAATGAAAGACAAGATATGAGAGATGAAAGTTAAAACATGACAAATGAAGAAATTAGCAATAAGAAATAAGGGATGCAAAATGAGAAATTAACGATAGAAATACCAGAATCCAGATGTTGTGCACTTGTATGAATTATTGAAAGTCTTTATCAATTTAACAGTTTATTCTGTCTTTATTATTTTCAACAATTTACTTTATTTCATAAGTTTAATAATTTACTTTATTTTATGATTTTTCTTTTATTTAAAATGATATTCAAACACAGTTTATTATGATATTATTATTTAATGTTTTACTTACTTGAGTCAGAGGAAAAAGAGAACGATTATCAGAATGTTTGGTCTTTTATAGACATGATGTTCGCTCTACTCGTTTCTCCCACTCAACTTTAACTAAAGAAATTATACAGTCGAACCTGCGTAATCATAGCAAGAGCGGCGTTCATAACACCTCCCTCCTTAAGAAAGAGGTAAACCTTTCGTTTACCGACTAAGGATTACGAAAATTCGGCTGTTTATAATATATTATAAAAAAAAAGTAACAAAATTAATTAAGAACTAAGAATTATATTATGTTTTCTAAACAATGTTATTTTAATTTTAACATTCAATTTATGAATGTATTATTCAATATTCGAAATAATTATTTTATTAGTTATCAGATCAAAATATAATCTTACGCTATATATAACACAATTAATTTAAAGAAAATTAACAAAATTAAACTAAATTAAACATGATTAAACTAAAGTGATTGTCTATTAGAAAAGTCACAATTTATAATTTATTTATTTTTTTTTTTTTATTCAACAAACAATTTAATTCTATTTTTATGAACTGTCTTTACAGAATTTCCGATTTTAATTGCCGTGTTTTCATTAGAGGGAAAATCCATAATTTCATATGGTCCTAACCAAAGGGGTGAGAGTTTGTGTTTTCTAGTCTCATTTCGTAATAACACCTTTTCTCCAATATTTAGATTTACAGGCTTGTCGAAAGAATTTGTAAATTTATTTGAAGACTTTGTAGAAATTTCCGAAGAATGTTCAGGATTTATTAAGGAATTGGAATAAGAATTTGTAAAATTATTTGAAAAAAGTTCTGGATTTATTAAAGAATTTTCAGAATTATTTGGAGAATTTTCATTGTTAGATTCATCCACAAGGTATAATTTTGAGTACTCTATTTTAGATCCCCGACTCGAGAAGTTGTACTCTGGTTTGGTCTTCCGAGTCGCGAGAAGTTTCCCGAATGGTTGTTATTATTTTCAAAATTAAGTCTAGGTTCTGTACGAGAATCAGCGAATTTCTTCTTCCTACAATCGCGTATATGATGCCCTTCTGCCTTGCAGTAAGCACACATAATATATATACGTCTTGTAAACTGATTTGAATGATTATTATTGCGTTGTTGAGGGAAATTATGCTGAGTATTTGAAGAATTTGAAACAGAATGACTAAAAGATCCATTTTGATTTGGTCTAGAATACCTATGAAAGCAATTCTCCGAAGAATGATTAGCGCGTTTACAAATTTGGCACCTAACTACAGTTTTAGATTGAATTGAAAAATCTGTAGCTTGAAAATTTTTTTGATTGGATTTTGAACTTGAAATGGCTTCTTCTTCCACAGCTTTAGCTATAGCATCTTTTAAATTCTCAAAACGATAGGCCTTTATAATTAGTCTAAGAAAATGATTTAATCCCTCTTGGAAAGCTTTAAGAGCTGTTTTTGAATTTAAATTTCTTATAATAACAGCTGCTTTTTTACCTTCGCTTTCGATACAAGCGTCATCCAATTCTGATAGTAGTTGTTCAACACGATTGGCATATGATATCACATTTTCATTTTTTAATTGATTAACATTTACTAACGCGATTTGAAGTTGTTCAATACTACGTTTATTTGAAAACTGTTTCTTTAATTCTGTTTTTAAGGCATCCCATGTTTCATACTCCGTATATTTTACGATATCATAAGCTTTATCAGAAAATTTACATTTAAGAAGATTTAAAAAAACTGGAACTTCAGTTTTTTTTAGTGGTGTATGAATAATTTCACAACAAGACAAAAATTTGTGTAACCTTGAAGAATTTCCATCAAAATCAGGAATTATTTTAAGGGCTAGATCGACATTTAGATCGGACATACTTGGAATTTTGGATTTTAACTCTTTCGAAAACCTTTTTAATTCGTTTAAATCTGTAACAATATTTGATTTTTCGTACACGTTTTCAGTGCTTAGCGATATTGACCTTCGCTTAGGTTTACTTTCTGAAGTGCACTTCACTAATTTATTACCGCTTCTCAAATAAAACCAGATTTTGATTTATGTGTGATGCACTTTGTTGTTATTCTTTTTTTGTAAGTAGAAGTAAACCAAATGATTTTTGGTAACGGCGATCAGCTGTAAATGTTGATTTGTTGTATTGAGATGACTCACTTGCAAATTTGTATTAAACCAAATTGATTCGGTAATTGATGATGATGACTAAATTTGTTGTATGTTGTATCCTTTGTACTATTAAAAAACGAACTTTGTATGATAATGGCAATGATGAATTCCAGCGTCTCAAATTGTGATTTGTTTTGAAAACCAATGATTTTTGGTAATAAATTTGATGATTCACTGGATGATTACTTTGCTCTTAATTTCGATTTTTCCTTGATGATAGGTTATAGAAACTCGAAAACCTGCAGCAACGCGTTCTTTTTATTCGTGCCAAAAATACTGAGTGTGTGTAATTTGGCTCGTATTTTTCATGTAAGAAAATAAATTTGGTTGTAAGTAAAACATTTTAAAAATCGACGATTTGTTTGAATATCTTTTTATTTTTATTATTTTATTTTCCTCTTTACACTACTCATTAAAATACAAAAATAATTCATCAACACAAAATGCAAACAAATTTTTTTATAAAGAAATTTTCCTGAATCTGGAAAACACCCACCGCTGTCACCAAATTTTGTTGTGCACTTGTATGAATTATTGAAAGTCTTTATCAATTTAACAGTTTATTCTGTCTTTATTATTTTCAACAATTTACTTTATTTCATAAGTTTAATAATTTACTTTATTTTATGATTTTTCTTTTATTTAAAATGATATTCAAACACAGTTTATTATGATATTATTATTTAATGTTTTACTTACTTGAGTCAGAGGAAAAAGAGAACGATTATCAGAATGTTTGGTCTTTTATAGACATGATGTTCGCTCTACTCGTTTCTCCCACTCAACTTTAACTAAAGAAATTATACAGTCGAACCTGCGTAATCATAGCAAGAGCGGCGTTCATAACACAGATTTGGATTGAAAACCCCCAGACTTTTGACGGTAAATAAAAGATTGTAGGAAGTAGTTGATAGATTGTATTTGAGAAACTGTAGACCGATTGACAGATTGTGGTTGGTAGATGGCAAATGGTTCTGTGTATATGCTAGGCATAGCTTAAAATAGGACTTACATATTAAGATAGAACTAACATGTCAGATTTTTTTAATGGCAAATGTATGATAAATATGAGATGTTAAATATTTAATGTTAGATCAAAAAGCCATTTTTATTATTTATTTAAGGCCAAGATTAAAAATTATTGTCTGAAAAATCAATCATTTAAATATGCCAAAATGGGAAACGAGAATAAAAAAAATAATATAAAGTAAATAGAAGATGTAAATTACTTTCTATTTTTAGGTGGTGGAAGTTTGTTTGCCATCCATAGTGAATGTGAGTGTTACAATCCAAGAACAAATACATGGATTTCTATCACACCTATGTTATGGAGGCGTTCCAGATCTGGCGTAACATCTTTACGTAAATTGTTATACGTAGTCGGAGGTTATGATGGTGTAACAGATTTAGCTTCAGCTGAATGTTATAATCCTTTAACAAATAAATGGACCAATATTACGCCAATGGGTACTAAACGATCATGTTTAGGAATTTGTTCGTTTGATGGACTTCTTTATGTTTGTGGTGGCTATGATGGTGCATCGTGTTTAAGTAGTATGGAACGTTATGATCCGTTGACCGGTGTTTGGAGCTCTTGTCCAGCGATGAGTACAAGACGACGTTACTGTCGTTTAGCTGTTTTAGATAATTGCATTTATGCTCTTGGTGGTTTTGATTCAACCAATTATTTAGCATCGGTTGAACGTTTTGATCCTCGGATTGGAAAATGGACTCCAGTGCCGAATATGACATCAAGACGTAGCAGTTGTGGTATTGCCGCTATTGATGATACTTTATATTGTGTAGGTGGAAATGACGGAACAATGTGTATGTCAAGTTGTGAACGATTGAACATTAGACGTAATGCTTGGGAACCAATAACAGCAATGCATTCAAGACGGTAAAAACTTGAGTCGGTATAATATGTAACTTAACTGATAACTGATTTTACTTTTTTTAGTTCAACTCATGAAGTTGTTGAAGTTGATGGATGTTTATATGCTTTAGGTGGAAATGACGGATCATCATCGTTAAATTCGGTTGAAAAATATGATCCAAAAACAAATAAATGGACAATCGTTACTTCAATGGTAATACGTCGAAGCTCTGTTGGTGCATCGGTTTTAGATTGTTTTAATCTTGAAAGAGGTTTGGTTCAAACAACAAATTTATGACCTTTAGCCCCAATTGCTGAAACTGTAGCAATAGCGAATGGTTCAAATTGCACATAGTATTTCGTTTAGGTTTAAGTTTGTTTTAAAGCGTGATGAATAGAAATTAGAAGCTTAGGTAATACAGTGTGGTTTAGGAAATTTAAGATTGAAAACTTAAATGCAATTTATTTTTAAAAAAAGTGACCTATCCCTTTAAAGCTGGGTACGATTTTATAAATTTTCCTCGCGTTACTACCAAAATTTTAAATTTGAGCTGGTCAAATTAGTGTTGCTCATTGTGCAATATTCATGTCTATGTCTATATGATCCCGGCCACATCAAACATAATAATGATCCAAATAACTATAATATTAAATTGAAATAAAAATAACAAAAAGAAAAACATTGAATATTACGCTTAAAATGCTAATTAATCGAAAAATACTAATTTTTTTATTTGTTAACCTTTGCTCATAAAAAATTAGATAAATAAAATATTTTAGAAATTAAAAAACAATTATGAAATAAATAACATAACCTCCGATTTTCTGTGGTCCAATTTAAACGAATCTTTAAAAAAAATTACTCATTGCAATATTTCTAAGATTTATAATAATAAATGATATAAAATATAATTCCGAATGAGCTTAAATTATAAGAAATTGAATTTATATTTGTTTTTTTTATGTTACATGAAAATGTTTTACAAAATTGTTAAATACGTCAAATAACACAATTAGTATAATATCAACACAAACATGAGTTTAAAAATTATTTCATATAAAATAACTTCATGAATTAAATTTTTTCATAAGCGTTTAAAAAATTCTGCAATTTTACATATGCATCAAAACCCCCGATATAGAAGCCTTCTTCATTTTTTAGCACAGTAAAAATCGTGAACTTGTAGCGCCATTTTGAAATTAAAACTCAATATAAAAAAAATTCAAAAAATCGCCATAATGCTCATAACGCCATCTGGAAAAATAAAACTTCATATAAAAAAATTTCAAAAATATTTAATCAAAAACACTAATCCAATTTTTTGCATATGGCAATGTTCATTGTTTATTGCAAATGACGTGAATGGGTAGGGCTATGATATATCGAGAGTTTTGTATTCATGCAAAAGATTAGAAAAAAAAGTTTAAAATTAAATTAATTATATTGTATTTGTTGCTTTTTAGAAATATATACGTGTTTTTGTAAAAAAAATGTTATATGGCTTGTTTTATTTTTATAATATTTTGAAATTTTCGAACGACAAGTGTAATGATAAATTTCATTCTGTGCTTATTAAAATCATTATTTGCTCGTTATACAATATACTATTATGAGATTGTTACGCTCGAGCTGTATGTTAAAAAAATCCTAAAAATAAAAAAAATAGTCCCTGGGCGCACGCCGATTTCACTTGATGATTACCACATATTTTATACTTCGTGAGGCGCCTGTCCTTGATGTGTCCGAAATCTTTTGTTCTGCCATTTTCTTCGATTCTGGCGCTTTTTATGGGATGGCGGGATCTAGTAAATTTTATTTTTTTTTAACTATGGCTATTGGAAATTTGTTTTAGAACACGAGGGTAAGCTTGTCGGACAAAAATTTGTCTGATATTGTCTATTCGACTCGACAATAGCACACATATTTTTGTCGGACAAGCTTACCCTCGTGTTCTAAAACAAATTTTCTCCACCAATAGTTAAAAAAAAAATGTGGTAGAAAGTGTTTGAGATCGCGGGCAATCGGCATTTTTCGGTGTTTGCCGGTTTCCTGTGCTTTAGCTTGCCGGGTTTCGGTGCTTGGCAGAACAAAAGTGTTCGGGCTCGTCAAGGACAGGCGCCTCACGAAGTATAAAATATCTGGTAATCATCAAATGAAATCCGCGTGGGCCCTGTAACTAAAAAAGTTAATTACCCAAATAAAAATTTCGTTAACATAACTTACCTAAGACTTTAACCAGATCGGCTTCTACATGGATAAGCCTTTCCTTCTGTCAATCACCTGTAGTGTAAACAACCACTAAAACCAGGGTTACCGTCTCGCCCTTTTTTCTCCGATGAATTCGGGGTTGTAAGTATGTCTTCGGAGTTCGGATCGAAGACTATTTCGCCGGTTTTTTTAGAACATTTTGAATTACATGATGTAATCGAATAATAAAACGTTCTTTATACAAACTTTTTAGAAACGCAATTTTCCTATACAGCACCGATAGTTCATTGTTTGTGTTCGAAAAAATAGCATTCATTTAATAAAAATTGGTTTCTCGACAATTATTTCTCGACAAGTATACAAACATTTCTCGACGTTTTGGAGTCATAACTCGTCTAAATAAGCAAACAAAAACGTCCGTGTGTCGGCCGGCCGTTTTATTAAAATGTTTAAGGGAAAACAAAACAAAATACCTATTTCAGTCTTTTCAAACACTTAATACAATAAATATAGACCATCAGGAACATTCATCAGCACTAACCCCTGCATTAAATCGAAAAATGAGAAAAATCGGGTAATTTTCCTCTAATAAAAAATTTTGAAAATTCCAAAATCTCACCACGGCAACTGTTCACATTCGATGACAAAAAGCAAGTGAGGAGGGTAGTGCCAATCTTTCAAAACTAACCAGATAGTGATTCAAAAAATTAAAATTTCTCATGGGAAATTGTCGCTCGGGGGTTTTTGGTGTCGATGATTACGAATCCGAGGCTCAAAAGCAAGTGACAGTGGCCAACCCCCTCAAACCACCACAAGAGTGATACAAAAAATTAAAAGTTTGCATCGGCAATCATCTTTCGGAGGTTGACGTGGTCGCTCTTCACGCAGCCGAGATGCAATTAAAATAATTTAAACACCCAACGCGTTGTGCTATAAAATTCCGATAAAAATTTAAATTTTCCGGTAGGCTCATAAAATAACGGAAAAAGATATGGCTTGCGTGTTGTTGTCGGTTACAGGTCAGAAGTTTTTTAATCTCTGAAAGCGGGTACTCTCATAATGGACCTGCCGAGTCCACTCGCCCGGAACCTGGGGACTGGAGTTATTAAACAATTTAGCAATTAGCTATTAAACAACATTGCTGCTATGGAAGTTTCTTGTCCCTTAATAGTACATTATGATGCAAGGACGTAAAGCTAAAGTTTTTGGACGTATGTGGAGTATGCGAATCGAGGCGCCAGCCGAGATTTGCGCCCACATTAAGTCAAAAATGGCTTACGTCCGTGCATCATATACTATTTTTTATTCACCACAAGCAAAATATTTAAAAAAAACTGTTTAATCTAAATCAATATTAAAAATTTTATGAATTATTTGTTTCAAACAAATCGTATAACTATATGACAACAAAAAATAATCAATTATTTTAATTGGATTATGAAATTTTGGATTTAAGTTTGCTTCATACCAATGTTTTTTTACTTTTTTATACGTTACTATGGCTGTATTCTAAACCAAAACTTATTTGAAACTTATTTGTGGAGACTTACTTATTTGAATAAGTAACCTAAATAGGTGACTTATTTGAATTTTTTTTTTCATAGAAAAATCTAATTCGAATCTACAGTGTCAAATATTTTTATGTTTGTTTACAAAATGGTTTTAAGCAATAAAATTTCTTTTTCGATCCCTAATAAAATAATGTAGTAATTTAAAATGAAAAAAAGAAGTTTTGTAAACTCTTTAATTAATCAAATTAAATAAATCGTTCTAATTAAATTTATTTTCGAATTTGCTTGTTGTTGCTGTCAAAATAAGAAAGCTAAATCATTTAGAATAGCTTTTAAATACTTATTTAAAATGGCGGTAAATAAGTAAGTCTACATAAATAAGTTTCAAATAAGTCGTCGTTTAGAATACAGCCTATGAGAACAAAATAAATGGTTAAAAAGTGACACTTTAAAGCCGCAAATCACAGTAATATCAATCAATTGAATTTAGTTACTTGCAAATAATTGTTTATAATAAAATTGACCTAGGGGTCAATTTTATTACAAACAATGATTTGCAAATAACTAAATTCAATTGAAAAATATCGTTTTCTAGACATTTTTCGCATTTTTCGCAAAAATTTCAAAGACAGAGGTTTATCGTAGCAGAAACCTCAACAAAATATGTAAGCCTCGGAACGTTTCATTCAGCCTAATAGGTTTTGCACAATTCCATTTTGCCTTAATGTCTGAAAAAAAGTTGAACTATCCGATCGCAATCTGCTTGACGGGAATCGAAAGGGTGAAATGTCAGCTTTAATTAGCAATTTTGTTGCCTATATTCATATTCAATATTAACAACAATTACAGCGGTTTAAAAAAACGGCTAAAATTCCTTAGTATGCATAAATTAAATTTCTCAACGAGTTTTCAACTTTTATAAGTTTTATAATTTGCAAAGTGCTTAGAAAACCAAAAATGTAAAAGATAAGCTCTAACATGATTTTGGACCGAGTTATGGCCCATTCTGTTTTGTTTTTTTAAACCGTGATTGTGACCTTGAATTTGTCATTACGAAAAACAAAACTATAGCAAATTTCTAGTTAAACATCAAACTTTCAGTTACCGACAACTACAAAGTGATTGAATAAGTTTTTTTTATCTTAAATTGAAGAACAAACATTAATTTTTTAGGCAAGTGCTGGATTCTGGACCCATTCCAAAAGTGAACGCTGGAGACTAAAACTGCGTCGGTCGAAAAAATGCAATAACATTGTTGTTTCTGCACCCACGATGCTCATTCAAAAACATGTAACGCCTGACTATTTTCAATTTTTACTCTAAAATAGTGGTTTTCAAATTCGATGAAATTCCCTAATAATTTTAATAATTGTAATAAACGTAAACATTTATTTGTACCACCGTACAATTAAACATTTTTTTTGTTGATGATTTAAATAAGTTCAAGTAAATTTAAAATACAAGTTTTTCATAAATGATGGAGAAATTGCTTGATGGAGGGGAAAACAGAAAATCTGGAAGACGGATATATAAACGATCAAATTGTTTTAGATCGGATCAATTAGTATACAATTTTTAAATCAATTAGTATATAAATTTAAATCAAAGAGATTAGTGATTAATAAAATATTTATTTATTTTCATTTATAAATTGTTTAAAAATATATCAATTTTATACTAGAATGTTGAGTTTGTATTTTGTGACATTTCAAAACCATAATTTGTTTTAGTGATAATTTGAATTGAGATTTTAAGCCAAAAAAAAATATGACAGAACCAAAAAAAATCGAAAGCTTTTTAAGAAAAAATAATGTTATCTGGACGTTTTCTGTTTTATTTGGACATGCAGTTTTACAATTTGAAAACATTAAAATTTTGCAAATTTAATTAAATAATAATAGTTATGAAATGTTGTATATGTAAATGTGTGAACTCAAATCGTTACGAAAAGCATAATAGAAATAAAATAACATGTCACAGATATCCAACCGATACAAAATATTTAAATGCATAGTTAAAAGCACTAAATTTAAAACCATGGAAACGGCAGAAACATGATGTAATATGTTTGCAGCATTTTGAGGAAAATTGTTTAGATCGAAGTTCACCGTTAAGGATACGTCTTAAAAAACTGCAATACCTACTATTTTAAATCATTGTTAATAAGGAATTGTTAATTGGAATTGTTATTAAAGGGAGTTATCACAGAAGATAAACGAAGACGTAAAATAAAACATGAAGAAGACCATGTTCAAGAAATAAATTAATGTAAGCTTTTTATTGAATTTTAATTTATATAATGTTTATGATTTGTTTTTAACTAAATTATTTTATTTGTTAACCAATTAATAAGTTTCTTTACAACTTCAAAGTGATTCATGATAAGAGATTTGCAAGTGTTAATTAGTTTGTCGTATAAATACAGTGTACCGGTGTAATATTACAGTATTCATATATTTTTTTGAGCTTTCCGGTGTAAAAAATATTATAATTTCGTATAAAAGTCCAAATCAGTTCAAGCACTATCCGACTACTTTCGTTATTCTAAAACAGATGGCATAATTGTTTTATCAAAATTGTGCAAATTGCAAAAGTTATAAATAAACAATTAATTTATGATGTTTTAATGTTGTTATATACATTGCTTGATTTATTCCTTTTGTGCGGAGATCACAATATTGATCTACAATAACATACTTAGTGCCGATTGTATGAACAAGGATGAATAAAAAAAAGTCCAGCGTCAGGTATATCCGCTAGAAAAAGGTAGATTTCTTGATCAGACAGATATGCATACAAGTAGAATCAATGAATCAAATTAGTTGAAATCAAAAAACTAAATAGAAACGGAATTATCCAACAAATTTCACAAAAGACATTTAATACATTAACCGAAACTACTTTATGCAATTTCGGAACAGTTTTGTTTAATTTGGTTAAAATTAGTCATAACATATTAAATCCACCAAAGATCAAATAAACGTCCAACAAAGATCAAAAGAACTACGTGACAACTACAATTATACCATCACACATAATTTGTGTTGTATTTTTTTGTTCTCATTTAATCTTTTTTCAAATACATAGTTTACTTAGTGAAAAAAAATTAAAAATACAAACAAAAGAGCATATGATAATTTTCCTTTGGTATTAAATGGCTTGAGATTTGTCTGTAATAGGTGCATTATATTGCTTATAAAAATGGAACCTTTTGGGTTAGAAAGCTGGAATTTTGTGAGGCTATAGTTTAAAAATTGTCTTAAAAGTTAAGATGAATTTAAATAACATAAACTCAAACATGATGAAATCATTGCCTTTTGCGTTTGTTTTCATTTCAACAGACCTGGGGCCTCAACCTTTAGACCTGAACTATTTTTTTTTTAAATTTTGGAAAGATTTATATTGTAACTTTGTGTAAAAAAGTTTTCAAGTCTGAGCTTGCCATTTTCAGCTAGATCAAGGACAAAAAAGATTGGCAAATTTTTAAAACAGCTGATTTTGCAAGAACCTGGAACGTCAAAGTTGTCATTTGGATAAAAATGATAGAAATATGTTCAAATATTCAATATTTATAAATTTTATTAAAATATTATGATTCAAACGGAAGTTATAGCGCCCTAGATTATTCGACATTTTAGGCTCTAGCCGCTTAACTGGTGGCCGGATATGGCCAGTTCACGAACTTGTCCAAGACATTATTTGCCGAAACACACACAAAAAATTATTTTGGTGTAGGTCGAAAAATGCGACCTTGAGAGTGCCGCCAAATTCCGTTATATCTCATATCGTTATATATATATATATATATATATATATATATATATATATATATATATATATATATATATATATATATATATATATATATATATATATATATATATATATATATATATATATATATATATATATATATATATATATATATATATATATATATATATATATATATATATATATATATATATATATATATATATATATATATATAAATTTTTTTTTCATTTTGATTGACGAAAAATGCGACCATGAGAGTGCCGCCAAATTCCGTTATATCTCATATCGTTATATATATATATATATATATATATATATATATATATATATATATATATATATATATATATATATATATATCTATATATATATATATATATATATATATATATATATATATATATATATATATATATATATATATATATATATATATATATATATATATATATATATATATATATATATATATTATATATATATATATATATATATATATATATATATATATATATATATATATATATATATATATATATATATATATATATATATATATATATATATATATTATATATATATATATATATATATATATATATATAAATTTTTTTTTCATTTTGATTTTCCGTCTCCGCTTATCATATATAGTCGTTTGGCACCAAAATTTTTCCGAAATTCCGAGATGAAGCACAAACCAATAGGTAGATTTTTATATGAAATCTGCCTAAAAAATCCGAGAATAAAAGAAAGGATAGAACAAAAACCTCGGATACATTTTTCCTTCTGTCATGATTCATACAATACAAACGACGATATATCCGAGGACATATTCTATCCGTATTCATACAATCGGCCCCTAATAACATTTTAAACAAAAAGTTTATTACTATGTTGTTAAATTAACATTTATTGCATAAATCGTGATTTTTCATTATTTTTTACAAAAAACATTTTGCTTTTATTTTTTACATTATGAAAATACTTGTGCATTATATTTTTATAGAAAACAATTATTGACCGTTTAATGCAATTATTTCATTATCTATATATATAAAATTGAAAGTATGTATGTTTGTCGTTTATGCATTAACAAACCATTTATCCGATCATCATGAAACTTTGGGAAGTTGTTGTGTACACTTGCGCATAGGTAACAGGCTATTTTTTTTTGAATGGAACCCCAGGGCCATAATAATTATCTTAAGGGGTTCTGCCTAAATGTTGATAGTAATTTAATTTGATTTTTCTTTAATTATCGTTTTATACGGTTAGATTCCTTTGATCAATTTTTTTTGTTGAACATAATTTAATGAAATTGGAAAATAAAAGTATAATCTGAAACAATTACATTTGTATATCAAAACTATATGTATTTGAATTAAACAAATAATGATGTTACATATTTTATCATCTATACTAAATATGTTATTGGTTTGCAATTGTATGTAATACATGTTTCTTCAACTAAGAAAGATAGTTGATAACAACGATTAAAAGCTCAAAATTACGAAATGGAATTCGCACAAATACTATACAAAAAGCATAGCTTATGTATAATCAAACATGGATAGCAATTATGATACACAAACTAATTAAACATGTGGCCCTTAGCCGGCAACACGTTTGCAATAGTGATTTGCAAACAGTTACAATGCATTAATACCAATGAATTTATAATATCTGCCCGCCCGCAGGAACGTATGTAATATTTAAAATTTTGGATCAATGGATGTGACAGAGCCGCGTACTTTAGTACCTGCTATTGGCAAATCAGTTAACGTGAGATATCGTATACTACTGACAATGGCAGTAAGATATCACTTATATTAAGGGGTTAAGTGATATTTTAGGGGTGCTGGTGGATGTACTTTTTTCAATCAACGATAGTACCCTTAGTCTTAGTTATGGAATATTCTTTGACGATAACGCTCTATTTTTTTCAAATAAAATGTGTTGGGTAGTAGGAATTACAATGTGTGTCACAACAACACATAAGAACCTTTTAAGAAAAAAGTCCCATAACAACATGCTTTCTAAGGTGTTGATGGACGTAATTTTTTTTATTTTTTAAAAGAATAAACTTTTTGATTGCCCGAACAAATGAGCTTCCATATAACTATTATATATGCTGGCTTGAGGTAAACAATGCGATACATGATCTTGATATATGCTTCTAGCACAAGGATAATTAGGAACCTAATTTTAGCTTTGTTACTGCAAATTTGAAAAAATGTATATTGTTTTTATTTCCTCCATCCTATCATGAAATATTGGCCTATGTCGTACATTATTATGTGAAAGGATTTATTATTAAGTTTTCCATTCTTTAAGAAGAATATAAAAAAAATTGCGTCCATCAACGTCATAAAAGCATTATGTTGTAGAACCTAGGTCTTAAAAGGTTTTTATGTGTTGTTGTGACACATATTGTAATTCCAAATATGTCGCATATTTAGAAATTGCACAAACTTTTTTGAACTTTGGTGAAAAAGATGATGAACAATGTCATTGAAGCTACAATTTTGAGTTGAAAATTCGAAGAGGAAGATGTAGTGTTGCCACAACAGACGTGCCACATATTTCAATGATCCCAACAGGTTCAAACGCTTAGTTTCCAGTACAACTCTCTTTTGCAATTACCATCAACAAAGCACACGGACTAGATTTGGAGAATCCGTTCTTCTCACATGGAAAACTGTATGTGGCTGACGTGTTAGGAAAACCTTCTGATTTATTCGTGTACGCACCAGATAGAAAAACAAAAATATAGTGTACCCACAAGTACTCGAATAAATAAATTGAATTAAAACGATATTTTGAAATTCGTTCCATATTAAAATAAATAAGTTGCAATAAAAATGACACAATGTAAATTGAATGTTATCTTTACGAGTTTTCTCGAGTTTTCTTTCTTATGAGGTAGCGGCAATATGCGACTGATGTTAAATAAACAAAACTGCTATTTGGTGCAAAAATTAAAATTTTGAGAGATTTTATGAGTGATTAAGATCAAAGTAATTATTGTAATTCACTTGAATTTTGCAATTTGACAACATTTTTCATTTTCTCTCAGAAAAACTTCTTTAGAACAGTTTTTGTGTGTTTCGTGTCGGGTAGAAATACAATGCAAGGACACTGTGAACATTTGTGAATCTATTTTTGTTCTGTATAATGTTTTATATAGAGATGAGTGCTGACACACCTCTACTAATTCAACAAGCCATTTAAATTTTTCTATAGCTTACTCGAAAACTTATTTGATCGCCAATTTTTCATATATCGAACTGATCAGCTAGAGATTACTGATTATTTTTAATTTATATTTTTAAAAAGAAAAATTATAAATTACGCTATCATTTCTCATTCCCACTTTTTGAAATCATTGCTACTACGTCAACAAAATGTCTGTGCACAAACTTTATTTATAAGCGTAGCAAAGCACGCCGGGTCCTGATAGTACATCATAAAATATTAATCAATTTTTAATCAACAAGTTATTTAATACATTAATTACCATAATATTTTAATAAGTAATTAATTGTACTTTAAACAGCTATAAAGGGTTGTAAAAATGTGTGCGGCTGTCGTAAGCAACAATCGCCCTGTTCCGACAACGGCATTAATTGTGATTACAAAAATCGATGCAAAAATAGTCGATAGGAAAGATGAAGATATCTCTGAATATACAAGCCACTTGAAAGTATCAATTATCGGCTAGACGACACTGATAACGAAGATGATGAAAATGAGAGTAATAATTGTGAGGAAGAAGTAAGCCAATGAAAAAAATGTCGCTTTAGATTTTGCAGTATACATTTGGGCATTAAGTTCAACTTTCAGCCACGATAAATATAATGTAATAGTTATGTACAATGTACATATCGAGGGCTGAAAGTAGAAGATTACGCCTGCGGTTCATATTGAAGCCCGACGCGAAGCGAGGGCTTTTATTGAACTAAGGGCGTAATCTGCCTTTCAGCCTGAGTGTATGTATAACGTTTTACGCACAACTACACAACTTAATTGTAGTATAAATAAATTTTTGAATTTTTTAAACTCGCTAGACATTTTGAAAATTATACTAAACATGTCATGATTTTCTCTATAAACTTCATACTAAACTTCATTTTCTCTATATATTCATACTGAAACTAGTCAAAGAATTTATTTAAAAAAGAAGGGCGTTTTTTAAGTATTTAATAATTATTGATAAAAAGTAACACTTTATTCGTCTTTTGTTGGATATTTGGTGGATGCGTTTTTTTTTAAATACTGTGTGAAATCAAAAAGGCAGTTTGCAAGTAAAATACAAGTTATTATTGTTACAAAACTAAAGATAATTGAATATTAATACATAGGTACTATAGTTGTTTTATCAGTTAGCAGTCACGCTATTAACAGTTGTAAACATAAAATGAAAGAATTTAATTGATTCAGTGAAAAGTACTAACATAAAAATTCAAATGAATTCGAATGACAAATTAATGCTAAAATATTCGATGATTTAAATTTATCTATATATAAGGGGATAAGATAAGGGGATAAGCTTCGAAACGGCTGAATCGATTTAGATGAAACTTGACATATATAAAGAAAGGAATGTCAGAAATAACATATAAAATACTTTTGTCCAAAGAATTTATAGTTTTTATAATAGAATTTTTGAATTCTAGCAACTCCGGTACTTAATTCATAGCAAGAAATTTGATTTTCGTAAGAGTTTGCCTAAATGTTGATTATATTAATTTGGTTTTTAATTGTTCTAAAGTATTTATTAAAATTGTTTTGTTGTTTAAAAGCATTTATTCGTTATAGGGAAAGTTGTTTTTTGACTTTAATTGTTAAATTTTTACGTGCGAAATTTTCTCATTTGTTATATATGAGTATGTTTTTATGATATAGAGACTAGGGGTATCCCGCGGGCTTCGCTCCTCCACCCCCCCCCCCCCTCTCACCCGCATGCCAGCGCATTCTTAATCTTTTCATTCAACTTTGATACAGCTACTATCCATCACAATCCAATTACTTCTAATCTATTATGCATGCACCTTAACTTCACTTAACTAATTTTACAAAAACACGTGGATTAAACATACCTATCTCCATGGTATATAGTACTATGGAAATAGTATATAGTATATAGTAATATATAAATGATTTATATATTAATATATTTAATATATAAATGATTTATATATTAAAAGAAGCTGCTCGCTATTAAAAACCTTACGACAACGACCCAAAAACCTAATTTTTGAACAGCGTTCTTAGCTAGGCTGAAAATATGAGAATTCCATCATACTATTTTCAATCTCAACTCCTAGAAGTCTAGCAGATTTTTTCTCTTCAGGATTTGATTTGAGGATTTGATTCATTTGAATTAAACATTAATAAAAACGGATTAGGTTTGATAACCTAGAAAAATGGCAAACTTGAGTTTTACTTGTGTTGAATTCAATACTGTTAGCAAATCCCCAATCTAAGATTGTTTTTAAATCAATATTTAATGACTCTATCAAGTTTGATCTAGCGACATTAAGATTCGATGGTGCATACAAATTTGGCATTTCATGTGACGCATGAAGTGTGCTATCATCAGCAAAACTATGGATGGGATTAACTGTTGAATCTAGCAAGTCATTAATATAGAGAAGAAAAAGAGTAGGTGATAAAGCGGAACCTTGAGGAACACCAGCATTAGTTGAAAAGACATCCGATGAAACATCAACATTGACCCGAAATTTCCGCTCGGAAATAAATCTTTGAAACCAAGAAATGTGTTGCTCATATAAGCCGTAGTATCTCAATTTACAAATAAGATTGTTGTGCCATACTTTGTCAAATGCCTTGGCAATATCAAGAGAAACGCCAAAAGTCTCACTATGGTTTTCAAGCGACTTGTTCCAGATATGCGCGACAAAAGAAAGTAAATCTACCGTCTCTCTTCCTTTACGGAATCCGTATTGTCTTTCATTAAGTAATTTTGACGACTCTAAGAAGCTCATAATATTAAAATTAGTATGTTTCTCAAATACTTTAGAATCAAGCTACAAAATTGATGTAGGTCTGTAGTTTCTTGGATCCGTTTTAGCACCTTTCTTTGGAACTGGTTGTACACTAGCCATTTTTTATATATATATCAGGAAAAATCCCTTTCTTATATGACAAATAGAAATTTTTAGTTAGGATTGGTGCTAACTCCTTAGAAAAAGTTTAAAGGATAATTTGAGGAATATTATCAAGTCCAGATGCCTTATTAGTATTGATTTGTAAGAGCATTTCCCGAATGACGTTTTTACGAAAAATTATCCTCCCCATTTTGTTAGAAACTCTAAGAATTTGTATAGGTAGGAAATTGGGTTCTACTAATCTAGAATTTAACGAGAAACAGAAACATCCATCACAATCCCATCTCTTCTAATCTACTATGCATGCACCTTCTGCTTAACTAATTTTACAAAAACACATGGATGATAGGATCTCCGTTGATGTTTAATCCATGTGTTTTTGTAAAATTAGTTAAGCATAAGGTGCATGCATAATAGATTAGAAGAGATTGGATTGTGATGGATAGTAGCTGTATCAAAGTTTGATGAAAAGATCAAGAGTGCGTTGGCCTGAGGAGGGAGGGAGGAGCGAAGCCCGCGGGATGCTCCTAGTGATAAAATAGAATAAAAAATTTTAATCAACAGATTTTCAGTGGACACGATCTCTTACAATTAAATAATGTTGTATATTCTTTTATGGTGATTACTTTTATTTAAAAATAGCGTAGGAACGTTTTTTATAGAAAACGACAATTCTTATACTAATGTGTGAAGTTTAATTTTAAGTTGATCGATTCTAATGAAAATTAGTTAATTAAATTTTTTTTTAAATGCTAATTATTTCAAGGTGTTCATGCAAAAAAATAAAACCATAAAATTTTTCATTATATGTATAAACGATTACATGTTTTATCTAAAGCTGAAAGCGACAAGTATTTTGATATTATGCAACTCAGACGGCACATGCATTTCAAAATGATTAGATTTCAGCTAATTGTGAAATTAATTAACAAATTTTCTTATAAAACAATAACATGTTTTGTAAAATTACAAGATAAAATAAAATTACAAATTAAATTCTATTGCAGAGAAATATCTTCCTTGAATTAAAAATAGTTACTCATAAACATTCTTTTAATAAATCAAATTAAAATAATCAATTGATAATATGTAATAACAGATTACGTCAGTTGTTTTCAACTATGAATGAACGAACATGAATCAGAAATTTGTGAATTACATTTTGTTTTTGTATGAAAATTGATTTAATTAGAATTACACGTTATCAAAACGAATAAAAGTGCTTCCTTCCGTTTCAGACAGATTTCATTTCAATTTTAAGAATCCGGATGAGATAATAAAAATACGGATGATTATTATTTTTAAGTGGACTGGACACCAATATTTTTGGAAATCAAAATAAATATTTTACGCTTCAATCTGTTTACGAGATGAATCTGTCATTTTAATCCAGAACAAGTTATATTATCGCAAAACCCAATCTGTGGTGAAATCAAATACTTTCAATATTATTTTGTTACAAATAATTTCTAGTTTATAATTAATTATGTAAACAATACAATGGCGACCTAATTATTTTATAATTAAAAAAGAAATAAGAACAATTGTCGTTTACAATAAATAAATAAACAAATTTATTTACGTAATTACGTGTGTTCTCAGAAATAGAATGTCAAATAACCGATTATAAAACTAAATAATTAATAGAATGAATGTCGAATTACGTATATAACAATTGTGATAGAAGCAGATCCGTATAATATCTATCTTCTTTTCAAATACGATAGCTCTAATTTAAAAAAAAACTTTTTAATTACGCTAACGCAAAAGAAAGAAAGCTATGTTCCAATTATATTTTGGTATTTTTTCTGTCACTTTCTCTCTGGCGTTTTAATTCCATATGGAGTTATTTTGCCTTTTGGCAACTTTTTTTCAATACTCTTGTTATATCACCAATTGACCTTATTTTTGACATTCTAAAGCACGAAGCGCCTGAGAGTTGCCATCACTATATCAATTTCTAAGTTTCCCTCCTAACGTACACCAATTGATTTTTGTTGGGAGATGTTTTTTATCATTCATTGCGATGGGTACGATATATTGGTGGATGTTGGTAATTATTTTGTTTTGCCATGTCGTTTAGTAATTCCGCCAAAAGGAGCAAAACTATAAACTTGACATCATAACTATTACGTAAGTGACATTGAATCCCAAATATAGGCTTGATTCAGGTTTTATACTTCATCAAGATATGTGTGCATATATTCATGAGAGTGTTCGTTTTAAACGCTTTCCAAATTTGAATTCCACACAGAAAAATAAAGTCGCGTTTTCATCTAATTTAAATTATAAATGAGTTGAAAATATAAAATTCATACAAAGTTTTCTAAAATTTTACTAAAATGTTTTAATGTTTCAAACATTTAGTTTCGTTAATGATGATTACACTTTTAAATCATTCAATGATACATCAAATTCATTAGGCGTTTCGTCTAATATGTTTATATAAAACAGATATAACTTATTCGTAAAATCAATAAAAAAATCAACGAATTGTTAAAAGTCTAAAACTTCAATCATTTAATATATAAATTATATGAATTCTTCTATGAGATTTGATGGCTAAAATTCATTCAGTTACTTTATATGAATCAATGAATATTTCGATGGTTTTGTAAATATTTTTTTTCTGTGCATGGTGATGACTACACCACATCAGTATTAAAGGTTTGTGTACCTGAAATGTCTTTTTGCGCAATAGCTTTATACCGGTCTCTAAACAAACATAATCCCAATTGTTTTAATCTCCTCATTAAGGTTGAGTAGTGAAATCCGAAATTCGACGTCAGCCGTGCTGCCTGGGTACTACTGACAGAATTAGGTTGGCGCATTCAAGACAGGCAGAGTAAAAACTGCTTAGTCAATGATGCTACATAACGGCGAATAGGCGCCTTAAAACCAATGCGACTCAAGCGTTTGTTCTCCTCGTTCGGGGTGGTTTGTAGCAGGCGTCTGTCTTAGATCAAGCGGCTTTCTAGATAAACGTGTAAACAGTTTCTTCCGATAACCGTAACATCAGAACAGCGTCCTTCACGAAAATTTGGGTTTGGCCTGAGGTTAACACTCTCACTCAGAATCAGAAATCAGAAAGAGAATAATAGACGCTGAAATAAATCATAATATAGAACTTTAAAGCCGTTGCAAAACTATGTAGACGAACGAAGAGAGAATGGTGGAAGACAAAGTGTGAAGTGGAAAGCTTTAATAAAAGGAACATCAGTCGCGTAACTTCTTTTGACAGATTAAAACCTTAAAGAAGGGACTTCAAACTAGATCGACTGCTATTCAAACCGAAAATGGGGAGCTACAAGTAGATCTTAATAATATTTTTGAAACTTGGGCTGCTTATTTTGCGGATGTTCTCAAATTAAGTGACTAGCAGAATATCGGGCCACGAGCAAAGCTTATTCGAGCGTCAAAGGTACATTTAGACGAGCCCACAAAAGAGGAAATCGTTTCTGCGTTGTCAAAACTAAAACGCGATAAAGCACAATAACATAATGTCAATCTCTTGTGACTTTACGCAAATACCTTATTTAATAAGTTTAATAGAAAATTAAAGAAAACAAAGTTTTTATAATTTTACTGTTACTCTATATTTATTTCAGCTTGTTAGGCCATCTTCTGGAGTAATGTTATTTGAAAACTTACGCCAAGTGCCAACGGACAACAGTGTTAATTGCAATAAAGCACCTGGTATCGACGATATAACATCCGAAATGATTGTACATGGTGATGAAACTCTATCTTCAAGATTGTTTGAACTTGTTCAAATGATATGGAGGACTGGAACCATGCCACAGGGGACTGGAAGTCAGCTATGCTGATACCAATCTATAAAAAAGGTAATCGCCTACAATGTGCAAACAAGAGGGGAATCGCTCTCCTCTGCACAGCATATAAGATCTTTTCCAACATTTGCTTGCTAAAATCAATCCTTTCGCTGAACAACTGTTCTATAACTAACTGAACGTTCGGTTATCGTTCACTGAAGTGATCCGTACAATCAAAATTGGTCGTTCACCACCGATACATGACTATTCTGCAAGCAAAATTCCTATATTCTAGATATTGAATAGCTTCAGAAACCCTAACGGTTAATTGTAAGAATTTCCAGTATAAACACAACGCCCAAATTAATACACAAAACATTTTACGAAATAGTAAATAACACTACTAAGTAAACTTTATTCATAATTAAAAAATAACTTTACTTCTATTTCCACGGTTTTATGTTTATGATACAGCGATTCGCTTACAATTAATTAAAACCGTCTAATAAAAACTGCTTAAATGCGATTTACCTAGATAAATCGATCATATTTTAAACTTCATTAATCCGGAACGTTCTTTAAAACAAAATTGTTTATTTGTTACTTTACTCATTACTGTAGGAAAAGAAAGTAATACTTACTTATATTTATGTTTGTAAATATTTCTGTTTACCCTTCCGAGAAGCCAATTGTTGTTTTTGGTTTCATAATCTATATTAGACGTGTTCGATTTGACTAAAGGAATTGAAACAAATAAAAAATTGTATGCAATTGTTGTTGTTTTTTCAGTTATTTCAGTCAAATCGAACGCAACTGTTGTTTTAAATTCAGCACGAATTAGAATTTGGAGAGCATTTAGTGTTCAATTGGAATTCAGTCTTAGCACCTTTCATTAAAAAAAGTAATTAAAACCAGCCATTCGAGCACAATAACTTTAGACTTGTCTTGTCTCACGCATTAATTTTTTTTATTATTCTAACGAACGATTATCGAAGTTTCAAAAACATCGGAAATGATCAGGATCAAATTTTTTATTTTATCGGCGCTTTGATTCGATTTTCCGTGTAAAAGGTTTCATCTAAATCGAAGTAAAGAATTTAAAATTGTTGAAGTTTATAATAAAACATTGTACAAACATTTTTTTCTTGCCTCTCCTCATTTCCCACTTTTTCCAATTTTGCAAAGAACTCAGATCGATTTACTTTTTATTTTTGTGTTAACCCGTATCACAGTTTCATCAAGATCTTTGCGTACGTCAACACCCATTCACATACAAGCTGGGTTTTAACGACTCAATTACACCAAATGGTTTATATTGAAAAAAGAAATTCTGTTAATCAACGACGAAATTTATAGGGTGGGAGGTGTAAACATTAAAAATAGGACTTTTTTTGACAATAATTCAAAAACTGTGCATGGCAAAATTCTAACAAAAAATAGTATGTTGCTTATTTTTGGTGCTCTTTCAAATGACACCCCACTTGACCGGGTTTTAAATGGTGTTTTTACCCCTTCTCATTTCAGCCCAAATTAATAAATATAATTATTAGTATTGGACACTTTACTATATTTTGATTTTCTATTAAAAACATACTAATTTGTCTATAATTCAAAATAGTTTTTAAGATTTTCGATTAATTAGTTTCGGAGCTAATCATGGAAAGAAAACATACAGAAAACGCCATTATTTAAAATTACACAAAAAATCCAGCTCAAGAGAGTCACTAAGAGTGTCAAAAAGTAAGTGACTTCAAATCGATTTTCAAAGAATGACTGTTTGACATTTAAAGAATTCTGTTCTGTTACTGTTAGTTTTAAGTAAATTTGTGTTTCTTTATGTTCAAATTGTAATAAGCAATGTACCTGAGAATGTCAAAACTGATTGTACAATAACGAACAAGAACCAAATACAAGAAATGCAGTAAATTTTAGGTAGATTTCATATAAAAATCTACCTATTGCAATGGGCTTCATCTCGGAATTTCGGAAAAATTTTTGTGCTAAACGACTATATATGATAAGCGGAGAAGAAAAAACAAAAAAAAAAAATTTATATATATATATATATATATATATATATATATATATATATATATATATATATATATATATATATATATATATATATATATATATATATATATATATATATATATATATATATATATATATATATATATATATATATATATATATATATATATATATATATATATATATATATATAAACGATATGAGATATAACGAAAACGACCGGCACTCTCACGGTCGCATTTGTTGAGGTAGATCAAAAAAATTTTCTGTACTTGTGTGTTCTATTAATATCTTAGACAAGTTCGTGAATCAGCAAAATCCGACACGTGGTTAAGAAACTAGAAGCTTTTTTCTGAAAAAAAAAATGATTTTTTAAAACCGTTATAACGGCCGTTTGGATACTAATATTTCAAAAAATTTAACAAATTTAGAATCTTTGAAATCTTTTTTATTAATTTATTTTAAAAATAGACCTCTGCAGTTAGAGGTTCCTGAGTGAGCGGCTCCAACAAAAATGTTTGCAAATAAAATTGAGGCAACCGGCACTCTCACGGTCGCATTTATAAGGCCAGATCAAAAAACCTTTTTTAAAAACGTGCGTTTTATTAATATCTTGCACAAGTTCGTAAATCAGCCCCATCCAACACATGGTTAAGAAACTAGAAGCTTTATACTAGAAAAAAACTCTGTTTTTTAGATCCGTTATAACGGCCGTTTGGATTCTAATACTTTTAAAAACTTCATAAATTTAGAATCTTTGAAACCTTTTAAATCAGTTTCTTTAAAAAAAAAGACCTCTGCAGTTGGAGGTTTCTGAGTGAGCGGCTCCAACAAAAAAGCTTGTAAAACAAAAATGCGTTTAAATCAACCGGCGCTCTCACGGTTGCATTTGTTGAGTCAGATCAAAAACCCTTTCTTAAAAATGTGTGTTTTATTAATATCTTGGACAAGTTCGTAAATCAGAAAAATCTGACACATGGTTAAGGAACTATAGGCTTTATACTAGAAAAAAAAGTGGTTTTTTAATCCGTTATAACGGCCGTTTGGATACTAATATTTTTAAAATCTTCATAAATTTAGAATCTGTAGAAACATTTTAATCCGTTTCTAATAAACATAAACCTCTGCAGTTAGAGGTTTTTGACTTGTTGGCTTCAACAAAAAAGTTTGCAACAATCCCCAACTACAATTTCCAAAAACCTTATAACAGTCAATGTCAACCTTATAACAGTCGAAAAATAAAAGATTTGAATAGAAGAAATTAATTTTTTTTCTTAGAAATAAACTATTTTGATATTTTGCAGTGATTGCACGACATATGATATAGAGTAGGTTTGTGTCATAAATTGTCACACACATGTTCTGTGGTAGATTTGATATTTGTTTGTTGCAAAATTGGATAGATATAATTTTTCTTATAGGTAGCTAATTTTCTTTTTAAAATTTGTTCGATATCTGTTTGTAATTAGTTTGTGTTGTTTAAACTAATCTGATACATCAGATTCTACTGGCACACAAAACTGTCTGATCTCGAAATCTACCTATTTCTAGCGGATATACGTGCCGCTCAGTGGCGTAGCTAGCATGGGTGGCACCCGGGGCGGATATTGTGGTGTCACCCCAAAAATAAAAACTGTCAATAATAATAAAAAGCCGATAAACGTAATTTATAATTTTTTTTAATTAATACAAATGAGCATTATTATTATAAGCCCGCAAGTAATTTTTAACTAATTTTAATTTGCTGAAAGTCCTCTCACACGAAGCCACTAATACGCAAATAGTCATAAATAACTTTAGTGCGACCGTAAGATTCGGAAGAAATTCTAAAAAATCCCATTCTACGATGAATTTCAAAAAGTCTAGGTACACCCAGTTAGAAACTGTAACATTGGCCGCTTTTAAATGCCTCCTCACCCTTTGTATCTCTATGAGGAGTTCTGTTGCCAATACCGCATCATAAAAACCAGTAAATTTTGATACCAAAAATTTTAACTCTTCACTGTTCGCCAAAAGCTAAGTGTTTCTCTGCACAACCTTGAACAATGAAGCTAAATCTTGAACTGAGTTCAGTCTAGTTCGGAGTTCAACACTGAATCGGTCAAGACATTCCAACATGTCCTTTTTAAGTTGAGCTCTCAGTGTCAGTCCAACATCAGGTGCAAACTCACCACCCGTTCGTTTTTTGCGTTTTTATGACGAATTCGGCTTTCCATTGGAATGTCATAGTCCTCCGATTTTTTCGCAGCAAGATCTATTGCCTCTTCTACAATGAGACTTCGTTATGAATTGACTCTATTTTTGTAGCTAATTGATCAATATTCAAGCCCGTGCTTTGCAATCCAATCTGAGCACAGATATTATTTCTCTTAGAATATCATTCCAAAACAAAAGATAGCAAAGAAACGAAAAATCACATGCTGCATTGATAAGGTTCTGTGCAGCGCCTCCAGTGTCTACATTTTCTTGTTGATCACTTAACTTCTCAATTTCAGCCACAATCCCATCAAAGTTTTCGGCCAATACTTTTACTGCAGCATAATGAGCACTCCAATGCGCTGTTAAGAGTATTTTAACAGTTGCTTTGTTGTGTTTAGCAAGTACTTCCCAGCGCCTTGTCGAAGCAGAAAAACATGTAAAAATGGCTTCCACTGACGAGTGTTGGCCGTATAAATTAATTGAATGATCTTTGCAGCCCACAAAAATTGCTTTGTTATTTTTTGCTTTAATAATAGCTTGCACTTCTCCATGTATACTACTCATAACAGCTGCATTATCATAACCTTTGGGAGCGACAATTCATAACATCTATACCATCATTTTCAAGATTTTACACTGAAAAAAACATGTCCTATTTCCAATCGAAATGCAGTTTTCTCAACCTCACCGTGTTGGCAGATATGGCGAATCGAAATACGAGATTGATTCAACAACCGTACAATGATAAGCCGATGCAGTTGAGACAATCACATGAAATATTTATGTGAAAATAAAATATAGTTCAATTAATCTCAAATACTTAAATTTTAAAATGAAAAATTCATGATATAAGGCCAAAGAAATATGTTTTCATGGAAATAGTTATTAACTTTATTCAACTACTGTTATATTGGATAGCACTTTATATTTTAATTACACCTCATTCTGTTATCAGGAAAATATTACTTAGTACTGAGTAGTTGTCCCAATCACGGTGAAATTGTTTGTAAATATCTTTTCTTTGCATGAATAGTAAACTGCCATCTTCGAGATGAGGTTATCATTACTTCAATTTTTTTTTCAGTGTAAGAATTTCATCGCTTAAATCAGCGGCTTTTTTCCACGTAAAGGAAAAAATCCAAGGAATACTTCCTTGATTTCCACTTTACTACCATCAATTTTCACACAACGAATCACTTCTGACATTTGATCAATATGTGAAATGTCAGGTGTACTATCAAACATAATTCCAAAATATTTAACCGATTTAATTTCGTTGACAAGCTTAAACTTTACGTGGATCGCTAAAACATTTATGAACTCATTTTGTATATCTGGTGACAAATATGATATTTTTGGTGATTTACCATGCTCCAAATTCAAAATGTGTTCTTTTAACACTACATCATACTTTGACAATAGTTTGGTTAGTTCTAAGAAATTGCCTTTATTTGAAGAACTTTGTCCTTCATCATGTCCATGAAATGCTGGGTTTTGTTTAGATAAAAACAAAGTTATATCCAATAATCTTGATAAAAGATGTTTTCACTTCTGTTTTTTATTATTTATTAATTGCAAGGCTGCGTCTCGTATCGTTTTATGAATTTTTAACCTCATTTCCAAAGTTTTCCACTTTTCAAAATTCTCCAGATGTTCATTTGAAGTTTCATGCTCGGCCACTTTGGGATTTAGTTTCCACCGCTTCTGATATCCAGTAGTAAATGTTGATTTTGTATTATTATTATTGGTGACAGCAAATACACGACAACAGAAGCAATACAGGACGCAAGTTATTATTTACAGGAGAATAAACAATCCATGGCCGTAGAATTTTTTCACCATTATTCATCATTTTATAAAACCATTCTTTAGAAAGATGGCGAACATCACCTTTTATGTCTAACCCGTGTCTAGATACAGTAACAAACGACCCTTCTCTATTTTGAAAATGTTCACTTTCTTTTTTTATGATTTCAATGCGAACATTACCAGAGACAAGTATATTCCAATGTGATACATCTCTTAAGTCCTGAAGTGATTCACCCATGCAAATACTGTCTTCAATAGTAGAAGCATTAGCGGCATTATCACTGTCACTTTTATTATTCCTTTCTAATTCGTCATCATAGGTTATCATTATTAATTCTGTATTGTTGCTGTTACTTTCCGAAGATGAGCCAATATTCACTGAAACATTCGTTGCATCAACGTGATAATCAGTTTCTTTTGATGAACCTTGGATATCATCGGGTTTTGTAACATATTTATAGATTTGGTCTTTCTCTGCTGGAACCAACTTTTTCTTTAAAAAGTATGAACTCTTCGTGGCATATTTATTTTTTGGGATATTTGCTAAACGAAATCTAAAAAAATATTTTTAATTATAGTATAGGTATCAGCAAAGCATTAATTCTAAATATATTTGTAGGATACATAATAGGTACATAGTTCATAATAAGTACACTGTGTTAACGACTAAATACACCGCCAAGAAAATTAATTTATTTAAATTTCCTTGTAACAACTTATATTAAATAATATTTGATAAAATGGAATATACAAATCATAGCCTAATATTATAAGGAACTATTTAAAAAAATATAAGTATGAGATCCTAAAAGATATTTTATATAAAGAATTGAAACCAAAATTAAATATCCAATTAGAATCATGCTCAATAATTTACAAAATTGAATGTGATTTTTGTGAAAAATTTTACATCGGGAAAACCGGAAAATGTTTTAAAGACTGATTTAAGGAATATCTGCCTAAGAAGAAAAATAAACAAAATTTAAAGTTTATTTTTGCAAACCATTTACATAGTTAATAACAATAGCTACACCACTTTTAAAAAAAATTGAAGGCTTTACATTTATGTAGCCAAGGATCTTTAAAAGAATCACTTGATGAGTTTGAAATTTCCAAGGGATTTAAAACCCAACAAAATGTAATTTTAAATTATAAACTTTCATTTAATTCAAATATATAAATATATAAAACTGAAAACAAACAGTATGAGTATGTATCAACCTACAAAAACTTGCAAAACTGCAGTAATTGCATAACTGCCATTTTATTCTACAGTAATTATTTTTGTGTCCATTGAAAAACGATCTATTTCAATTTATTCTTTGAGTTGTTTCAAGATTAAGGAAAAAATATTATTTTGAGATCATTTATAAACACGGTAATTTGATTGTTTGTTAGTTTCCTTAGGTGTTTGCAATTAATTTGTTTGAAATGTAAATCATATATTAGGTAGTAAGGTTAAGCGGATATTTTAGAAATAATTTTGGAATAGAGACATTGTAACTCAAGGGTGCCACCCTATCGACAAAGGGTGCCACATTATCGACGTAAACCACTTTTCCTATACATTATTCAGCATATGTGTTTTCAGACCTGGTCATTAAATAATCATGCTTGCATACTAAATAATATATCGTAAAAAACGGTCAATATGGTATCTATAGGAATATTCAAAGCTATTGAGTAATTGTGGTGATGGGATTCAATGCTCAACATGTTGATTCGATTAATATTGTTAAAATTTTATTTTACGTAATAACTCAAAAATTTTAAAAAGTAAAATAGATTCTTTTTGAACCAATAACACATTTATAGGACACATTTATAAGTTATCACAATTTATAAATTAAAATTATATGGATAACCTGGTTAAAATGGTTTCTAAGTGATTTATCGTTGAAAACATGTGATGGTTTGTTTAAGTTTTTTACGTTCGGGTGTCACCCCAAAACGGTTTCGAAGTGATTTATCGTTGAAAACATTGTGATGGTTTGTTTAAGTTGTTTACGTTCGGGTGTCACCCCAAAACGGTTTCGAAGTGATTTATCGTTGAAAACATTGTGATGGTTTGTTTATGTTTTTACGTTCGGGTGTCACCCCAAAACGGTTTCGAAGTGATTTATCATTGAAAACATTGTGATGGTTTGTTTAAGTTGTTTACGTTCGGGTGTCACCCAAAAACGGTTTCGAAGTGATTTATCGTTGAAAACATTGTGATGGTTTGTTTAAGTTTTTTACGTTCGGGTGTCACCCCAAAACGGTTTCGAAGTGATTTATCATTGAAAACATTGTGATGGTTTGTTTAAGTTGTTTACGTTCGGGTGTCACCCCAAAACGGTTTCGAAGTGATTTATCGTTGAAAACATTGTGATGGTTTGTTTAAGTTTTTTACGTTCGGGTGTCACCCCAAAACGGTTTCGAAGTGATTTATCATTGAAAACATTGTGATGGTTTGTTTAAGTTGTTTACGTTCGGGTGTCACCCCAAAACGGTTTCGAAGTGATTTATCGTTGAAAACATTGTGATGGTTTGTTTATGTTTTTTACGTTCGGGTGTCACCCCAAAACGGTTTCGAAGTGATTTATCATTGAAAACATTGTGATGGTTTGTTTAAGTTGTTTACGTTCGGGTGTCACCCCAAAATGGTTTCGAAGTGATTTATCGTTGAAAACATTGTGATGGTTTGTTTAAGTTTTTTACGATCGGGTGTCACCCCAAAACGGTTTCGAAGTGATTTATTATTGAAAACATTGTGATGGTTTGTTTAAGTTGTTTACGTTCGGGTGTCACCCCAAAACGGTTTCGAAGTGATTTATCATTGAAAACATTGTAATGGTTTGTTTAAGTTGTTTACGTTCGGGTGTCACCCAAAAACGGTTTCGAAGTGATTTATCGTTGAAAACATTGTGATGGTTTGTTTAAGTTTTTTACGTTCGGGTGTCACCCCAAAACGGTTTCGAAGTGATTTATCATTGAAAACATTGTGATGGTTTGTTTAAGTTGTTTACGTTCGGGTGTCACCCCAAAACGGTTTCGAAGTGATTTATCGTTGAAAACATTGTGATGGTTTGTTTATGTTTTTTACGTTCGGGTGTCACCCCAAAACGGTTTCGAAGTGATTTATCATTGAAAACATTGTGATGGTTTGTTTAAGTTGTTTACGTTCGGGTGTCACACCAAAACGGTTTCGAAGTGATTTATCGTTGAAAACATTGTGATGGTTTGTTTAAGTTTTTTACGTTCGGGTGTCACCCCAAAACGGGTGACACCCGGGGCGGACCGCCCCCCCCCCCCCGCCCCCCCCCCCTAGCTAAGCCTCTGGTGCCGCTTGGACTTTTTTTAATAGTAGAGAGGAGATTGCGGGACCTAATTGCTTCTCAATTTTAATGGTTATTAATTTAATTGAAATAAACACTTGTTGTTGTTTTGCAAACAGTATATTTGTTAAGTTTAATATAAATAACTAGAATTAATTATAAAATTTAAATTAACCTTAACCGCTCAATCGATTTCGGTTGTTACACCATCTACGGGAGCTTATGAACTGTTTATAAGCTTCCGTAGATGGTGTAACAACCGTAATCGATTGAGCGGTTAAGGTTAATTTAAATTTTATAATTAATTCTAGTTATTTATATTAAACTTAACAAATATACTGTTTGCAAAACAACAACAAGTGTTTATTTCAATTAAATTATTAATCATGTTTTGCCAAGTGCCGTCAGTGAATACAATACAGTATATTAATGGTTATTTTGTACATTTCAATATATTTCAAATGAATAATATAAAAATAATAATTTCTTTAATTCATTAATTAAATCTATAATTCATTAAATAAAATAGTAACACAGGTAAAAGGTAAAACATTATTTGCAAACGCAAGCCAAATTGTCCTGTTGAATTTGGAGCATTTCTTCCATTATTTCCAGTTTGCGTATTTTTAGTCGCAAAATCTCCTCTGTGTAATCGTTTTCACAGCTGCAACTTGTTTTTGTATTCGAAATTTCAAGTTTTCTATTTCGTTTTTGCGGCAGGTTCGATGGAGTTTGAATGCCGTTTATCACAGAGGAGGTAGCATCTGTAGTGTTTACTCCCAGTTCTTCTGTTAAACCATCTCCATCCACGGCATCATATGTGATAATTCCTACCACCTTGCTCTCAACTTCATCTAGCTCTAAAATAGGATCTGTTCCATTAATGCCCGATCTGTTCATTTCCCATTTTATTTTTGAAAATTTAGTACGAACACGATTGCTGCAATAATAACCCAGTGAACACAAGACGTAAATATAACATCACACAAAGGTCATATATATGTGATGTAGTTGTTACGTAAATTTGACATAAAACTTACACTCGTCATGACTATAACCTGGTATCATTTATATGATGCTTTCATGACATCACACTGATCTTAAATTTGACTTTGATATGATGTCATTTGGACTTAAATATGACCTTATTATGATTTTGTTAAATTTCACTAGAGGTATATCCATTTTAATTGTACATAGTTTCAAAAATTTTGCGTATTGCGTATAGCGAGTTATTGCTTCCGAAATCCTAGCAGGTTATAGAAAAGGAGGTAAGTAGTGACGGTCAGCAGGTTTTATAGAAGAAAAGGGTAAGTAGAATAGGGGCTAAGTAGTGATAAACGACTGAAGGGTAAGTGTTTATTTATTATATTTTGTTTTTTTACGGTTGTGCGAGCTGCTCGTGTTGAATTTTGTGTGCATGCGTTCAGTGAAGACGTTCTGCCACACACAAATATTTCCGCCACACACTAAAAGCACAAAGAAATTTGCGTCACACAAAATTTGTATGTGGAAGTAAAATTTTGTGTGTATTTGACGTTTTTCATTTTTAAGTTTATTAAATAAATCGAATGCGAAATCAATAAATGCGTTTAGCTGCAATTGGTTATAATTTAATAAACATTAATTAAACTAGATTTGTATATAAAAGGAATTCAAAGTTTTGTAAACATAGATGTTATTTGTGTAGTGATATTGATTTTCACGCAAAAATACCACACACAGACGGAACAAGAAATACAGCGCGCAACACAATTATTTATCAACTGTGTGTTGAAAATTTGCGCCGTACAGTAAATTCAACGCACACGTAAATTTTTATTGATCTGTACCCAACTTTTGTTATAGCTTGAAAACACTATATCAGTGCTGCCACCTCATAGTTATTCCTATGTACTAAAATAATAACTATTGTTAAGTTGACTCTTGTTTCTTGTTGTGTAAAATAACCATTTTGCTATAACACATGATATATATATATATATATATATATATATATATATATATATATATATATATATATATATATATATATATATATATATATACATATAAATATATATATATATATATATATATATATATACATATATATATATATATATATATATATATATATATATATATATATATATATATATATATATATATATGTATATATATATATATATATATATATATATATATATATATATATATATATATATATATATATATATATATATATATATATATAAATTTTTCCTGAAATAAATTAATTCTATCTTTTGTCAATATGAAAAACATATTAGGTTATGGTCCCAGCCCAGGCTACGTGAATTTGATCTGCAATTAACAAAAGAAAAAAAAATATATATTTTAGTAAACTTTAATAGTGAAAAGTTTAAGTTATAGAAAGTAAGGTTATAATTTGTGAAACCAAAAATAAGAAAGTCATTAAAAATGTCGAATGCTGATCTAAAGTTACAAGTTGATCAGTTAAACGGTCCTGAGGACTGGGCAAAGTGGAAATGGCACATAAATATAGTTTTTCGTGCCACAACCTTGAAAACATTGTACAAGGTTTATCGAAATGTCCTACAGCTGGTGAAACTGCTGAACAAAAGAAAGCAGTGCAAAAATGGAATGCCGATGATGCAAAAGCTGCCAGTATTCTTGCTAGTGCACTCAATAAAACGTTAGCAGAATTAGTTTTGACATGTACGCATGCAGCCGATATAACCCAAGCAACAAAAAATAACCGAGGTTATAAAATAACTTTTAGTTTTTGTTATAAATCGGTTGACAATAAGTTATTTTGATACATGTTATAGTATGATAACATTTAAACCAAAATATAATAACCAAATTATTATGTGCCACTTTAAAACGTTGGAGATATGTTAATCATGCGTTTCGAAATAACGTTGAATTTTAGTTATAAGATCTTGGTAGTATTACGATTAAATAAAACCTATTAATTAGATCGTATTTATAAAAACGAAGTAAAGTATAATTTTTAGTTTTCGTTATGTTACTTTATAACATCATATAAACCATCATTTTAAACGTTGAATTTACCTGATAATAACCGTAGTTGATAAATATATCCTATTTTAATGTAAAAAAATTAAACAAAGAAAATACGCAACAGAAAACATTGTCATTGTTGTTTTGTATTTTGAATGAATATGAAAATCAGTGAAATCAGTTTTTGTGTTAAATCAAATTTAATTAATAATTAAACTAACCAGAAGGTTTGGTTATATTAATCAATTGTGAAATAGTGCTAAATTAAATATATTCTTATATATGTACGAAAAAATATATATGAAAAAATTCAAAATAGTTATTGTTTCTCAGTGAATATTGGTGATAAAAAATATTGATTTGAGACGAGTAAAATTTTGTATAATGGAAGACTATGACTTATAGGTATTATTGAATTATCAGGTATTTATTTATTCAATTATTAGGTATTTACAGATTAAATGAGGTTCTTGCATAAAACTTGTAATTATAGAAAAGATCAATTAACCCTAAACGGAAGTTTCTTGAAAAGTTTATTGTTTTTTGTTCCACATTTGGGTATCATATTTATTTTTGAACGAGTGTAAATTATAATTGAGAAAATTGTTTAATCCTAGCATTTTTCGATTTCTGTAAATTAATATCAAATAAAATTAAATAAATTGGTTGCTTCAAAATTTAGGAAAAAAATAACAAAAAACTGCTTCGATAAAATTTCTCAAAAAATATTTCTCTAATTTAATTTATGTAAATATGAGCCATTTATTTTGAAAGTTGCGCAAGTCCATTTATGTTTGATTCGTGATATTGAAAGGATTGCGTTGGATTAAATTTAAAAATATGGGTAACCGATAGCATAGTAGAATAATGTGTATGGGGCTCTAATGGGGTCAAACTAATCCCCCTTGTTATCATATGCAACATTATTTAAAAATAATATGTGTTTGATGCCTATTAATGTACTTACGCCACTTTCAAAATCAATGAAATGACATTTTCAATTCTTAAGAAATCTACTTCTACTTTAATTTATTCATTGTTAAACTCTTTTAATATTAAGTTTAATATTGATTTATTAATTATTCTACACTCTTCTTAAGTTTTATTATGCGAGAGGGATGGAAAATAACTATGGTGCCCAGGTGATGCCCTGGCGAAAATTCTTGTAGGAATTTTTATTATAGGATCTTACATGAACTTTTAAAGATCCTATGTGAATCTTGTATGATATTGTATGATCTTGTGAACTTCTTGTTCCAATTCTTTACAAGAAATGATCATGATCATGTAAGTTCCTATATAATTTTCCTACAAGAATTTTTGCCAGGGTGTATAGTATGTCTATTCATTATATTATTTTGTTATAGGTTTGTGAGTTGCCTGGTGGTTTTGTATAGTGATACCAACTTTATATTATTAAAAGCTTTCGTTCTTCCTAGTTAAAGTAAATTCAATGTTTTGAATGGTGCATCCTCATTCGTTTTTGCTCTGTAGAATATTTGTGTATGGATCGCTTCCCAAAAATCGTATCCAACATATTTTAAACCAATGTATGCTTTCACTGTCAGTAATTTTTAGTCTTTTAAAAGTACTGTTAAATAGAGCTCAAATGAACTGCTCACGTTTCATTTTATATAGAATGACCTTATTCTTTCGACACTTTTTTATGAGGAACAAGCAATACATAGTTTTTTATTCCTTTTTTACAACTTCAAAATTTCTGCCATCTCTACCAAGTAGAAGTAAATGCCCTATTGCCCATTTACGGTACATCGTGAAAAACGAATTGTGAAAAAGTTATAGCAAATTTTTCATAACTAGTATTCCGTGTCGCGAGAAATAACAAATTCATATCAGACCATTTTTCTTGATTTCATTTATTGTACTTGTTCCTCAGTTCCCAATTCATAGAGAAATGCCGGAATAGGCGTACTGAAGCTAGAATTTATGGTCAATGATATCTAAATTATTTTCGTAAGATTGGACAATTTTCTGAACTCCGGTATTATTCATAAAAAAATTATACCCATTCGCATGGGTATAATTTTTGTATGATTAATAAAAATAAACAATAATCCAATAATTTTTGTCTGAACATGTGTAAGGTATAGATTTTGATTACATACGTCACGTCGGACGTATCTTGAAGGTGAATATTTTCCAACATGCTTAAATTTATAATATTACAAGTAAAGGACAAATTAAACAATCCGAATTTAAGAAAACTAGATTGTTTTTCCACTGCTACTTTAATTATTATAGATGAAGCTGTGATCTCAAAAAATTTTATTGCATTTAAAATTATACAATTTTATTTTCCATATCCATTCAAAACTCTCCCAATGGACTTGCGCCACTTTCAAAATAAATAGTGAAGTCTTTGCTACCTATTCGCGGTACAAGTTCCAACACGGAATTAAGGAAATTTGTATTCTTTTGTAAAAAGTGCAATACAAAAAATATAAATTTCCATAATTCGGAGTCGGAACTTGTACCGAACAAGTAGAAAAGAATTCTCTAAAATATTTTCATCACTTCATTAACCAGAAAATTTTCGGATTAGAACATTTTTATGATTTTGAATATATTAGTAACCAATTGCTTCAGAATTAAAAGATCATGTAAAAATGTAGCTGTTAAGACAGCTAATTCGATTTTTTTGGAAAATGGACTTACGCCACTTTCAAAATAAACGGCTCATATATTAATGCAAAAACCCCATTTAATGCACCCTATTTAATGCAAAAACCCCATTTAATGCAAAAACCCCATATAACGGCTCATATATGTTTTTTTCTAAATGTAAATAATGTAAAATCTCGTACAAAAAACTTTGTGTGTAACTCGGGCATATAGTAGCTTTTTTGATTTCTAGTGTTTGTTGCCCATGGTTAACGCCTTGAGTAACAATTTCGCTCTCAAGCAAAAAAATGCTTTAAAAAATAAATAAATTTGTTTTCGTTTATTTTACAGGGCTACAATATGAGGCCTTTGAGAAAATATATTTTTTTATCGAGTAAATTAGGGTATAATATAAAGGGGCTCCAATTCAGTATTCCTTTAAAATATATTTTGGAATTTTACACTTCACCGTTTTTATATAATTTTGAATAATGGTGTTTTCCTTATGTTTTCTTTCCTCGCTTAACTCCGAACCTAATTGATCGAAAATCTTAAGGTATATTTTGAATGATAGAAAAATTAGTAATTGTATAATAAAAAATATAGAAAAGAGTCACATACTCCTAATTATATTTATTGATACTCCTAATTATAGTTTACACCGAGAAGTGGTACAACTGGTCAACATCGGTGTGGTGGAGCGAATGAAAAATGTATTCCATGATTCTGGAAATGTGACGGTGAACGTGATTGTAAAGATGGATCTGATGAGCCGGCTACATGTCCTGCTCGTCATTGTTGAGCAGGCACATTCCACTGTGGTAATACAAATTGCACACCATCAGCCACCATTTGTGACGGAACATACAACTGTGGGGATAAAATCGATGAACAAAACTGTGATTAGACCTTTTCCAGATTCTGATTTCAAATACAAATCTAGCGGAAGCTGCATACTTAATAGTTGGAAACGTGATGACGATGCTGAAATGACGCTATAGTGATGAAGATCTTGTTGTGTATCGTAAGTATCCAATGAAACACAATCTTTTTAATTTAGGTCGATAATTATATTCTTGGTTTCAGATAAAGGTGTGTGTGAAAGAAACTGCACAGCTGGATGGCAACATTGTCCAGGTCAATCAAACTATTGTTGCATTCCCTAATGGTTGTTCCATGATCATTGTTGGTGTTGTAGCGATGGGTATAGTGCTAATCCTCCGGCTCCATGTCCAGTTTCAGGAACTCTGCTACTATTCTTCGGCGGTACCATATATCTTCCTCCGTCACGTTTGTGGAATTCTCAGGACATCTGAATAGGTTGTCTACATCGTGCGGTGTGCTCTCACATGCGGGACACTTGCGTGACAACAATCATCACAGAACAACCATTTGACAATGCAACGATAGTTTGATTGACCTGCAAAACGTGGGTGGCAACGTTTGTGCAGTGTCTTTGACGGCACATGTAAGCTGGCTTCGACGAAGGGTGCAAATCCGTTGCTCGATTTTTTGGGTTCTGTGATGGTAAAGACGATTGCCATGATAATAGTGACGAGCTTCCAGAAAGTTTTCCTACATGCAGTGCGGAAACAGATTTTAAATGTGGAAGTAATCGTTGTATTCCAAAGTAAGCTAATTTATCAGATCTTTTATAATTTTTTATTGATTTTTTTACCTCTAATTTTCTTTCCCAACAGACAATGGACTTATGATTTTGCCAATGATTGCGGCGATAGATCTGACGAAAGTGAATTTATTTGCAAAGAAAAATATCGTGAATGTTCGGGATTAGAATTCCGTTGTGGAAAAGGAAAATGCGGATATCAAAATACGATATAAAACTTAAATATGAAAGGAAATTCTAAACATGACATCTGTGTCTATTGATTGGATTGTTGATAAGTTATATTGGACAGAAACAGATCGAACAGGAGCGAAACCAAGAGGTAGTGTCATGGTTGCAAAGACAGATGAACACTATCGTTGGGCTGTAGTTAACAATGGAATAGAATTACAAAGATCTATTGCAGTTGATCCACAACTAGGTCGAATAAAATTAACAATAACAATTAATAACTATTAACCCTGGGTTCCAATTAGCTGCTAAATTGTACAAAACTGCTAAATCAAATTTTAAATTAAATTTTAAAAAATTACCGAATTTTTATTTAAAGGAATGTAATCAAGTTGTCAAATATTGTTTTACGTATGTATTTCTTCACAATTATTTGGAAACAAAATGTTGATTTAGATTTTATTCAAATAAAATTGTTGACTAAATTAATTTAGATTTAGCACGTTTAGTACAATTTAGCATCAATTGGAACGCAGTCTAAATATAACAATTAAAATAATTGCAAACCAACATTTTATGAGGCTATAAAAAAATATTAAACATCCAGCTCAATTCCTACCGGATGATATTTGAAATAAAATTAACGTTAAAACAATTAGTGCGTTCGATTTGACTGACGCTGGGTTTTAACATGCGAACTGCGGACTGTAGGTGGTGTTATTAACCAATCAAAAATGAGAATTTTGTGGTGAATATAAAATTGTCTTCTTTGGTTGGTTAATAAAAACTTTCACAGTCCACAGTTCGCATGTTAAAACCCAGCTTGAAACAATTGAAAACACAGCAACAATTGCATACAATTTTTCAGTTGTTTTAGTCAAATCGAACACAGCTATTATTGAAATATTAGATTTTAGTGCAATCGAATAATTTTTGTCAAAAACTTATCATTATCGGTATTCATAAAACCACCATTTCATGATATCATTTCTACCCTCAAAAGTAATGGGCATTTTGAGTTCATTCTATGAACAAAAAGATTTATTCGTATTAATCATATTAATAAAAAGTTATTTAAAAAACTATCCTCATCAAAATAATTACTATCGGTGCGTTAGTACGTAGTAGTAGTAGTAAAGTAATCTACTATCAGAAACACGCTGGGTTTTAACATGCGCACTGTCAAAACCCCCTATATAGAAGTCTTCTTCATTTTTTAGCACAGTAAAAATCGTGAATTTGTAGCGCTATTTTGAAATTAAAACTCAATATAAAAAACATTCAAAAAAACGTCATAACGCCATCTGGAAAAATAAAACTCCATATAAAAAAATTCAAAAAAATTTAATCAAAAAGACTAATACAATGTTTTGCATATGGCAATGTTCATTGTTTATTGCAAATGGCGTGAATCAGTACGGCTATGATTAAGGAGGTTTGGGCACTATGGACTGCGAAATTTTTTATTAACCAATCAGGAAGAGATTTTATTTTCACCACGAAATTCTTACTTTTGATTTTTTAATAACACCGTCCACAGTTCGCATGCTACTTATCCCACTACAGACTGGGATAAGTTGAATTAAACCATTTATGTAATATGTTTATTTAAAATGGATTTGATGATGATTGTTTTTTGTAATTTTTTATTTTAATTATGTGTCTATCTTTAATCATTAATTATTTAAGAAAAATTTATATATATAAAATTAATTTTATAATAATAAGTAGATTTATTTTATTTATCATAGATAAAATAATATTTAAATTTATTACAAATTATTTATATTATTAGATTAATAAAATTAAAAATAAATTTAAAATAAAACTTTTCACAACGTTAAATTTGAGTTTTTCTGGGTGTATTAGATCACGTTGAAACTACATTATTTTGTAACGTAAGTTATTTAATAACTGGGTATTTACAGTATAGCTATGCTGTTGAGACTACGTTTTTCCAACGTCATTATATTTAATTTGTGCTTTTTTCTCAACAAACATATTTATGTTGAAGTTACGTTTTATTTTAACGTAAGTTATTTAATAACTGGGCATTTACAGTTGCCATAATGTTTGTGGTAGGCTTTTTCAACGTAAAAATAACCAAAATATAACTTTCAATAGTTATTCAACGTGAGTTATTTCACCATAAAATAACGGTAATACAACTTTGTTTTGTTGCTTGGGAAGGCACAGACTATGTGCTCGTTTTGAACGTACCAGTACACAACGGTTAAATATGCTGATCGAATCTTTTTTTCAAGCTAAACGAGAAGAAAAAGAAGAAATAACAATCCATGTAGCTAAATTGCAGAAGTTATTCGTCGATCTAAACAATGAATTAGAAAAGAATAACGAGAATAAGTTGTCTGAAAGGATGTTGAATGGCAGAATATTATCAACACTAGGGAGAGAATATGATAACTTCAAGGACTTGTGGGATATAATTCCTACAAACCAGCAGAAATTAGATCTACTCATTGAAAAACTTTGTTCTATTGAAGCACGTGAATTAAGGGTTAATAAAGCTGAAGTTTGAAGGCCGATTGTGATAAAAGTATTGCACTAGATCATTGGTGTTGTGATAGTGATGCTTCTAAGCACATTTTTCCTAGTAAAGAATATTTTGAATCATACACTGAGTATGTATACCTGAAGAAATATGTCTTGGTAAAAAGGTGCTGTAATGTTAGCCTATGGTCATGGTACTGAAAATGTTAAAGTAAGGTGTAACAGTAGGTGGAAGAATACAAGTTTAGAAGACATCTGGTATGCTCCTGATGCAAGTGTCAACCTTTTCAGTGAAAGCAGCAGCCAAAAAGGAGTTTAAAATCATATTTCCACACCATAATTCTATAGCACTGAAGATCTCAGGTGTTGATGAAACTATGTTTGTAATAGGATTATACAGATCCCCAAATTCTGCCCCAGGATGTCCCTTTTTCGATAAAATATCAGCTAATCTAGACAAGATTACCACGGACTACCCCAAAGCAAGACTGGCCATTCTTGGAGATTTTAATATTCATAATAAAGAATGGCTTAAGTATTCATCGCGCACTGACGACGTAGGAAGGCAAGCCGAACTGATACTCGCAGATTATCACGGTTTGACGCAAATGATAGAGTGTCCCACTAGAATCGCAGACAATTCACATCATAACAATAATTTGCTGGATCTGTTTTTGACAAACGAACCAGATACTACGAAGACAAAAGTTGAACAACCCCTCGGAACATCGGACCATTTACTAATATCAGCAATAGTGCAATTTACATCACCGACACAAATTAAAGCAAATCCTCGACGGGTTTGAAACTATAAACGCGCTGACTGGGAGGGACTGAGAAACTTTTATGATGAAACACCTTGGAAAACTATTTGTTGTGTTGATCAAGAGCCTAGCACATCGGCAATAAGAATTTCTGAAATCATAAAAGAAGGAATGCGGCGGTTTATTCCAAATCGATTAATCACTCCTAAAACTGAGCCTTGGTTCACACGGAATGTTGATGAGGCAGTGAGGAATAAACGCAAAGCATTCAAGACGTATAATGCTAATAAAACACCTGAAACCCATAGCGCCTATAAGAAAGCCAGAAATATTAGTAAATTCAAAATAGACTTGGACAAAGGCGCGTTTATCCAGAAGAAAGCAAAGAAATTCGCCGAGCACCCATCTGGCTCACGTAGTTTCTTTCAGGCAGTTAAATCAGTCCAGAGCAATTTTACTCGATCCTCTATTCCAACCTTAGTTCTGAATGACATTCCTGTGAGCGACTCGAAAGAGAAAGCGGATCTTTTGGGTCGTATTTTCGCAGAGAACTCAAACATAGTTGAACCCCCCATTCTCCTACACTCATTCCCCCAGTTGTAACGAAAATGAAACCAATTATTTTTCGTTGCAACATTGTACGGAAAATGCTTCTTTCTCTTAATATCAACAAATCCGCTGGCCCCGACGGTATTCCACTCCTCATTCTTAAAAAATTTGCTAGACAACTAGCTCCAATTTTAACAAAAATTTTCTATTTATCTTATAAAACCGGAATATTTCCCGATTCTTGGAAGCTGGCCAGCGTTCAACCCATATCAAAGAAAGGCAGTAAGATAGACCCTAACAATTATAGACCAATTGCAATTCTGTCGGTTTTAGCTAATATATTTGAAAAATATGTTAACTACAGTTTGATAGATTATTTGGAAATGTCGCGAATTATTGATGATAAGCAGTATGGTTTTCGTAGAAGTCATGCAACGGGTGATCTGTTAGCCTACGTATCCCATCTCTGGAACAAATCGCTGGAAAACCACGGTGAAACATTCAGTATTTCACTTGACATTTCTAAAGCATTTGATAAAGTGTGGCATAAAAATCTTATAGCTAAATTAAAATGTTATGGGATAGACCATCTTACTGTCTCATGGATTCATAGATTCATTTTTCTTACCGGTCGCCAATTTCATGTTAATTTAGATGGTATCACATCCAATATTTTCACAACCAATGCTGGGGTTCCCCAAGGTTCGGCACTCTCACCAACCTTGTTTCTTCTATACATTAATGACTTACTTATTTCCACAGTGCACCCAATCCATAGTTTTACTGATGACAGCACATTACATGCATCACATGCATCTCCTAAATTTCGACCTCATACTGCAGTTACAACTGATAGAGAGCTGCTAATTGATTCCATCAACAAAGATCTGGAGCGTATAATGGAATGGGGTGATCGTAATCTTGTTTCATTTAATCCAACCAAAACCAAATTATGCCGTCTTTCACGAATAGAGCGACATAAAAACGTTCCTATTAAAATAAACCATGAGGAATTGCATGATGTTGAATCAGTTAGACTTCTTGGAGTGGATATTCAAAATAACCTGAAATGGAATAAACATGTGTTCAACCTCGCTAAATCTGCAATGCAAAAATTAGGATTCTTGAGTCGATGTAAAAAGTATTTCAATCCCGAGCAAATTTTGCTAATCTTCAAGTCCTTCATTCGTCCATGTATGGAGTACTGCTGTCATGTTTGGGGAGGTGCTTGTCAGTCAACAATAAAATGTCTAGACTCTGTACAGAGAAAAGCAATACGGTTGATTGGTAATACCGAACTAACGGACCAGCTTGATTCACTCCAGCAGAGAAGAAATGTGGCTGAATTGTCAATCTACTATGAATATAACTTTAGCGAATTCTCCTCTAAGGAAATTCAAAATATCCTTCCATCGTGTGCGCAGTATAATCGACAAACAAGAGCTGCCGAGTTATCCCATCCATTTGTTGTACAAATACCTCGTTGTAGAACTGTGTCCTTCCAAAACGACTATTTTAATAGAGTGGCCAAATTATGGAACTCAATGCCTTCCTCTGTATTTCCCGATGAATTTTCCCCTCAGGCATTTAAAGAAAATGTCCATCATCATTTAAAAAAATTAGTATAGTTATCCTTATATCCCCATTCCTTCCATTTTCCTCATCTCCTTCTTTTATAGTTGACATGGTATCTTCGGATATTCAAAGAGTCTAAATAATGAATAATTCATATTTAGTGTGCTAAACATGTCTAACTAATTAATAAAAAAAAAAAAAAAATATTAGAAGAAGAAAGGGTTGAAATAATAAGAAAAAAAACAACAAACTAGTTGCGACAGGCTATTTGAGTAATGAATTGTATATTTTGAACATGCATGCTGTGAATTTAACATCCTCTGCACAAGTAAATCTTTCAAAGAAAAGTGATACGTTGCAACTGTATCATGAACGTTTTGCTCATCAGAATAAACGATATATAAAGCAAATATTACGACGTATGAACAAACATTGATGTTACTGATGAAAAGGAAGACCTTTGTGATGGATGTGCTCTCGGAAAAAAGCATCGCTTACCTTTTAAGAAGAGACCTTGTCAATCTGAAGAAACGGCAGAATTGATTCATGCTGATGTTAATTATCCTATGCAAATAACTTCATTAGGTGGATCTCGATATTATGTTTGCTTGTAACGATGGACTATTTTCAATCTTTACTCTAAAATTAGTAGTTTTCAAATCCAATAATAATTTTATTAATTTTCTTAAATTGTGGTAAACATAGACGTTTATCTGTACCACTGTTCATTTAAAGATTTAAAAAAAATTTTTATGATTTAAATGAACTCAAGTTCAATTAAAAAAATACAAGTTTTGTACAAATTATTGGTTGTATTAGTGGAAATTGCTGTTACATGGTGGGAAAACGAAACAGAAGATCTGCAAGAACATGATATAAAAACGATCAAATTGTTTGGATCGACGATTAGTACAATTGTTAAATCGAATCAATGAGTGTTTAATGAAAATCTAGTCATTAGATGGATAAATTTAAATCATAGTATTTTGAAAAGAAAATTAAACAAAAAAAATATTATAGTGTAAATTTAATATGTGATAGAAAAAAAAATGTATATTTTTATTGAAAAGAAAATTAAATTATTTAATGTGATGTTGAAGTTTTTTTATTTTATTTGTCTTCTAATGTGTTGAGTCTTAGTGCAAAAAAAAATAATAATGTGATACTCAGTTAGTTCTATAAATTGAAATAAAAAAAAAGAAAAGAGAAAAAAAAAATGATTGTTGTTATCGTCTCTGATGTGAAATTTTTGCAAAAGAAAAAAAGAATGGTGGAAATAAATTGAGGAATTTTTATCATTTTATACTTCCTTTAAAATTGATATAGAATGTGTTGACTGCTTTGGATACACCCTTTTTCTAAATTGAAAGGCTAAAGGAAAAAGAAATTTGTGGTAAACGATTTGACGACATCAATACCATCGAATTTAAATCAAACAAATGGCCAAAATTTATTATCTCATCAGTCTATCGTAATACAGCTCGAATGTGGCCATTCATTGTTTGGGGAATATTAATTGGCTGTGCAATGATATTTTTGCCACTATTGTTATCATAGTTCTTCTGATAATACAAATACAATTACAACTAATACATCGTCATCATTGGTAGGAGATGGTGGATTGGGAAATGAATCTCATGCCAAACATTACCACTCATGCCATTTGAGGTTAAAAATTTCCCTCTTGCGCTATGCGCACTCGGGACCTCAAATGACATTCGTAATAATGATTATGAAAAATAATCGACTATTATTTGACGACTCGTGATATTATATATGAATATTTTTCCTAAAAAATAAAAATGAAGTTTGTAAAGTTCTAGAACAATTTTTAAACGAAGCAAAAGCAAATGGACATATAGTTAGAAAGCTTCGATGCGTTGGTGGAGGTGAATTCGGTGAACTCATAAATTATTGTTAAACGCAAAGGCTAAAATAGATCTAAACAGACGAAAATGGTCAAACAAAAATTAAAATCAATGAAAAAAACATTATCTTCTAATCCAGTCTTTTGTAGTAACTTTAAAATGGAAGAAATTATAATTGCATTGAATCAAATTAAAACTGGTAAAGCAGCTGGTTTTGATGGAACATTTCCGGAAATGCTCAAAAATTGTGGTCCTTTGACGAAGATTTGGCTACTAAATTTTTATTCAAACATATTGAACAGTGGTATCTTACCAAAAATATTTAAGAGATTAAAAGTAATAGCGATTTGTAAACCTGGTCGTAACGGAAATGATTCTTCTCATTATAGACCGATTTCTATGTTGTGTGTTCCTTACAAACTACTTGAAAGATTAATTCTTAATAGAATATATCATGTGATAAATGAAATTGTACCGAAAGAACAGGCAGGTTTTTGTTAAAATAGAGATTGTACGGAACAAGTATTAGCTGTAACTACATTTATTGAAAAAGGATTTCAAGAATTAAAGAACACTTTTGTTGCTTTTATTGATTTAACGATACAGTGTGGAGAGAAGGTCTATATTATTGAAGTTAATTATGGTTGTTCCTTGCACTAAAATTTTGAATTTAGTCAACAACATACTATCTAATCGTTACTTTAGTGTGTTTATGAATGACAAATCTAGTAGATGGCGTAGAAGGCTCTGTTTTGGCTCCAACACTGTTCAATTTATACTCATATGATTTACCAATGATAGACAGTAAGAAATTTCAATTTGCTGATGATTTTGCTATTGCTTATCAATGTGATTCTTTTGAAGAAGGTGAAGAATTTTTAACAAGTGATCTGAACGTAACTTTTGATTATTTTAAAAAATGGCGACTCTGCCCTCTTCTATTAAAAACTGAGGTTTCTGCATTTCACTTAAATAACAGGGAGGCCAAACGTAAGCTGAATATTAGTACTGATGGAGTATTTTTGAATCACAATCATATAATCCTAAATATTTAGGAGTCAAGTTGGATAGGTCATTAACATACAAACAATATTTGGAAGAGAAAGCAATGAAAGTTCGGTCAAGAAATAATTTGATACAAAATTTAGCAGGAACTTCATGGGTTGCAAATGCAAATTGTTTGAGACAATCAGCCCTTTCTATAGTGTATCCTGCAGCAGAATATTCTTCGCCATCTTGGCTTGGAAGCTCACATTGTAATAAAATTGATGTTCAGCTCAATAACACTCTTCGCATTATAAGTGGAGCTCTCCAGTCGTCTCCTCTGCAATGGTTAAATGTACTTTGCAATATTTCTCCGTCAAATTTACGAAGAAATAAGTCCTTTTTCACTACAATTGAAAAATGTAAATTTAATCAAAATTCCCTTTTATATGATGAAATACAAGTTTTACCTCATAAAAGACTATTATCGCGAAAACCATCTTTGCTCTTACTTGAAAAAGGAAGTTATGATTTAAATATAGAGTGGCAAAATCAATGGAACCATGCTAAGGTTCACAACTATAAACTAGTTAAGGATGTAACTGTTAAATGTTCTGACTTCGACTTTAAAAGAAAAGATTGGTTACGTTTAAACCGTTTTCGTTGCGGTTTCGGAAGATGTAAATATTAATTGCATAAATGGAATATATCAGAGGATCCATTTTGTGAATGTGGAGAAAACCAAACCATGAATCATTTAGTTAATGATTGTAGTATTCATAAATTCATTCAGGTTTAACTGGCTTACATGAAATTAAAAGGGGTGCTTTACAATGGATTCAAAACTTAAATGTTGAAGTTTAATGTATAAATTTGTTAAATTTTGTTCAAATTCATACGAAAATAACAATAATAATAACCAACCGAGCATGCTGATTGAAAAAGAGTTCAAGATTCAATCCATTGTAAAAAAAAATGATAGAAAACGATAGAAACCGATAGACCGTTTTCTATCGTTTCCTATGCGGTTTTTGAATGAGAATTAATGGGTTGGAATCGTTTTTTCCCATAGAAACGGATGCGGACTCTTACGTTTTGCCTTTTGTGGCGGACGCAATTTCTATCGTTTTTGGGTGTTTCTTATCGTTATTTTCTGATAGAAATGAAGATCTAGTGAAAAAATAGAACCGTTTTCTATCGTTTCCTATGCGGTTTTTGAATGAAAATGAATGGAGCTGTATCGTTTTTTTCCGATAGAATGTTTGTATTGCTTTAATCGTTTCCTATCGTTTTTTGGTAGATTATCTGAATCGTTTTCAATGGGTTATTTCACGTTATTTTTTTTTTGTTAATTCCAATCCGTTTTAATCGTTTCTTATCGTAAAGCCCGAATTTTAGTGCAATATCCTATCGTTTTGAATCGTTTTTAATGGGTTTTTTCACATTATTTTTGTTTGTTTATTCCTATCCGTTTTAATCGTTTCTTATCGTAAAAGGCGAATTTCAGTGCAATATCTTATCGTTTTGAATCGTTTTCAATCGGTTATTTCACATTAATTTTTTTTCTGGTTAGAAATTTATTACAAAACTAACACGAAGCATCAATACGTTACCGGAAAATCATAACAGATCATAAATTAATATAATTTAGTGAAAAGATGATACAATCAGCAAACTACTCAAAAACCTCTCCATTTAGCGTTTCGAGAAAATATTACAAAATCGCAAATTCATATTTCTTTCGAAATTCCAAAAACATAGTAAAAATTAAATAAAATCAAACTTTTTCCAAAATTCTAAAAATCTTCCGAAAATTATTACAAAACCAAAGATTAAACTTTTTTCAAAAATTCTGAAAATATTGCAAAAATTACAACAAAATCAAAAATTGAAATTTATTTCAAAATTCCAAAATTATTCCAAAAATTAGAATAAAATCAAATATTTAAACTTTTTCTAAATCTAAATAATATTCTTAAAATTCTTAAAAATTCAAAAATTCAAACTTTTTCCAAAATTATAAAAATATTCCAAAAATTCTTACAAAGTCAAAGATTGAAACTTTTTTCAAAATTCCAAAAATATTTCAAAAACTATAACATATTCAAAAATTTCCATGTCACATTTACGTCATACAAAGTACAAACAGCTAAATTTTTTTTCCAAAAAATTGGCTAAAAAAGTAAATGAAAATTATTTTTTTGACATACTTCACAATATTTTTTTGACAAACTTATAATGCAATAATCTAGTTTTTGGTCTCGCATACCAATTCCATCAAGATTTCTTCAAATTCAATGTTTCTATTCGTAATCACTTAAAATGAACGTTTTTTAAGCAAAAAATATGCAAATATCCTTGTTTTGACACACTCGACGATTTTTTGACACACTTCCAGTACAGTTATCGAACACATCGTCCTTTCGGCTCTTCCCATTGAGTAAACCTATTTTCAGAAAAAAAAATTGGAATCCGTCCAGCCGTTTTCTAGATTTCGTCGGCCGACCGGCAGACAGACATACATTTTTTTTGTTGCTATTTTAGAATTAGTAGGTCCTAAAACGTCGAGATATGCCAAAAAAGGGGAGATAAAAATTTCACTTTTGCAATACTTAGGTTTTTTCAAAACCGAAGTAATATCCCATAGGTGACGATGGATGCCGATTGGTTTGTTTTTCTTGAAAAAATTTCAATCGTAAATTTCAGATTCAAACCGATAGGAATCTGATGGCGGAAAAATACGATAGGCTACGATTAGTTTTACATATAGAATGTACGATAGAAACGTTTAAAAACTTGTTTAGTTTTACCAAAAAATTTCAATCAAAAACTTCAGATTCAGAACGATTAACAACGATAGAAATTCTATCGTATAAAACCCATTGAAACCAAATCTGAAATAGGTGACGAATGATGCCGATTGGTTTGTTTTTTTTGAAAAAATTTCAATCGTAAATTTCAGATTCCAGCCGATAGGAATCTGAAGGCGGAAAAATACGATAGGTTACGATGGGTGCTAGATATGGAATGTACGATAAAAAACTATTCAAAACTTGTTCAGTTTTACCAAAAAATTTCAAGTCGTGATCTTCAGATTTAAAACGATTAACAACGATAGAAATTCCATCGTAAAAAAACCATTGAAACCGAAAAGTAAAAAATTCTATTGATAACGATAGATTACAATTGGTTGATTTCTCCTGAAAACAACTCAATCGTAAATTTCAGATTCAGCCCGATAGAAATCTAATGACGGGAAAATACGATAAGTTACGATTGGTGCTATATATGTAATGTCGGATAGAAAACGATTCAAAACTTTTTCAATTTCACCAAAAAAAATTTCAATCGTGATCTTCTGATTCAAAACGATTAACTACGATAGAAATTCTATCGTAGAAAAACCATTGAAACCGAAAACTGAAAAATCCTATAGGTTACGATAGATTGCGGTGCGTTTTCTATCTGGCAGATATAGTCTATGTGTTTAAAATGATTAAATCCGATAGAAACGGATAGCAAACGATAGAAAACTATTCGTTTTCAATCGTTTTCTATCGGTTTCTTTCGATTTTTTTTTATAAGGGATACCATATGGATGGATCAATTAATTAATTATAATCAATTATATCAAGAACAAGAAGAATATACTAACAATATATTAGAACGTTTCAATATGTATGATGCAAATACAGTTTCAACTCCCATTGATAAAGAAAAAGTGGATGATAGTCTAAATGTAAAAGGAAAAGTTCCCTATCGTGAAGCAGTCGGAAGCTTTATGTATCTTACTGCTGCAACTCGTCCAGACATAGCTTTCAGTGTCAATAAAGCAGCACGTGCCATGGAGAATCCTACCGACAAAAGTTGGAGTAATATGAAACGTATTTTTATATATAAAGTATAAAAATGATGGAGAATCACCGAAAGTTTACAGTGATGCCAAGACTTTGGTGGTGATACCAAAACACGTAGATCAACAACTGGAACTGTTGTTGTGTTAGCTGGAGCAGCAATAACTTGGACAAGTCAGCTTCAAAGAACAGTTTCACTCTCAACATCTGAAGCTGAGAAAATTGCAGCAAGTGAAGGAGCAAAAGAATTGATATGGATAAAACGTTTATTAAAAGAATTATTGTGTCTCAACAAAGTTCCAACGCTTTATGTAGACTATGCAAGTGCTGTTAAGCTAGCAACAAACCCGGAATATCATAAAAGATCCAAACACATAGATATTCGATATTTTTATGTACGAGAAAAGCATTTGCAGGAAGAACTGAAGTTGGAACATATCGATGGAGAAAAGCAGTTTGCGGATACCATTGGATAGAAGCAGATTTAATTACCTTTGCTCTAGCATTGGAATGATGGATTTGTCATTTGACGTTTAGTATCCCAGTGAATACAAGACGTAAATATGACTTCACACAGAGATCATATATATGTGATGTTGTTACGTAAATTTGACATAAAACTTACACTCGTCATGACTAAAACCTGGTATCATTTATATGATGCTTTCATGACATCACACTGATCTTAAATTTGACCTTGATATGATGCCATGATTTAGACTTATAAATATGACCTTATTATGATTTTGTTAAATGTCACTAGTTAGTTAGTTATTGCTTCCTAGCAGGCTATAGAATAGTGGGTAAGTAGTGGGCAATAAATGACTGACGGGTAAGAGGTTTTTTATTTTTTTTTGTTTAAGTAAAAATGAATACGTCACAAAAAGTTTTTATATTACTACGATATCAACCTTATATTATAACAACGTCACGAATATCTCTATAGACATCACATTTATGTCATAGTTATGTCATTATTGTTATATCATGTTCTTACGTAAAGAAGTGTGAAATAATGACATACATATGACCTATATATGATCCAGATCTTACATAAGATGTGACTTAGGGTGATGTCATTTTGATGTCACAAGGACGTAAATGTGTGTAGTGTTTTGGAGGAAGTGTTATAGTGAAAACACTATATCAGTGCTGCCACCTCATAGTTATACCTATGTACTAAAATAACAATTATTGTTAAGTTGCCTCTTGTTTCTTGTTGTGTAAAATAACCATTTTGCTATAACACATGTTATATATATATATTTTTTCCTGAAATAAATAAATTGTATCTTTTGTCAATACGAAAAACATATTAACTTTAAATTCCAGAATACGTTTTTTATAGCATTTTCGATTGAGAACCAGTTCATAGCTAGTTCTATTTTTTTTTCAATACAAAAAAATGATTTCCCAAATCATGTTCGACAAGCAAAAGAAAAAACCTAGTTCTGAACTAGTTGTGCATTTTTTCCCCTTTTGAAGAACTAGTTTTATTTTCAGTTATTTTTGAGTTTTACTCATACTATGACAAAAAGTATACACTACAAACGTAAAATCAAAACGTTATAATTATAACGCAGCATCATATTAATAATTAAATTTTAGTTATTTAACAATATATATTGTGAAATTAGTTTTTTTTTACAAAATGTATTGTTTTTTTATTGCTTTTCAAACAAACCAAAATAAAAGAATTAATAAAACAACCAATTCAATTTACTCATACAATAACACTGAATGTTTGCATGTTCGATCGAAAAAAAGAACTCGTTAAGAACTAGTTATTAACTAGTTCTTCAATCGAAAACGACATTAGAAATACTGAAGTGAAGCCCTTTCATATGATACCCTACTTGACTAGATAAAAAATAAATTTTCATCGTAGTCAGCTGTAAAACAAACGAAAACTATTTTATTTATTTTTCAGCCCCTGTGAATAGGTTAGTTTTACACACATCTCAAATTTCAGGTCCTTAGGATGCATAGTTTTCGAGATACTCGAAATAATGGGAAAAATACGTTTTATTCTCACCAGTTACCAATAGGGTTCGTTATAAAAAACGGAAGCCTAAAAACTCACGTCTGTTAAGATGAATTTATCGTATAAAGTAGAAATATAACTTTATACTTATTGGGGATTTTTGAGAACAATTAGGCCCGCTATACACCTGAGCTAAACTATGCGAAATATGCGAACTATGTTTTTAAAAAATAATGTATATAACGTAATTATAGAAAAAAACATTACGGAACCAAAACATTTAAAAAAGAAAAGAAAAACGGAAAACATTACATTTTTTTAAAAAAGCTTTATTCGCATTAAAACATTACTTTTTTAAAAACATAGTTCGCATATTTCGCATAGTTTAGCTCAGGTGTATAGCCCGCCTTAGACTCAAGTAAGGAAGTAATTGGAATTTTTTCAATTCAAAGGTATGGTTGGAACTTGGCGGTTTCTCAGTAAAAAATGCACTATTCATTTTACGTGTTTCGGATGAATTCGAACCTTGCCTTCTTCTTCAGTGCCTTGTTCGAATCCTTAGACAGACACGCTATCAATAACGGCGTTGAAGCGATGAGTATTTCGAACTTGAAACCTTATCATCACTTATTTATTTACTTAAGTTGAATTTTTCCACTGTTATTTTTATTCCACCCATATTTTGTTAAAGGTTTTTAACTGTTTATAACTTTATACGTTTTTTATTGTTGTCAAAATTTAAACGTCGTCATCGAATAGTCGCATGTTCGATTTGCACTGAAGCAACTGAAAAATCGTAAGCAATTGTTGTAGTTTTTTCAGTTATTTCAGTCAAATCGAAAGCACCAATAGTCTACGATGGCACATAGTAAATGTTTTTAAACATTACAAACTAAAAAACGGATTTTGAAATTCCTAAGGAACTATGCATCAGTGCACAATTTCGCAGTTTCTTTTCCATTAAAAGTTTTAAGAATCTAATAAAATTAGTTCAACCAAAAAGTTTTTGTGCCGACTCTGATCAAATCAACACAAATTGAAAATTTTTATATAACTTTTTTTTATTTACCCACATTCATCAGCATATTTAGTTATGATTATTATATCGAATCGAGTAGTTGTAGAATACAGAGTAAATATCTTTTAACAAGAGTTAGCTGGATACTAATCAAAATTTATATAAACTTGATTATATAAAATAATAAAACGATTAATAAGGTAACCCACACGAAATATTGCAATTTGTTTTTAATATATATTGCATAATTTTAAATTGCCTTAATATGAGTAAAGTAGTAGTTAGAAAAGGATATTTTAGAATGTGAACTACTTCACAGTGGACTTGTCAAAATATAAAAACCTTGTACTATTTTATTTCTTTACTTGTATGTATGTACTTGAATCGATTTTGCTTTATTTTACGAGAGAAAAAAATATTAATTAAATTTTTAAATGCCAAAGTTTTTTGTGACGAGTAAGTATATATTTTGTGTGTTGATAACTTAAGTTAATATTATATGTTTTAAACAACAAATACAATTGTAACTGGGCTTACCAGTGTCGATAACTGAATTAATATATTTTGGATATAAATGTTTTTGTGCAGGTACGTCAAACGATTTCAATATGGATATCGATTTTTGTGGACAATTAAAAAACTACGCATGATAATAAGAGATAAAGATATGTAAACTTGTTTTATGCTCACGTTCTAAAAATATATAAGTTCTTGATGTGTGGTGTTTACTTAAGTTTAGGACGTGACGGGCTAAAGATGCGTTACGGTTACACAACTTGATGGTTCAAGGTTGATACCATTTCTAATCCATGTATTCATGTATTGTCCAATTTCATCGAAATACAATAAAATCAAGACATAACAAGCTCTCGTCCCCCGATACCGAACAAGAAATATAAAATAATATTTTGTTGGATCAGTTTACTAAATAATGAAAACCAATTTAAAAATTGTAATTGTTTTGGATAGAGACGATAAACGAAAGTAAAGTGCTGTGCAAGGAAACAGTGTCATTATTTCTGGCTATAAATGCATTGTATTGGTTCATATTACAAAGTTTCATCGAAATCGCTTACCAGATCATGGAGTTTCAATGTCTTCTGAATACTCGCCGCAACTTTGTTCCATATCGTACAAAATCTAATATTTTCCTTCCTGGGCAAATTCTCACATTTTACTAAAATTTCATCGACATTTATCATGAACGAAGGCTGTAGTTTGCGGTAAGATTTAAAAATAAATTGTAAAAAATCTGCAATGGTTTGTTAAAAGCCTTGCTAAATTGGTCAATATACTCCTATTTGAAAACTTTATGTTGACCAAAAACTTTTATCAAAATGCTTTCATAACTGTATTATTTATTGAAAGTGGCTCGCTGTGATGTGGCTCAGTCTGGTTGAATGAAAAAAAAACAAAGAAAAGAGAACGCTTCTGGGTATACAATATTTGTTGCTGTTCCATTGTCTGCGTCTAGTTTGACGCCTCTAGAGCACGCAATATATAATTGTCCATGTGAGAAGCAATCCATTCTAAATTTGATAAGCATACTTCTAATAACTAGACCTGAGCTTAGTTGATTGTATATTTCTGTTGTGAAACTCATTTTTATATTTGGATATTCCTTCCATATTCGACATAAAATACCATAGCACTGCTGTAGATTAAGGAGATCAGGCGGTCAGTATGATTGCAAACAAAGCAGAAACTAGATACAGAGGTGACGTGTTGCACGTACCATTAATGGATACATCCCAGTGTCGGTGATTCAGAGTTTAACATGCACCACAGAAAGTGGCTTGTGTAATGCCGTTGATAATTCTTAATTGCTGGATAGCCGTTGAACTGGGCACATATATCAATAACATCCGCGAAGAAAGATTCATTCATCTTGTTTGGGATGGACGGTGTACGATCTGTCTATCGTAGTTTCTTTGAATATGGGAGGTCATGTTGTCAGGTCATTTCCCATTCATCTATATAGGAACAGAAAGAATTCGTTACAGAGCTTCATTGCTATTTATGTATCGTTGCACGCCAAAAACTGCCATGTTGTTGCGTGTGTTAACGTATTTACAAATCTATTTGAACGTTTATGTGCGCTTTAAGTTATTTTGGTAGCCACGAGTTGTTATCTACTTCAATGTTCCCGTTTCACACATGTTTGGTTGTTAATTTACCGCCGCCAGCTACTGCTGATTTTTTTTTGTATGAAGGATAACCATCATTTCTTGTAACTGTGTTGGCTGCTAACACTTGAGGTTATCGCTTTGAGCATTTGTCGTCTATCAAACATGCCGAATTTGGATTCAGTATTCTGCAAGGTTCATGTTATATATTTTTCGTCACAACGTCCTGCAAATCTTTATCGACGTCGGCATTGGGTATTTGATTTGAAGTGATGCTGTTATAGAGCCAGATTAGTATTAATGTGCGTGTGACAAACCTCTCTTTTATCATTCCACTGAGTATATCCTGCAGCGCACAGACTCTAAAACTTAATAATTTACCATAAAACGCATCAGCGATTTCAGCTTCTGTCTGAAACCTCCTGTTCTGACGGCATGTCTATCCAACGCCGTTTGCCTAGGAACTAAATGTTGTTTATCATCCCAAGCTGGATTGCATGTGATTGTATTGGATAGGTCTGCACGCACGAAGTGATGAACTTTATTTGCCATCGCCATTATATGAGTGTTCCCTAGTAATTCATCGGCAATTGTGACTCATAATAAACGAATGCTTTGTAGAATTTGTTCCTAACACATCATAATTAAAATTTCGTCAGTGAACTCTGTCTTTGATCTGGAAACGATGAGTAGCCGTGTTTTGGTGGATTTGAAATTGAACAAATTTTTGTCTGCCCAATCGACGACTATTTTAGATCCTCGATTACATTTATGACAGCGTCTCTTTGGTGCGTCATTTATTCGTTCATGCATTTTACTCTTTGAAGATAGGGGGACGAACGACTTGTGCTGTGTACTATTATCTGCAAAACTATTTATTGGGTTACTGGAGATTTTTAACACTTTGTTGATATAATTTAAAAACAGAGTTTAGAACAAAACTGAGGTGTGGAATTTAGACTTAGAAGAAAAGCTATGGATATCGAAATGTACCGGTCAATCAGAAATTTTTAAATCAGCTTCATAACTGCGGAATAAAAACCATACCGAACGAGCTTGTTAATCAGGTTATCGAGCATTCTGCTGTAACAATGGGCTACATATTTCACTAGATCGGTTGGTTGATCTTTTGTTTCGAAAACCGTATTGGTTATCAGGTATCAAAAATTGATATCTGATCATTTTACGAGATTTGGGCTCATTTTACGACCTCTAGGCTTTTAGTAAATCAGTTTTGATAACTGATGTAGTTAAATAGTGGAAGAAATTTTTAATACTACTCTTATCGACAATCGTAATATCTGGGATAGATGTGAGAAAGAGATCTATAAAAAAACGTTTACCACTGCCATTACTATGGGAAACCACACTAAAAGATTATGTGCCAAGTTTCACCAAAATCCAATGCCCGAACTTAAAGTTTTGGACTTTCAAATAAACTTTTATTCGCTAGAAAACCGGCGAGTAGCTTTCACATTGCCGTCTATTGTGAGGAAATGGACAGCCGGCAGACAATTTTTTTTTTGCTTATTTAGACTCCGTATTATTCAAAATGTTGATAAATGGTGGGCGTAATATTAAGAAAAGTGGGCGTATTGATAAAATTCCTGTTTTTCAGACCGAAGTAATTTTCTAGAAAATATTTGATTTAACATGTTCGATAGTTGATTTTTATAATTTAGATGATCGATCGATTAAATTTTAGTGTCGAATATAGGTCTGATTTGCCTCTAAACCTGTCCTTATATACCTGTCCTTTATTTAACTTACTGTTGTTGTTGTAGCGTCGACGTTGATAAAGTGCTACTCGTTTGATTCCGTTTCTAAATTCAGAGAGTCGCTTTCTCCGGACATGTAAATAGGTGGTCAACATCATGTGGAATGCCCTCGCAGGCGGGACATTTGTCAATAATTTTGGGGTCGATTCTGTTCATTTAATTATTCAATATTCGTGACCAGCCGGCTCCTAGTTGCGCTAGAATGTATCTAGTGCTACAAGACAATTGGTTTTCTTCTGCAGCGACTCGAGCTTTTCATTCAGGACAAGATCTTTTGAAGGTAGTCGGGTCTACGCCCTAGAAGTACTCGAAAGAATTTTCGACCAAAGACCATCACAATTCACAATAATCTCGACAAAATGTGCAATGTCTGTCATTCCGTTTTTTGGTTAACATAACAAAAAATTTAAATTAATAAAAATTGTTTTTGTTTTATTTCAGATGCACCTAACAAAATTAAAATACTCCAAAAGCGTTTAACCAAATTATGGATATAATTTCTTTCTCTAAACTAAAACCCACAGATAATAAAAATAAAATATACATTAAAACAATTGACACAACAGATTTTAATCCTTTGGAATCACCACAATTGACACCAATCGAAAAAAATAATGAGGATAATATTAACGATCAATTATCATTAATCACAAGTGAGGATACAACAAATTTAAATGAACCGCATCAATCAGAATCATTTGATCAAGATGGAAAAAATATGAATTATAATGAAGAAGAAGCTCGTTTGTCGACATTTGATAGATGGTCAGTATCTTTTATACCAAAAGAAAAATTAGCTCGTTTCGGTTTCTATCACGTTGGGCCAGACGATACGGTTAAATGTTATTTTTGTAAAGTTGAAATTGGTCAATGGGGTTTCGGAGATAATGTTTTGAGAGAACATTTTAGATGGTCACCGTCATGCCCTTTATTACGACGTAGACAAACTGGTAATATTCCAATTGATGCTGAAGCGTTAAATAGAAGTTTACCTCCAACCTCATATGATGTCAATAGAGATGAAGAAATACGATTTGTTTCAGACGCTAATCCAGATGCTCCAGTTTTTTCATTAGATCATCCCGATTATAAACTGCCAGCAGTTCGTATGGCAACATTCGAAGAGTGGCCCAAAGCAATCAAACAAAAACCGTCTGACTTAAGTGAAGCTGGATTCTTTTACATCGGTAAAGGTGACCAAGTGAAATGTTTTAGCTGTGGTGGAGGTTTGAAAGATTGGGAAGAAAATGATGATCCATGGGAGCAACATGCACTATGGTACAACAACTGTCCATATTTGAATCTTGTTAAAACTGAAAGTTACATCAAAAGTGTTAAAGAAAAATATGAAAATACAGAAGAATCATCATCCGAGATTATTAATGAAGAACCGAAACAACAAATCGATGAAAGTGAAATTGAACTGGAAAAACTTTGTAAAATTTGTTATGTTGAGGAAAGGAATACTGCTTTCATTCCATGTATGCATGTAGTATCCTGTGGTAAATGTGCATTGGCCTTGCAAGCATGTCCAATATGCCGAAGGGATATAAGTGATCGTAAACGTATATTTTTTTCATAGTTATGTTCGCAATTGTTCATTTTCAACAAATATATGTCACCCTTTGTTTATCGACGGCTTAAGTTATAGAACAACGTTCATTCCTTAAGCCGTCGATATAAATCACATAAAACTGTGGCAGGTATAAAGACTAGAACATTTTTTTACAAGCTATGATGGTAACAAAGAATTTTTTCTTTCTTTACAGAATATGTAGATGTCCGATATATATAGTTCAACCTAGTTGATCGAAAAATGTTATTTTTATTTTAGATATAATTAATATAACCCAAATTCTTAGTCTGGCATCATAAAAAAAATAAAAAACTAATTTGATTTTTATTAAAGGTAGAAGGGTTTTACAAGTCATTAGATAATAAAAGCTTTAAGTTAATTTGAAATATATTTATATGACAGTAATAGATTCTAGAGCGTGTGAATTTAAAAAAATTAAAATGAATTCAATGTGGATACAATTGGTTCTGTGAAATATAATTTTTGTCTTTGTACATTCTAAGAAAATATAATTAAAATTTAAATGAAACTAAAGATTTCTATTTATGTAGGGCTACTCCTAAGGTAAAAACACATTAACCAAAGAAAATTAAAATCAAATTTCTTATCATCATCACTAACGTAGCCAAAGAGGCTCTCGAATAACTTAGATTAGGTATTCATATAAATATTTATTTATTTTATTACAAAACAATGTAAATTTATGATTAAACTACACTTCTAATAAAATTAATGTATTTAAAGTTTAACGTGATTTCTGTAATCTCTCTCCAGATCTGTGCTTATTTGATTGAAAATAATATAAAGTTAAAAGTGGTCGTTTGAGAGTGATGCTTTATCAAACGCAACACAAACTTACGAACTGCCCGTCTTACTCTAGAATCATGCTTCATTTATCAGTTTATCCTAATTCAGACGTACGTACGTACGCTGTACAGCACACAAACCATGTTTGATTTATTAGTTTACTATAGGTCAAACAACACACAATCCATATTTGACTTCAGGATCGTGCCCGCTCTATTAACACACTCTCAGACAGCACACCTGTACGATATCGGCAAAAATCTTTTGCACCTGCATAAAGTTGCGTCCAAATTAACCGCATTAATTAATTGGTCTCAGTTTATTTTAATAGAATGCTCACGATCTTGCATTCATACAGGAGTAGTGGGCAGACAGCAAAAGAATAAAAGATCTATCGGCAAACAAAAATATAAAACTGTGGCAAAATGTTGTAACATCACTTTTGACGATTCTGTCGTATTTTACGCTAAAGCCGTGCATTCACATAAAACAGAAACAGAAACAGAAACCGAATTTCATACAAATTTGACAGCAACAGAAACAGAAACCTAATTTAGAAACAGAAACAGAAACTGAAAATTCGTCTGTTTTGTCTGGACCAGAAACAATTAAAATTTAATTGTTTCTGGTCCAGAAACTGTCACGTGACTATATTATTTTAAATTTATGTAACGAGCTCGATTTTTTTTATGGATATTATTATGTGCGATAACGAAAAAAATAAATTTCTTCTTCACTATACACTACAAAATTGTGTTATTTTTTATTTATATGAATGAAAAATAAAATACACAGTTTATTGAATTACAATATTTTTTTATATTAATATAATTTTTTCAATTTTAATTGGGTTAAATATATATGGATTGGGTTAAATATATATATTTTAATTTTGGCATATATAATATAATATGACAGCTGCCCTCTTAAAATTCGGTTTCTGTTTCTGTTTTATTATTCACCACCGTCAACCAAATTAGAAACAGAAACAGAAACTGAAAATTTTCAGTTTCTGTTTCTGTTTCTGTTTCTGTTTTATGTGAATGCCCGGCTTAATCGGTATGCTGTAACACAAAACGACTGTCGTAAATACGATAATCGACAGTCGTTTTGTGTTACAGCATACCGATTAGCGTAAAATACGATAGAATCGTCAAAAGTGATGTTACAACATCTTGCCACTGATCTATTTATCAGATGTGGAAAGACCGAGAACCACGATTCTTTTAAGCAAACACCATTGTGACAAATGAATTGTAGAGATCTTACTGTTGTGGTTGGTTGTATTATTAAAATAAATACGTTTATATTTTAATTAATTTAACTTTATTAAAATAAGTGTTAACAATTCGAGCGGTTAATTAAGAGAGTTGACAATTACTCTTTTGTGTCTAACCCTATATGCATTAAACCCAATGTACCATTCGGGGAAACATATAACATCTTCCCTTTTTTTTAAGCTAATTTTTTTTTTTTTTTTTTAAATCTAAGGATACAAGAATTCAAACGAAACTTTATGTAAACAAAATTTATACTAACATTCTAAAAATTAAAAAATTCAAAACAATTCTTTTAATGGTACATTGTCTATTATTTATTCTAAGACATAGTCTTTAAATTTAATTGGTTGTTTGACTTCTCTTCTAGGTCGACTTGTTGACGGTTCTTCTTCATGAGATACATCTGATGAATTTATAGAAGTATTTGGTTGATGAACATTATTAGATTGAAGAATGTTCTCATTTGAATTCACAGTTGGGCTTGATGTTGCAATAATTGATTCGTCAGTTGAATCATTCGGAACGTTGTCAATACATGGTTCAATTAAACTTCTTTGTGATGTTGATTGAGTTGGTGTTTGAGTCACACTTGAATATAAAATATTTTGTTCTTCGTTAAAACCATGTGGTTTTATATGTATTCGATCACGGCGATAAGTACTTCCATTTACATTTACAATCCAAGATCTATCAGACAATTTTTCTTGGACAAGACCTTTCGACCACAATTTGTCTCTTGCTGGATGTAGTTGTACGACTACTGGCTGTCCCACTTCCAGATTTGGTAAAATTTTTGTACGCTTATCATAGTGATATTTATTGATTCGTCGCTGTTTTTCAATTTTAGATGGCACATTTGGAATTACATCTGGTAGTAAATTTTTCATTAATGTTGGAATACCAGTGCGAGTTCTTCTGGAAAATAAACGTTGCACTGGACTTGATCCTATTTTGTTAGATACATTTCTCCAGTGTAATAAAACATACCAGAAATCTATACCAGTTTCATTAGATTTTTTTATTAAACGTTTCGCAATTTTTACTGCGGATTCAGATTTACCGTTTGACTGTTGATGATGTGGACTAGATGAAACACAATCAAATTCCCAGTTGTTTGCAAATCGATTGAACTCTCTTGACAAAAAATTTGTTCCACAATCGGTAATGACTTTTTCCGGTATTCCGTGGCGACCAAAATTTCTTTTACATATTTCAATGGTTGATTTTGGTGTTAAATCTTTTAATATGTCAATTTCAAAAAAATCGGAGTAATGGTCGACGGTTACCAAAAATTTTTCAGATTTTTGATTATATTCTTGAAAGAATACATCCATTGAAACAATCTGATATGGATATTTCGGAATTTCATGCATTTGCATCGGAAGATTACATTGCGACTCAGAATATTTTGCACATAAGTAGCAATTGCTGACCTTATCCTTTATCTCAGCTGTCATACCAGGCCAGAATATATTTTGTTTTGCCAGACTAATTGTAGATTCGATGCCATTGTGACTGATATGAACTTTTTCAATCATCAATTTACGCAAAATTTTTTGGAATTACAACCTTGTCATTTTTTAATATCAATCCATTCTCCGTGGAAAGTTCATTTTTGTATTTGTGGTATATTTTGACGTCTTCAGGAAGATCACGTATATTTTTCGGCCAGTTATTTTGAATAAGTGATTTTAATTTATTCAGACTTACATCTTTGCTGGTTTCTTCCCGGATGTGGTTGATACGTTCTTCGGTTATATTGAGACTGTCGACTACTTTAATTCTACGAACAGTCAATTCAGCTTGAGAAATTTCGACTCTATCTACTAGGCAAACATTTGCTGGTGTACTGACACTTTCTTTTTTATTTTTAGATGTATCTTTACCATAATTCGCTCTTGATAAAGTGTCAGCGATGATGTTATTTTTACCTTCAATGAACTCAAGTTGAAGTGAATATCGTTGTAAAATCATTCTCATAAGTTGTAGTCTTTTAGGAGATTTTAAAAGTGTTTTATTGAATATATTGATTAGCGGCTTATGATCTGTCCTCACAACACATGTATGACCTACAATCATTTGATCAAAGCGTTTGCATGCGAAAACAATGGCTAAAAGCTCCTTTTCAATCTGCGCATAGTTTCTTTCAGTAGCAGATAATCCCAGGTAACAATTTCGCCTAAATTTTTTAAATTATTCCAACTTAACTTGAGAAAGCATTGTGTAAGACCATATTATTCAAGCTTTACCTAAAAAAAGCTTGTAAAAGACTAGACTCACTAAGTTTCTTATATAGTTCCTTAAGTAAAGCTTAATTCAATAATAAATATTTAAGGCATATCCAAGCAAATGTTACTCAAGTATAATACCTTTTATAAGGTTTTATTCACATATAAATTTTAAGGTAGTATTCAAGATGTTTTTACTCAAGAATTCTATCCCTTATATAAACCTTTATTAAAGTACAACTTTTAGGAAGAATCCAAGAAGATTCTTACCCAAGGATGGTTCCTTGTATACGACTTTATTTATGTATAATAATTTTAGTAGTATTCAAGAAAATTGTTACTCAAGTAATATTTCTTATATACGGCTGTTTTCAATGAATATTAAAAGATTTACAACAAATCGATCTGTCAATATTTTTGACAGTTCGTTGTTTAATTCGCGATTGTGTGTTATTTTATTAAATCACTTATTGATGTGTTTAAAAAGTTAACAAACCTTTAAGAACTTTAACAAACTATTATTGATTAATACAAAAGATTATTTCAAAATGGTAGAGATATTTTCGTCAATGGAAATTTGCAATTGCCATTATTCCGCAATCATTTAATCAAACCTTTCTGATGATAGTTTATATATTGATTGAGATTTACCATTTCTGATGATGGTTTATATAATGATTTGAGTTGGTCAACAAATAAATAAACTGATGATAATTTGTCATACAATTCCTTTTTGTGTTAAATGTATGTAATCGCCATATTGTGCGCAATTTGCTTGGGAAAAAATTATATAAAAACTTACAACAGATTGCAACTGACTTATGGAAAATATAACGTAACACGTTTATTTAATATGATCATTTAACATTTATTTATTAACCAGCCAAATTGTGCAACTGAAAGTAATGCCAATCACAGCATACTATACCCCTTACGAAGCATGAGTAATGCTTTTATTCTGTATTGAGTGCGTAAGGGTAAACGATGAGGAAGACGTTATAGGGTCTGTGTTCGATTCCTGCCAGGCACGTTTTTATTTATGAATTTTTTCTTTTTTGTTATTTTATTTTTATTATTTAATCATTTTTAATCGTACAATTGAATGGAAACACATGCGTAGATATCGTATATGAATACGCAAAATTATTTTCATTTCGAGATTGTCCTCAATCATAACCAATATTATTTTTAACAAAAACCCATATATTCTCATTTTAGGAAACCATTAGTACACTTTTATATGCATTCCTAGTCAAAATGTTTGAATAAAAATTAATTAATGGTCGTGGTAGTGGTCCGAAAATTGAAATGTGTACAAATAATTTGTTAAACAATAGTGATTAAGTTTCAATTTTCATTATGACAGCTGCTAAATAGAGAAGTGGATAGCGTACGGTCCTGGAGAATCAAAGGTTATGAGTTCGATCCCTGCTACAGGCGTTTGTAAAGATGCGAAACGTGTAAAATAAATTGTAATTTCCGATAAAAGATTAACTCAATAGCAGCAGTATACAAAAAAAAAAGGAGTTAAATGCGCCAATTAACCAAAATAACTAAAGGAAACAATCACCAATTTTTTTTTCAGGGGCATCGCTTCTTGAATAGGCACTGAGTAATTCTCTTGAGTAAAGATTTACGCAAGCACTTTATTCCAGTAACATTTTGACAGTATTTGAATAAGCCTTGAATAACAACTTTTGTACAACTTTATTCAAACACTTATATAAAACATGTATAAAACATTATATATGTCTTCTTGAATAAAGAATATTTTTTCATACGCCTTTTCTCCTTGAGTAGAGCTTGTATAAAACTTTTCTCATGCATAGTTCAAGAATTTTAAATTCCCCCTTCCATTTTAAATTCCTCTTTTAAAGTTTTACTCAATGATTAGCTAAGCTAAATTGTTACCTGGGAATGTTCTGGATGCATAACATATTACTTTATCATTTTGGATCATTGCTGCTCCTAATCCAGTACTGCTAGAATCGCATTCTATTATGATGGATTTTTTGTTGTCAAAATAGCCTAGAGATTTGATATCTGATATCATTGATTTAATTTTATGATATTCTGCCTCCTCAGTTTCTGTCCATTTCCAGGGTGTTTTATCTCGTATAAGTTCTCGCAATGATGTGAACTCAGTACTTAAACCCTTAATATATCTTGACAAATAGGTAACCATACCTATAAACCTTTGCAATTCTGCTTTGTCTGTAGGTGATTTCATATCTTTAATCGCGGCAATTTTTTGATTCATCCGCTTGCAAACCATTATTTGATAGTACATGACCAAAAAATTTTACTGAGTTTCGACAGAGAATTAATTTTGTCTTATTCAGTTTGACATTATTTTCTCGAAGACGAATAAATAACTTCTCCAGATTTCTGTCATGGTCAATTATTGCTTCTTCGATTGTATCACCACGACCAAATATTAATAAATCGTCTGCTAGGACCTCTACACCAGGAAGATCTTGAATAATTTGATACATTTTCATTTGGAAAATTTCCGGTGCTGATGATACACCAAATGGCATACGTAACCATTTGTATCTTCCAAAGGGTGTCCAAAAGCATGTTAGTTTGCTGCTGGATTCGGTAAGTTTTACTTGCCAAAACCCTTTTTTAGCGTCACAGGTTGAAAATACTTTCGCTCTTCCAAGTTCTGGTAGCACTTCATCAATGGTTGTAAATTGATAGTTGGGACGTTTTAAAGCCTTATTCAGCGGAATCGGATCTAAACATATGCGAAAAGAATTGTTTCGTTTAACTATCAGTATGTTACTCACCCTATCAGTATGTTGCTCCATTTTCTCAATTATATTTTGAGAAACCAGTCGTTCTAGTTCATCCTTCAATTGATTACGGTATGCCACTGGGATTCGTCGAGCGTTTTGGATAACTGGTACGACATTTTCATCAATTTCCAGTTCCACTTCTCCAGGGATTGTGCCGTAACCTTCAAAAATGAGAACATTGACCTCTGTTGACCTCCGAACTGTATGTTATCAGCTTTAGCACGGAACCTGCATTTGACGATAATAGTGGTGGATGATTTCGTTTTATAATTTGAAACACCAAAGTATATTTTTTATTGTCAATTTTACACGGAATGTGCACTTCACCAACTGATGGTATAGGATTTTGATTAAAATCGATGAGAGCTTGTCTTGATGGAAGTAGCTTTGGGTTTGGATCGTTCATCAGCTGAATATATTGATTCCAGCCTATGAGAGATGCATTCGATCCTGTATCTAGCATACATTCAATATTTTGCCATATCTTATTAAATTTTAAACAAAGTGTTGCTGTCACTTTATTTTCACCATTAGAATTAATTTTGCATACTTGAAACTTGTCTTCATCATCATCACTGTTTTCGAATTTATTGAATCAATTTGGTTGACTTTCTTTGGTATTTGATTCGTATAGTCATGTAGAAGATGACTTTTTAGCTGCTTTATTTTTATAACGACAACACGATTCGTAATGATGTTTGTAATTACATGTTTTGCACACGTGATTTATGGCTGGACACAAACCTTTTTCAAATTTATGTTTATTACCGCAAAAACGACATTTCTGAAGTGATTTAGTTTGTAGTGCCTTCGATTTGTATTTTTGAATTTTGCTCACTGAAGCTTCACTAGGTGATGTATTTTCAATCATATTGTTACGTTTTTCTAACCTTACTTCGAATTGGCCTAACTCACAATTCGATAAACGTAATTCCCAATCTCTTTCTGAGTTCGATCACTGATTAGTAAGCAAACACACCAGGTTTTATTAAATATTCCACAACTTAATTGTTACACAACAACAGGAAAACAATACAGCGAACAATATTCCTAACTAGAATATTCTTTCAACAGCTTCAGAAACTCCAACGGTTGATTGTAGAAATTTCCAGTAATACAACGTTTAAAATAATACACAAATTATTTCTACTTAATAACACTTTAAACTTTATTTACAAAAACTAATTTAAATATCACTTTTATAATTTCAACTTCACTATCGCAGGTTTAAAATAAACTAATTAAAAACTACAAAAGGTATTTTCCTTATATACCTTCTGCAATACTTCTAGATAATTCGACATCACTTTCCATAAACATTGAGAAAATATTAGAATATTCGATTATTTTACGTTATGTTGATTTGATTCATAAAATCGTTTATGTTGACCCTATTTCTAAGAAGCGACAACAACAACAATATTCATTTCATTCACTTTCTGTTGTGTTTTGTTGATTTTATTTTCCGGGAAGTGACCGTAATCGTCTAGATCTTTCTGTAATCGTCTAAATTTTTCTGTACTCGTAACATTACCCTCCACTTAAGCCTGTTCGTCCCGAACAGGATCTAGCTCTCCCTTGTATGAGGCCAATCTTTCCAAATGTACGACTTTCGCTTTGCCTCGATGGCCTTTCCTAATTCTATAAACCACGTCATTCAACTTGGTTATAATGTTGTAAGGTCCTTCCCATGCAGCTTGCAATTTCGGTGATAACCCTCGTTTTCGTTGTGGGTTGTGTAGCCATACTAATTGTCCTTCTTCAAAACCTTTATTATTAGATCGTATATCATATCGGGCTTTCATTCTATCACTGGTCAGTTGTATCTTCTGCCAAACAAGCTTGTGAATATCCTCAAGGTTCTCCCGGATTCGGTTGACGTATTCTTGCGCAGACAATGATGTTGATGGTACCGCTCCGAATTTGAGGTCACCAGGAAGTCTTAAATCACTTCCAAAAATAGTTTGAGCTGGTGTCATGGTCGTGGTGTCATGAACTGCTGATCTGTATGCCATCAAAAATAAAGGAATGTGTTGATCCCACGTTGGTTTTTACTGACCACTTTTGCTAGAAATTCCTCCAATGTAGCATTGAATCTCTCAACCATCCCATCTGACTGTGGGTGTGAAGCTGTCGTCCTCGTTTTGTTAATCCCCAGCATTTGACAAATTTCCTGGAATACAGCTGACTCAAAGTTCCGTCCCTGATCGGTGTGGATCTCCATAGGAGCTCCATAGCGGCTAATCCAATTATTTATCACAGCTTCAGCGATTGTGGTTGCTTCCTGGTTGGGAATCGCACACACTTCCGGCCACTTACTGAAGTAGTCCATGATCACAAGTACATATTTATTCTGATTATCAGTTGTTGGAAATGGTCCCGCTACATCCATTGCGATCCTTTCAAATGGAGCACCTACATTGTATTGCTTCATTTTTCCATGACTTCTTCGTACGGGTCCTTTCACCGCCGCACATTTATCGCATTTTTTACACCACTCCACAATTGATTGCCGAGTCCCTGACCAGTAAACCCGTTGTCGTATTTTTGCAAGAGTCTTATTGATCCCAAGGTGACCTCCACTCGTTCCTTCGTGATACTCCTTAAGTACTGCTTCTATTTTCGCTTTTGGTACCACTGTAAGGGATTGCTTTATCTTGCCATCTGAGCTTTCCCATACTCTCTTTAAGCATCCATTCTCTAACTGGAGACTGTCCCATTGCGCCCAGTACGCCTTCAAAGTTGGAGTTTTATCAGAAATTTCTCCCCATACTGGTTTGCAACCCTTTTCCTTGAACTCGATGATGGGTGCAAGATCTGGATCTTCTAATTGATCTCGCTTTATGGCTTCAGGAGTCCACTCATCATCAGGTAGCACTTGTAGTAATCTTACATCGATAATGTTTTCCTTACTTTCTTGGCGACTGCAATGCTTGCATTCAACTTGACAGGGTCGTCTCGATAATGCATCAGCGTTCCCATGTGCAGTACCCTTTCGATGTTCAATTTCCAAATCGTACGCCTGCAACCGTTCGATCCAACGTGCTACTTGTCCCTCTGGATTTTTGAACTGGAGTAACCACCTTAACGCACCATGGTCAGTTCGGAGATGAAATTTCTGACCATACAAGTATTTATGGAAATGTTTGACGGATTCCACAATAGCCAATAATTCCTTTCGAGTTACACAATAATTCCGCTCCGGCTTGGATAGCATTTTCGAGAAATAAGCTATCACCTTTTCCTGACCATCTATTTTCTGCGACAAGACTCCTCCTATACCTTCATTACTGGCATCAGTATCCAAAATAAACTGAACATTTGGTATAGGATAGGACTGAATTGGAGCAGTACATAATCTCTTTCGGAGCTCCACAAATGCTTGTTCTTGAGGTTCATTCCATTCAAATGTCTTATCTTTTCTGGTTAACTCATGCAGACTTTTGGCAACGTTGGCGAATCCTGGCACAAACCGTCTGTAATATGTGCACAATCCAAGGAAGCTGCGTAGTTCATGTAGGTTTTTCGGTCTTGGCCAGTTCATAACTGCTGCAATCTTGTCAGAATCGGTATGAATTCCCTTCGCCGTAACCTTGTGTCCCAAATATTTTACTTCTTCCTTGAAAAGTGAACACTTTTTGGGACTTAACTTTAAACCTGCTGCTTGCAATCTTTCTAGTACCTCCGCCAAGTTCCTCAAGTGGTCATCAAAGTCTTTGCCCATGACGATGATGTCATCCAAATATACAAGGCATGTTTTCCAGTGCAAGCCCTTAAGTACCCGCTCCATTAATCTCTCGAAAGTTGCGGGAGCGTTGCATAAACCAAATGGCATGACATTAAATTGCCATAGTCCATTCCCTACACTGAACGCTGTTTTCTCGCGATCTTCCTCCGCAACTTCCACTTGCCAGTAACCACTCTGCAGATCCAGTGTTAAAAACAATCTTGAACCCGATAATGTATCCAGTGTATCATCAATCCTAGGCAATGGGTAGCTATCCTTCTTCGTAACTATGTTTAGTTTCCTGTAGTCAACACAAAATCTCAAGCTCCCATCTTTCTTGCCAACTAACACCACAGGTGAGCTCCAGGGACTGTCTGAAAGCTCAATTACACCAGCTTCTTTCATATCTCTTACCATTTTATCAGCTTCCTCTCTTTTAGCTAATGGTAATCTCCTTGGTGCCTGGCGTATCGGCTTTTCTGCTCCGGTGTCAATACGATGTTTTACCATATTGGTTCTGCCATTCCCTTCAGGTGTACTACAGAATACAGACTTGTGCCGCTCCAACAATTGACGTGCTGCTTTCTTCTGTTCTTCTGAAAGCCCTTCTGTCCATTTCTGCACAAGTTGCTCCATTTCTGCTTTTTGTTGTTTTGTGTTGACCGAGCAATTGATGTTTTTCTGCTCGCACTTTATTATTTTAGCTACCTCTTCACATTGTCCTATGATTGATCCTTTCTTCATTGTTTTCTGGGTATCTGACAGATTTAAAACTCTTACTGGTATTTTGTAATCAGCATCCGATCTAACTAAGGTTTTTCCTATTACGACTTCTTTATGATTTTGATCTTGTTTATTGGCTTCCACAACCCACAACCTGGGTGACCCAGAACCTCCTTCCAATTTTCCCCAAATGATTGTTTCTGATTGGGGTGGCAGCTTTTCTCTGTGATCCAATATTATTCGACGGACACAATTTGAATCTTCACCATTAAATTGGAGTGGCAACTCGAAATTTCCGTACGTGAGTACTCCTTTTCCAGCATCAATAACGAATCTATTAGGCATCATGAAGTCCATTCCTAGGATGACTTCATCCACAATGTCAGCTACAACCACTTCATGTTGAAAGTGAGTATTCCCTATTTCAAAGTTGACCACTTTCTTTCCTTTAATACTTGCACTTTCGCCAGTAGCTGTCTGCATTCGACATCTTCCTGCTGGTTTTAGTTTCCCTTTCACAATATCAGTGCGGACAATTGTATTTGTTGCTCCCGTATCTAACGTGATGACACAACTTTTTCCATCAATATTAGCCCTAACAGTAAGGCTGTCACCTCCCCTTGTCAATCTCGAAACATGGATGAAGGCTATGGGGCAATCGGTTGTGGGAGCCAGCTTACGCCCCTTTAGGCTGACTCGTTGTAGTTTAACTGATGCGGCGATGCTCCATCGTCTTTCCTAGCTTGCTGCACTCGTTCTTCTGCTGGACGTCGCTGCATAGGCGATGCTGATCTTGCTCGTTTCCTTCTCACATCTCTGCATTCCCTCGAAATATGACCCAACTTGCCACATAACCAGCATCGAATTCTATCACTTCTGACATTCTCTCGTGGTCTTCTGCCGGTCTCCTGGTCTCGTTGTTTATAATTGTCATCACTCAACTCTACCCGGCGTATTTTAATCGATGGTTTTATAATTGCTTGTGCAGTTTCGTTTGTTAGGGCATAAGCAATAGTTTCTGCGAATGTTGCTTTTGGCGACAACATTACTGCCTTTCGTGTTTCTGGATCACGAATGCCATCAGTAAAAGCCTCGATCTTCATTTTCTCCATAAAATACGGTGGAGTATTCGAGTGTGCCAAATGTACAAGCCGTTCTACTGCCGAAGAATAGTCCTGAAGGCTTTCTCCATTCCGTTGCAAGCGACCCTTTAACTCGATTCTGTATAACTCCTTTTTATGGTCGCTGCCATATTTACGTTCCAACGCATTCATCACCTCAGCATAACTTTTCCGGTCATCTTCAGGCACTGCCTGTAATGCTTCAGCTGCTTCCCCCTTAAGAGCAACTATTAATGCAGCAAGACGATTTTCGGCGTTCCAAACATTTTGATCTGCTGCAGTCTCGAACTGGAACTTGGAAATACCGAAGGATGTGGTACCGTCATATGATGGTGGTTTCAATTTAATATTTGCTATCTGTTGTACCACCTGTGAAGTAACTTTAGCTGTTTCAACATCCTGCAACCGTTTCTCGAAATCATCTACTTTTGCAAGTACCTTTTTGTTTTCATCAAGTACTTTCTGCTCTAGCTCTTTCACCTCTTGATGAACTCTGCCTACCTCCTCCCGTAACGTAGTAGATATTTCGAGAAGTTTCTCGTCCATTATTTGCTTGACGTTCAAACTGATCTCTTCCTTGGTTGTAGCCATGTTATTGTTGACTATTTCCAGCTGTTGATTGATGTTGCTACTGATTTCTTCCTTAGTAGCAGCCATTTGTTGATTGATGTTACAACTAATTTCTTCCTTGTTGGTAACCATATTAGCATTCATCTGATTCATATTGGCATTAATTTCTTGTTTTGTCTGGCTTATATTTAAATTCATTTGTTGTATCATTGCCATTAACTGCGTAAAATCGAAATTTACGGATGGCAATGAAGTTGTTGTTTCCGCAACAAAACTTTTGTCTTCATCAGCTACAGTTGAATCAGTATTTGTTGTAACTACCCCAAACTGGTAACTTTCCACTTCCGTTCCATTGGCTTCCATACCTTGTCGAAGTCGTAGCATTAATTCAGTTTTGTTTCCACTTGTTGACAATCCACGTTGTTCTAGTTCTTTCTTTAACTCAAGAACCTTCAAATCACCTAATAAAACCATTATTAATAGCTAACTAATCCGCCGATGTCACCAATGTTACGTTTTTCTAACCTTACTTCGAATTGGCCTAACTCACAATTCGATAAACGTAATTCCCAATCTCTTTCTGAGTTCGATCACTGATTAGTAAGCAAACACACCAGGTTTTATTAAGTATTCCACAACTTAATTGTTACACAACAACAGGAAAACAATACAGCGAACAATATTCCTAACTAGAATATTCTTTCAACAGCTTCAGAAACTCCAACGGTTGATTGTAGAAATTTCCAGTAATACAACGTTTAAAATAATACACAAATTATTTCTACTTAATAACACTTTAAACTTTATTTACAAAAACTAATTTAAATTTCTCTCTCTCTCTGGCGTTTACATCCCATGAAGGGATTTTGCCGTCTGTGCCACCAGCTTCCAATCATCTCGTTCCATGACCAGTTGACCCCAGTTTCGACATCCTATATCACGAAGGTCTTGGATGATGTCATCACGCCAGCGTTGTCTAGGTCTTCCTCTTCGACGAACACCAGCTGGTTGTTGTTGGGACGCTTTTTTTATCATTCTTTCCAATGGAGCCCTTTCTACATGACCAAACCATCTAATCCGGTTGGATTTAATGAATCCGATTACATCGCAGCCTCCAAGAAGCTGTCTGATTTCATGATTCATTCGGATTCTATACTGATTTTCAGCAACTTTACATGGACCATAAATTGTTCGTATGACTTTCCTCTCGAATGTTGATAGAATTCTACAATCGGAGGAAGTCAGTGTCCAGCTTTCACTTCCAAATGTAAGCACAGGTCGTATCAATGCTTTGTAAAGTGTGAGTTTACACTCTAGAAAACTCTGTATGCGGCAGAGACACGGGCTTTGATATCTGCCTGCATGTCATTTGACGATGTTATTACAGACCCGAGGTATTTGAAGTTTTCCACGCGTTCCACTTCATAGTCGCCAGTATCCAGATTTCCGGGAGGTATGTTCTTAGATGTTGTTAACACTTTAGTTTTGCTGGTGTTGATGCATAATCCAAGCCGTTTAGCATTTCTTTCAAGCTGAGAGAGACTATCCTTAATATCGCTTGTTCTACGTCCGAGAAGCACAATATCATCTGCGTAGCCAAGAACTTGACTAGATTTGTTATATATGCAGTTTTGTGTCTCAATTCGGCTTTTTCTTATCGCGTACTCCAGCGCCAAATTAAATAGTACGGGCGCGAGTGCATCACCTTGTCGAACACCTGATGTTATATCGAAAGGATCAGAAACTGACCCTTCGATTACTATTCTACAATTTGATCCCGATGTTGTGAGTTTACACAGAGAAACAAGTTTCTCTGGGATACCAAGGCATATGAGTGCGGACCAGAGGTTGTCGCGGATGATACTATCATATGCTTGCCTGAAATCAACGTAGAGCTGGTGAATGCTGATGTTGTACTCCCAACATTTTTCCAGAATCATCCTTAATGTAAAACATTGATCTGTGGTTGAGCGGTTGGGACGAAAACCACACTGATAGTCACCGATGATAGATTCGGCGAACGGGATGAGTCGAGCAAGTACAACATTAGCTAGTATTTTATATGCAGTGTTCAACAGTGCGATGCCACGATAATTTTCACACTTTAAACGGTCACCTTTCTTATGTAGCGGGACAATGAGAGCTGTTTTCCATTCATCAGGTAGTTCTTCTTGGTCCCAGATTGCAAGAATCAGATCGTATATACGTGAGACCAGAGCTGCTCCTCCATTTTTCAGAAGTTCTGCGGGAATTCCATCGAAACCTGGTGATTTGCCATTTTTCAGTTTTTTAATGGCAGCTTCCACTTCTTCTATTGCTGGGTAAGGGACAAAAATCTCTTCAGTTGATGGAGCAATTGCTCGAATAGGATGAACTTCGTTCGTTCTATTCAGTAGGTCTTGAAAGTGGGATCGCCACACTGCCAGCACATCACGTTCACTTGTTGTAAGTTCATTATTTACATTTTTGATGGCTGTAGATCTTGGGTGGAAATCTTTGGTCAGATTTCGTGCATTGGCAAAGCACTCTTTTGAATTTCCGTTGGCCGCATGTTGGTTGATGTTTTCGATGCAGCTCTTCATGTGTTCGCGTTTCTTTTTACGTAGAAGTTTTGCTGAGGCTTTCCTGGCGCATAGATAATCAGCTTGGGAGCTTCGGGTGTTCCTTGTTAACCATTTTTCTCGCAGTTTTTGTTTATTTTCAACGGATTGGCGGCACTCGTCGTCAAACCATTCGTTGTGTGATTTCGGTGGTCGTTTTCCGATTGTAGTTTGTGCTGCGGCTATAATGGTTGATTGAAGCGTTTGCCATTCTTCTTGTATGTTTAACGGCATCTCAGAAGAGATGTCATGCTCTTCTATGTTTTGTGTTATTATTTCCTGATATCTATTCAGCGTTTCCGGATGTTTAAATGCTTCGACATTCCAGCGCACGGTCTTTTTTGCTTGTCTGTTAAATGTGGATGACAACTTGCACTTGTACTTAAAGATGACAAGCATATGATCGGTGTCCATATCAGCACCTCTGTATGATCGAACGTCAGTTATACTTGTAGAGTGTCTCTTAGAGATCATGACGTGATCGATTTGATTTTCCGTTCTTCCGTCATTTGATTTCCACGTTGCCTTGTGAATTCTCTTGTGAGGGAAGAAAGTGCTGGAAATTACTAGATCATACATCATAGCCAGCTCGGCTGCGCGAAAACCGTTATTGTTGCTGGTATGATGCAAGCTGTTAGGGCCGATATGTGTTTTAAGTTCTGCAATCCTACCGATTTGAGCATTAAAGTCACCTACCACGATTTTTATATCGTGCCGCGGGATTTTATTGATGACTTCTTCGAGTTCTAGGAAGAACAGATCTTTAATATCATCTGCTTTATCTTCAGTAGGTGCATGAACATTGACGATCGTTACATTGAATTTTTGCGTGCGGATTCTCAGTGTGCATAACCGCATATTAATAGGGCAGAAGTCGATAACATGCTGATTCACGCGACGGTGTATAAGAAAGCCAACTCCAAATTCTCCTCCGTTTTGATGACCGCAATAATACAGAGTGTATCCTTTCGCTGTTTCATGGATTCCACTGCCTGGCCATCTTAGTTCTTGTAATGCCACTATATCCAGTGTGTAGCTCTCGACTTGTTGAGTGAGTTTTAGGAGATCTCCTGGTCTTCTGAGGCTAAGCACGTTCCAGGTTCCCATTTTTAAATCGTAGTCCGGGTACAGTTTCCGAGGTCGTTCCAATAATGAATCCGAGATATTCCGAGGCCTGTGTACAGAATTCATGACAATAATTTTTTTACGGAAATGGGGTGTTAGCCCTTCGCCCAACCCAAATTTTCGTGAATGGGTTCGTTCTGCATCTTAAGGTCACCAGAAACAACCTTTTTACACGTTTATATAGCGAGCCGCTTGATCCAAGACAGACGCCCACTGAAAGCCGCCCCTAACATGGAGAACAGACGCTTTCTACACATTTATATAGCGAGCCGCTTGATCCAAGACAGACGCCCGCTCCAAGCCGCCCCTAACATGGAGAACAGACGCTTGAGTTGCATTGGTTTTATGGCGCCAATGACTCGCCATGGTGCAGAATCATTGAGTATAAGCAGTATTTACTCTGCCCCTCTCAACTACACCAACCTAATTCTGTTAGCGTTACCCAGGTAGCACGGCGTGGACGTAGAATTTCGGATTTTCGCTACCCAACTAATTTAAATATCACTTTTATAATTTCAACTTCACTATCGCAGGTTTAAAATAAACTAATTAAAAACTACAAAAGGTATTTTCCTTATATACCTTCTGCAATACTTCTAGATAATTCGACATCACTTTCCATAAACATTGAGAAAATATTAGAATATTCGATTATTTTACGTTATGTTGATTTGATTCATAAAATCGTTTATGTTGACCCTATTTCTAAGAAGCGACAACAACAACAATATTCATTTCATTCACTTTCTGTTGTGTTTTGTTGATTTTATTTTCCGGGAAGTGACCGTAATCGTCTAGATCTTTCTGTAATCGTCTAAATTTTTCTGTACTCGTAACAACATTATTGATTCGACTTTGAGTTGCTTCACTTATCTTACAAGTATCGATTGATTGTTGAAGAGTTAAATCATTCTTTTCCATAGCTTCTTTTTCACTGATTGATTTCGAATGCCCACAACAATGCGATCTCTTAGTAATTCTTCTGACATATTTGCAGGATAGTTACATAATTTTAAAAGACGCTTTAGTCTAATCAAATATATATCGAAATTTTCATTTTCCATTTGATTAGCTGTATTAAAAATATATCTGTCATAAATGACATTTGAATTTGCAATTAAATATTTCTCAATTGCATCTAGAGCAATAGTATCCGATTCTTTTTCGGCGTCTGTCAGTCCAAAATCCATATACTTAGCTTTTGCTTGGACTCCAATCGCTGAAAGCATGGTGCTTGCCTTCTGCCTGTTCTGATTTGCTGGCCAAATATTTATTCCAGTTGCTATACAATAATCAGTCCAGTTTGACTTAAACATTTCGAAATTTTCTCGAATATCACCCGAATCTACATTCAATGGAGATGGCCAAGGAATGTTAGTTGGAGATTTAACCTCAACAAGTGATCTTGCATCTTTTGCCGTCATAATTTTTAATTGACGTGCCATTTCTTGCATAGTTTCTGTTTGTTGTTTAATAAATTGCATCATGTTTTCATCCATTTTAGAAAAATATTTATTTCTGAGTTTAAATAATTATAACCTCACTTACTGGATGTAAATAAATCTACTTGTAATTGCTACGAATTTAACAATACGAAATAGGTATTAAATTGAATATGCTTTATTTCAATTTACCACACTTGACACCATGTTGTGGTTGGTTGTATTATTAAAATAAATACGTTTATATTTTAATTAATTTAACTTTATTAAAATAAGTGTTAACAATTCGAGCGGTTAATTAAGAGAGTTGACAATTACTCTTTTGTGTCTAACCCTATATGCATTAAACCCAATGTACCATTCGGGGAAACATATAACACTTACAACAAAGGTAGTAAGCCTACCATTAGAAATGCAAACAGAAGCGAGGTCCTTGATCTTTCTGTGTCCAACTTAAAGACTGACAAACATATTAAGAACTATTTATTCTATGAAGAAAATTTCTATGTCTGATCATACTTATATATGTAGTTACGCTCTACAGCTTCACCAAGTACACCACTGTTCCCTTGTGGTAATTAAACCCAGTTACAGTACTGGAAAACTGATGGATCCAATAACAACACTTCATCATAAATAATAAATAACAATAAATAATAAAGTAATTTCATTTTATTAAATTCAAATATCATTTTCTTGCATTATTGCATTTTTAATTAGATTTCATAAATTTATTTTTATTAGGTTCAAATATCATTTGTTGCATTATTGCATTTTTCTTTAATTCGTCGTTTGAAGAAGAGATTGCATTTTCTCAAACGACGTTAGTTAGGTAATGGTTCTTGTAAAGTAAAGATTAAAATAAAATAAAGTTATTTTTTTGTTTCACCAAATAAATGTGTTATTTGTTTTTTTGAGAATCTGTAAAGAACCTCGCGAAGACCCATAACTGGCGCAGCCGGTAGACCCTGTTTTAGCAGGTACCAGGAACAAAAAAAAACATTGTTTTTTCAAAAAAAGACAAGAATTTTTTTTATAAAAAATAATCATCAAGGACCATCTTAGTGGAAGAAGGGAACCAGAATAGAACATCTGCGAATACAACAGCGATGACTAGAAGTTCGCTAACAGTAGCAGTGGTAGTACTCTGGTAAGTCTAAAAATTTGATTTTATCCTTCCTTCCTTACTTAACTCACCCAAAATTTTTTTATAATAATTAATAAATAAATGAAAGTTTTTTTTGAAAATTATTATTCGATTAATGATTAGATTTTGAATAATTGAATAAATAAGTGAAAATTTTTGAAAATAATTATTCAATTAATGATTAGATTTTGAATTTTGAATTATTGAATAAATAAGTGAAAATTTTTTGAAACTAATTATTCAATTAATGGTTAGATTTTGAATATTGAATTATTGAATAAATAATTGAAAATTTTTTGGAAATAATAATTATTCAATTAATGGTTAGATTTTAAGTTTTGAATTATTGAATAAATAAGTGAAAATTTTTGGAAAATAATTATTCGATTAATGATTAGATTTTGAATTTTGAATTATTGAATAAATAATTGAAAATTTTTTGGAAATAATAATTATTCAATAATTATTCAATTAATGGTTAGATTTTAAGTTTTGAATTATTGAATAAATAAGTGAAAATTTTTGGAAAATAATTATTCGATTAATGATTAGATTTTGAATTTTGAATTATTGAATAAATAATTGAAAATTTTTTGGAAATAATAATTATTCAATAATTATTCAATTAATGGTTAGATTTTAAGTTTTGAATTATTGAATAAATAAGTGAAAATTTTTGGAAAATAATTATTCGATTAATGATTAGATTTTGAATTTTGAATTATTGAATAAATAAGTGAAAATTTTTTTTTTACAAAATAATTATTCAATTAATGTTTAGATTTTGAATTTTGAATTATTGAATGAATAAGTGAATAAGTGAAAATTTTTTGAAAATAATTAGTCAATTAATGATTAGATTTTAAATATTGAATTATTGAATGAATAAGTGAAAATTTTTTGAAAATAATTATTCAATTAATGGTTAGATTCTAAGTTTTGAATTATTGAGTAAGTAAGTAAAAATTTTTTGGAAAATAATCATTCGATTATTGAATAGATTTTGAATTTTGAATTATTGAATGAATAAGTGAAATATTTTTTTACAAAATAATTATTCAATTAATGATTAGATTTTGAATTATTAAATAAATAAGTGAAATTTTTTTTTGAAACTAATTATTCCATTAATGGTTGGATTTTGAATCTTAGATTGTTAAATAAATAAGTGAACATTTTTTGACAATAATTATTCGCCTAATGATTGGATTTCGAATTTTAAATTGTTGGATGAATAAGTGAAAGTATTTTTTTTTAGGAAAAATAATTATTCGATTGATAATTGGATTTTGAATTTTGAATTATTCGACGAATAAGTGAAAGTTTTTGAAAATAATTGTTCAGTTAATGGTAGGATTTTGAATTTTAAATTACTGGACGAATGAGGGAAAATTTTTTTAAAAATAATTATTCACTTAATAATAAAATTAATTTTAATTTATCAAACAATGAAGTAAAGAAATTTTAATCGAACTTTCAAATTCTCATTAAATTTAAATAATTTTTAATGCTGCAAGTTTGTGTTTTGGTTTAATGATTGAATGATAAGAGGGTTTATTAAATGATTTAATGGCGTTTGACAGAGCGAATTTATTATTGTTTGATTTGGTTTTGAACATGCTCTTGTTTTATTTCTGTACCAGTTATTGATATATTTATATTGCGTAAGATAATTGACATAATCGCAGTGATTAAAGAATTTTGACAAAAGTAAATTAAACTAAATCTAGATAGTGATTGTCTATTTATTACATTAATATTGATGTTGATAGTTTTAAACTATTTTAACTATTATCGAACACAAATCTCTTGTTTTTTATTATTAAATATTTTAAAAGTTTTCTCGTATAAAATTCGTGCATGACCGAAACAAATTTTCCTATAACATTAGACAGTACAATTGACACAATGCCGAACGATACCTTTACATTTTCTAGATTCAATTTTTCCAGCGATTCATCGCTAGAATCAACCGTGACAGACGAAGTAGAAACTCAATTGTAACAATTGAATAAGCTTTTCACCTCATTAAAAATTCCAGACGTGATCAAGGACTTACCAGATTTTCATGGCGATATAGATACTCTTCACGAGTTTACTTCGAACGTAGACGAAATAGTTATACAATGTAACGAGTTATTAGCAGATAATCATACTATACCGACCACATTCTTAAGAGCAATTAGAAATAAAATTAAAGGGCAAGCCAACAAAGACATATCAAATTATGGGACCTTTACAACATGGACTAAACTAAAGGAAGACCTAGTAAAACATTATAGTGATAAAATAAGTGAAGTATCACTAATCAGAGACCTGCATACCACACTACAGGCCAATAATTCTACAGAAAATTATAACAAAAACGTGTTAAAGATTGAAACCGCTCTAATAAACCAGGTTAGGTTAAAACAAATAGACGTGAAAGTAAACGAACAACTTTATAAAGAAATGTGTTTATCGCAGTTTTTAGCTAACCTCCGAGAACCACTAGGATCGACAATTAGATCACGAGATCCTAAAACCTTATCGGAAGCATTTAAGTTGTGTACAGTAGAAGAGAATATGTACTACCAAAGAAGTAGACTAGCGCCATACTCAATTCAATAACATTAGCTAAACAAAACCAAATCTCAAATTCTCTTTTATCAAACGAAAAAATACAATTAGTAACACAAATATTAGAAGAACAGGGCAAAACAATAAAAACAGAATACGAACTTTTTTAATTTTTATCAGTAAATATGCTTTTTAAAACTCCTTTTATAATTTTCTCAGTTTCAATACCAAAATTTTCAACAGAAAACTTTACACAATTTCAAATTATACCAATTACAATGAATAAAACATCCCGCATAAACATATCAAAACCTTTTGCCATCCTATCCCAAGAAAAAATTAAATTTTTAGAAAAACCATGCAGCAACATACAAGACATCTACTACTGTAAACAATCGGAATTAAAAGATATACAAGAAGATTGCATAGTAAATATCATCAAAAACAAACCAGCAACATGTACTTTAATCGAAGAATCGGTAGAGGAGAAAATAGAATTAATACATCAACAATACATCGTCGTCAACACGGTAAATAACAAAGAATACTCAACTACCTGTACAAGACAGAGTTCTAAGGAATTACCAACCAAATCACTAATAAAATTCTACAATTGTTCGATAAAGATAAAAGGAGTTACATACAACAACAACAACCAATTATTGAATATGCACATGTTCCACACAATACCATTCCATGACATCAAAATCGAAGAAACATATAAACCCATTAAATTAACAGATTTATCCAACTTAACAATCCATAATATGAGAGAGATCAAAAATTTCCATGAAATCAATATACCATCGCATCATCATTACACACATTGGTCGATAACCACATTAATCATCATAGCAATAATTACCTATCTAATTATACTTAGATATTGTCCATCCTGTACACCATGTCAATGGTACAAATCAATTAAAAAATCGCCAGAATTGGTAAATATCAACACACGTAAAAGTTTTGTTGAGGACAACAAAAATCCTAAGAGGGAGGAGTTACGCTCTACAGCTTCACCAAGTACACCACTGTTCCCTTGTGGTAATTAAACCCAGTTACAGTACTGGAAAACTGATGGATCCAATAACAACACTTCATCATAAATAATAAATAACAATAAATAATAAAGTAATTTCATTTTATTAAATTCAAATATCATTTTCTTGCATTATTGCATTTTTAATTAGATTTCATAAATTTATTTTTATTAGGTTCAAATATCATTTGTTGCATTATTGCATTTTTCTTTAATTCGTCGTTTGAAGAAGAGATTGCATTTTCTCAAACGACGTTAGTTAGGTAATGGTTCTTGTAAAGTAAAGATTAAACCAAATAAATGTGTTATTTGTTTTTTTGAGAATCTGTAAAGAACCTCGCGAAGACCCATAACTATGTCTCAACATAGAACTCTACGCGAAGAGCATCCAGTGCTTTAGAAACGCTAGAAGAAAAAAATAGCAGCTCTACACAACATATCTTCAGAATAAAATAAATGGTTGCGACAAAATCAACTCCACGTTGGAGCTTAACTTTGCAGCGAACTACTAACAAAAAAAAATTGCTGAAGCGTAAAACCTTAATACGCCAATAACTCAGTCCTAAAGATGTAGAGAAGTACCCTAGTGGAATGATAAATTGGAGAGAAAAAGGATTAAAGTTCCTAAGCTCTTTAACAGAGCAAAAAGATAAAATAATTGGCTAGAGTACCGAGTGACTCTAACTAATTATTATAAAGAACTATAAGAAAACCAAAAAGAAATATCTGGGATGACCTCTCCAATACGATATATAGTGTTCTTGCTGCAGTTTGACTACAAAAATTGGTCTCGTCTGATTACAAAAACTCAATATGCAAACCAAACGTTAAGTATACCACTAGCTGCATGAGACCCTATATAGGAAAGATTTTTCTTTTCCGAGAGAAGATAATAGCAATGAAAACGGATCTTCGAATCTTGCAAATAAAAATATTGCATATCAATTATAATTTATAGCTAATACAGTATTCACCTCCAGTACTCTACAGTATTCACCCCCAACAAATCGATAGAATCATCCTTCCATATCTCATGAGTCTGTTAAAAACAAGCTTTGCTTATATGCCTTAGATATGGAGGGAAACTAAAGTTGTTTTTATACCCAAGCCAGGTAAAAAAGTCCAAGCGGCACGTATATCCGCTAGAAATAGGTAGATTTCGAGATCAGACAGTTTTGTGTGCCAGTAGAATCTGATGTATCAGATTAGTTTAAACAACACAAACTAACTTAAAACAGATATCGAACAAATTTTAAAAAGAAAATTAGCTACATATAAGCAAGACTATATCCAATTTTGCAACAAACAATTATCAAATCTACCACAGAACATGTGAGTGACAATTTATGACACAAACCTACGCTATATCATATGTCGTCCAATTACTGCAAAATATCAAAATAGTTTATTTCTAAGAAAAAAAAATAATTTCTTCTATTCAAACCTTTTTATTTGTTTTTCATTGACTGTTATAAGGTTTTTGGAAATTTTAGTTATGGATTGTTGCAAACTTTGTTGTTGAAGCCAACACGTCAAAAACCTCTAACTGCAGGGGTTTATATTTATAAGAAACGGATTAAAATGTTTCTACAGATTCTAAATTTATGAAAGTTTTAAAAATATTAATATCTAAACGGCCGTTATAAAGGATTAAAAAAACGAACTTTTTTTCTAGTATAAAGCCTCTAGTTATTTAACCATGTGTCAGATTTTTCTGATTTACGAACTTGTCTAAGATATTAATAAAACACACATGTTTACGGAAGGGTTTTTTATCTGGCTCCACAAATGCGACCGTGAGAGTGCCGGTTGATTCAAACGCATTTTGTGTTTTACAAGCTTTTTTGTTGGAGCCGCTCACTCAGAAACCTCCAACTGCAGAGGTCTTTTTTTTTAAGAAACTGATTAAAAAGGTTTCAAAGATTCTAAATTAATGAAGTTTTTAAAAATATTAGAATCTAAACGGCCGTTATAACGGATCGAAAAAACAGAGTTTTTTCTAGTATAAGGCCTCTAGTTTCTTAACCATGTGTTGGATTGGGCTGATTTACGAACTTGTCCAAGATATTAATAAAACGCACATTTTTAGAAAAGGTTTTTTGATCTGGCTTTACAAATGCGACCGTGAGAGTGCCGGTTGTTTAAAAAAAAAATTTTTTTTTGCAAACTTTTTTGTTGGAGCCGCTCACTCAGGAACCTCTAACTGCAGTGGTCTATTCTTAAAACAAATTGATAAAAAAGATTTCAAAAACTTAAAATTTGTTAAGTTTTATAAAATATTAGTATCCAAACGGCCGTTATAACGGTTTTAAAAAATCAATTTTTTTTAGAAAAAAGGCTCTAGCTCCTTAACCACGTGTTGGATTTTGCTGATTCACGAACTCGTCTGAGATATTAATAGAACACACATGTACAGAAAATTTTTTTGATCTACCTCAACAAATGCGACCGTGAGAGTGCCGGTCGTTTTCGTTATATCTCATATCGTGTATATATATATATATATATATATATATATATATATATATATATATATATATATATATATATATATATATATATATATATATATATATATATATATATATATATATATATATATATATATATATATTTAAATATATATATATTTTTTTTTTTTTGTTTTTTCGTCTCCGCTTATCATATATAGTCGTTTGGCACAAAAATTTTTCCGAAATTCCGAGATGAAGCCCATTGCAATAGGTAGATTTTTATATGAAATCTAACTAAAACCAAATGAAGCCAAATCATACAGATCAATAAGTCTTAATTTCCACAATACATTTATCTATATATAAATACGCAAGCATAATTTTTGCGGTACAATTTTAAAATATTTGCTCCATCAAAAGTGTGGCAATATGTATATTGTAGGAAAGGTCTTGAGTAGTAGATGTGACGAAAAATACTTTTTTTGAACTTCGACGATTTTTTAAGAAAAAATGGCAAAAATATGATAATTGTGTTTTTTGAGTTTTTTGTTCGGTAATTTTTTTTTTCAAGTTATTTGTTTCACAATTCAAAATCTATATTTTCTATCTATATATAAATACGCAAGCATAATTTTTGCGGTACAATTTTAAAATATTTGCTCTATCAGAAGTGTGGCAATATGTATATTGTAGGAAAGGTCTTGCGTAGTAGATGTGCCGAAAAATACTTTTTTTTGAATTTTAACGATTTATTCAGAAAAAATGGCAAAAATGTGATGATTGTGTTTTTTGAGTTTTTTGTTCGGTAATTTTGTTTTTTTTTCAAGTTATTTGTTTCACAATTCAAAATCTATATCTTCTATCTATATATAAATACGCAAGCATAATTTTTGCAGTACAATTTTAAAATATTTGCTCCATCAAAAGTGTGGCAATATGTATATTGTAGGAAAGGTCTTGAGTAGTAGATGTGCCGAAAAATACTTTTTTTGAATTTCGACGATTTTTTCAGAAAAAATGGCAAAAATGTGATAATTGTGACGGCTTCAATACAATGGTTTTAAAGATTTGTTTTTTTACAATAGCTTATACCGGTCCCCCAACAAACGTAACCCAAACTTTTTTAATATACTGACAAAAATTGTGGACGAGATTAGAGCAAAGTCCCCTAATTGTGAAGTTATCGTTACCGGTGACTTCAACGTCCACAACAAATCATGATTGGAATTCGCCAAATCGACCGACGATGTTGACAATAGTGAAAAACTGGCAGAAATTTTTGCCGCGTCTCAGGGCCTATTCCAAATTGTTAAAAGCCCGACTTTCACTCCCCGTAATGGCGGTGATAATAGTTTTCTTTTAGATCTCTATCTTACCACAATGCCAGATATTACGGGTGTCGATGTCGCGAAAGGTAGTATTGGAAATTCTGATCATTATTTAATCTCATCAGTTATCAAAACTGATTTTCTTAAAACTACAGCTCCCAAACCCCGCAAAATATTTCACTACTCAAAAATGGATAAGAGTGGTCTTCAAAATTTTTTCCATGGTTTCCCTTTCGACCGTCATTGTTTTTACACTGACAATGTAAATGTTTCTGCTCAAAACTTTACAGAAACCATCCAATTTGCTATCAATAAATTTGTCCCTTTCTCCATAGTAAAACCCAAACAAAAATACTTGTATTCGAAAGCTGCCAAAACGGCACATAGAAACAAACGTAGATCATTTAATATTTGGATTCATAACAAAACTCCCACTAATCGATCCCAATACCTAAAGGACAACAAAATATCTAACCAGATTATCTCAAACGAAAAGTCTGAAATTGACAGAGCGAAAGCCTCAAAATTTACGTGTATGTCTGTTTCTGACAAGAGTTTCTACAGTGCCATTAATTCTTTAAATTCTGGTACAAAATTTTCTATTCCCCCTATTATTGATGGTGATTTAATCGTCAATGATCCCGCAAGAAAAGCTAACGTGTTCGCTGAACGCTTTGCTCTGAACTCCACTATTTTGGAAACTCCTAAAGAAATACCCCAAATCCAGTCTTCAGGAGTTAATATGAATGAACTTCACTTCAAACCCAAAATAGTAGCTAAACTTTTAAAGGGGTTAAACATCAACAAAGCCTCAGGAATGGACAATATTCCACCCATTATTTTAAAAACCTTTTCCAAAGAACTTGCACCAACTTTAACTAAAATATTCTACCAATCCTACAAATCTGGTATATTTCCCTCATGCTGGAAGTTGGCAAATGTCCAGCCCGTCCCCAAAAAGGGACCAAAATGAAAATCCGATATCTCAAATTATAGGCTAATAGCTTTACTATCGGTCCTATCCAAAGTCTACGAGCATTATATTAATACACATATTTCAAAATTTCTGGAGGAAAATCATTTAATAGCCGACAGCCAATACGGTTTTCGAAACAAAAGATCAACTACCGATCTACTAAACTATGTAGCGCATTGTTGGAACAGCATACTTGATAAAGGTGGTGAAACACACGTTATCGCTTTAGACATCTCAAAGGCACTCGATCGAGTCTGGCATGCCAACTTAATCAACAAGCTCGTTGCGTACGGTTTTCATCCCAATGTTGTGAGGCTGATTCAAAATTTTCTATCCATCCGATACATTTCGGTCTCCTTAGACGGATTTTTTTCCGAGTCTAAACTAATTAACGCTGGTGTACCCCAAGGCTCAGTATTGTCCCCAACCCTATTTTTGATTTATATCAACGAATTGTTGAAAATCACCAGCAACCCAATAAATAGTTTTGCAGATGATAGTACTCTGCGCAAGTCGTTCGAGCCCCTTCCTTCAAAAGGTAAAATGTACGAACGAATTAATCCTGCCCGGAGAGACGCTGCCATAAACGTGAACAAAGACCTGAATAAAGTCGCCGACTGGGGTGACCAAAACCTTGTCAATTTCAACTCTACCAAAACACAGCTGTTGATTGTTTCCAGATTAAAGACTGAGTTCCCCAAAGATATTTTATTCAGTATGTGTTATGAACCAATAGGTGAATGTAAAAACATTCGTTTATTGGGTGTCACAGTTTCAAATGACCTACTCTGGAACGATCATGTAATGGCGATGGCAAAAAGCGCGTCTAAAAAACTCGGCCTCCTAAATAGATGCAAAAAATTTTTCACTCCATACCAATTGCTCCATGTTTATAAGTCCTATATTTGTCCCCGTATGGACAAATATACGGGGACAAATATGGACTGCTGTCAAGTTTGGGGTGCTACCTCTGTTTCCATCCTGGCCCTCTTGGGCTCTGTTCAAAAGCGGGCTATACGAATTGTGGGTGATCGAACTTTGACATCAAAACTGGATTCCCTACAACATCGTCGCACTGTTGCTGACCTCGTTGTTTTTTACAAATATCGTCATCAGCAGTGCTCGGATGAAATCAGCGGCATCATGCCTCAAACTTATTCTTACCCCCGTTCCACTCGGCAATCGGCTGCCGCAACCGGTGAAACGATAAAGAGCCCGCGCTGTCATACTGGCAGATCGCAGAGAGACTTCTTTGTCCGAACTGCGTACAAATGGAATAGTTTGCCGGAACACTTAGTCTCAGGTGGCTTCAACCCGCAGATGTTTAAAAAAAGCGTTAATCTACACCTTAGAACGCCAGTTGTTGTGGGATCCAGGTCTAGACCTAGGTCTTAAAAGGTATTTATGTGTTGTTGTGACACATATTCTAAACCCTATTACACAACACATTTTATTTTAAAAAAAAAAAAATTGTGTTTTTTGAGTTTTTTGTTCGGTAATTTTTTTTTTCAAGTTATTTGTTTCACAATTCAAAATCCATATCTTCTATCTATATATAAATACGCAAGCATAATTTTTGCGGTACAATTTTAAAATATTTGCTCCATCAAAAGTGTGGCAATATGTATATTGTAGGAAAGGTCTTGAGTAGTAGATGTGCCGAAAAATACTTTTTTTGAATTTTGACGATTTTAAATTATAAAACAAAATATATATTGATATTGATTTCAATAAAATGGCAATTGAAAATTTCATATTTGCAAAATCAAACTTTGACGTCCATGTTGTTTTAGGAAAATTTTGCAAATTTTATATAAACTTTAAGGAAAAACAATCATTCTTTTCTCACAAATTTATTGCAAAATAAATAATAATTAATATATGGTATAATTTTATATCGATTGTTTATGAAATATTATAAAATAAAATACATTTTTGATTTTAAGATTGATATTCAATAAAATGGCGGTTTAATATTTTCACAAACAAAAATTATTAATACCTTAAAAAATTTTCTAAAACATATAAACTTGATTTTTAAAAAAAATTATTATATAATATACCATAATTCTTAATAATAATTTATATATTATTTTAATTTGTATTTAAATTATTTAAAAAGAAAATATGACATTTTATAATAATTTTGTTTATAAAAATAGCCGTTTGAAAGATCTCTAAAATATATTTGTAGAGTTATTATGAGGTTTTTTATGACAACGTTCACAGAATCGCAATTAAGATATTCCTCTTAAAAAAATTGTCATAACAAAAATAATCATGGCTTAGACCTCTTAACTCAGAATCAGCCTGTAAAGAGAATAGAGCCCAACCAACATTTTGTGAATGATTGTATGATTGTATGAGAATTGAATTGATTGTAGGAGATGGGCGTTTTTAATCATCAAGTTTTTTTTAATAAGAAATTTGATTTAGCAATTAAAACAATAAAGATTTATTGTTTTAATTGAAGAAAATGTTCTATAATACACAAATGTTTTTTATAATACACAATCAATTCTTTGTCAGATAATAAAGTATTGTAATCGATTCGTGTTTAATGAATTTTATTCTCTCGAAAATTAAAATTCTCGCTCGTGCCTCGCTCAAATTTTAAACGTTTGCTTGAGAATAAACTATTTCATTATACACTCATTAAACTACTATTATTGTGCACGCACCATAATTATTAACGTTTATTGTTAAAACTTACAAATTGTAGCTTCTGATTTATTTGTTCAAACTCACCATTTGTATTTTTGACGTCAACGCCTAAAACGAGCACATAATCCATTCCACTTCAGTTTACAATTGTAACGCTCATAAGCAAGTGGAAGGGAAAAAAGCGGTCGTGGGCGTGATTGTCTTGAGTGCTTAGTGAAACGCACCCGAAGTGTATAAAGCTCTATAGTGAAAATATCATAGTTAATAGTTCATGCAAATAATGTGGTAAGTTAAGGTGACCAGATTATTTTCAAACCAAATTATTACATTTTTTTTTGTAAAAACATACACCCACACCCCCCTCCTCTCCCCAACAATCTAATAAAACAAAACTTTCGTATAAATTAAAAATGTTGTAACAAAACTAAAATTTATTATAAAATTATTGAGTATTAAAATAATCATATATAATATCACGAGTCGTCAAATAATAGTCGATTATTTTTCATAATAATTATTACGAAAGTCAATTGAGGTTGAGGAAATTTTTAACCTCAAATGTCATGAGTGGTAATGTTGAAAAATAATCGACTAATAATTTGGTGACGAGTTGTATTTAGCAGACAATTTAACGAACAGAAATAGTAACATTATTTCATACAACATAATCCTTTGTTGTCATTTTTTCTTCTAACAAAATTAAATATTATTTCATCTTAGTAGGCGCATAAATGTCATAAATTTGTAATTTATTTTTGACAAATAAACATAAACATGCAATCATTTATGAATGAAAACGGACATTTTTACTATTTGCAAATTGCATTTTCACTTCGTTTTGATTTGTTAAAAAATAGTAAATGAAGCGTTTTTATTGGACCTTATCGAAACTTTATTTAGTGAGTTGAATTGTCATATATAATACCACGAGAGTGAAAATTTTGTCGGCAAAATTTTTCGATTGTCATGAAAGTTTGTTGCTTGGCAATTTTGCGAATGACATTTTTAACAAAACCACGAGCCGTCAGGCGAGTGGTTTTGGATTAAATGTCATGAGCAAAATTACCTAAAAGCAACAAACTTGAATACGACAAGAGAAAAATTTTAACTTACAAAATTTTTAATTGAGTGGTATTCGACATGACTATTTATTTCACGAGAGAAAAACTAAAAAATCATATGTTTAAACGTTTTATTTATTGCAAAATTCAATTATACAAAGCCAAAAAAATAATAACATTATGAAAAAAAAATTACTTATTTATGTAAAAAGTACAATTATTATAATTGTACGTTGTAGCATTATTTTGGGGATTGTTTTGCATCATAACCTGTGATGAATTTAAGTTAGAAACTGAGGATTCCTTTTCTTTATTTTTATTTTCTCGAAGGTTCTCTATAAGTTGGAAATGGTGTTCTTCATTTAATTGTAAATATGGTTTCAAAGAATGGGCAGAAGAATGTCCTGTAAGCTTAATTACTTCTTGTTCACGAACTCCTTCTTTTGCTAATGCAGATATTGCAGAAGCTCTATGTGAATGATTGGTTATTTTTATTTTTTTTGTGTCTATACCAATTGATTCTGCCGATATTTTCGTCCACTTTGAAATTGTATTAATTCCCAATGGTGAATTTCTGTACCATATTCCTTTCTCCCAATTTGGATGTACTGTTAAAAATAATCTTGTTGTTGTTAGATAAGGATTGGATTCTCTTTTTTCAATAATTTTTAAAAATAAACGAACGGGACACAAATTGTTGTTAGCATTATTTCTTACCAGCCACTTACTGCCAGATAAAGCTTTTGATCCTCCTTGTGTCGTTTTGGAAAAGATTGGATTATATTCTACCCTGCCAGTAAAATTACCTTTATTATCATATTCTTTTTTAAAGTAATTAATATCACAATTAGCAGCTTCATTTCCACGCCATGCTAATTCGAACGAACATAAATGAAAAAACTTTTTTTGTAACCCATCAGGATTATCTTCAGAATAGCTTTCTACCATTTCCATTAATTCTTCTTTGGTAAACGCGTTAGAAATACTTTTTCTGGTTTCAGGTTCAGCCAGAAGCTTTTTACGTTTTGTATCCCTGGCCAATCTAGCAAATTTATAGGTAATATCTTTAAATGGATCAATTTTGATGTTAAATTCTAGAAAATATTTTTCCTGAACCATTTGAGTAGTCGTATTCCAAAGTATTTTCACACTAGCTTCAGTATAATCAGTTCCATCTCTTTTTTTCATGTTAAAACCATAATCTTCAAGAATTTTTGCTATAACTTGTTCAGAAGTATCCTTTTCTAACGTATAATTACGTGCGTCCAGAAACATTCTAAACTGTTCCCACGCAGACTTTTTTGTCTTCATTGTATTTCGCGGTATACTTTGCGTCTGGTCACCGTCTGGTCACCTTAGGTAAGTAGAATAACCTATAAATTATGAATATTATTTAGAAATAATTAAAAATTAGAAATATTGTGTTTGCGTCAAATCCAGCAACATTAACCGGCATAAATTGAGAAGTTTTTGTCCATGACTTAATTATATTATATTCTTGAATGTTCAAATACAGGCCAGTGTTTTTTTTCAAAGATATTATATTTCTTATTAACTTATATATTAATTAAGAATTTATTTGAGTATAATTTGATTGAAATTATGAATTATTTTAATTTTATTATTGTATTATATTTATGTTTATATTGTAATATATGTATGTTTAGTGAAATAAAATTTTGTATTTTTGTTACTGCATTAACCCATTTTGTTTCATTATCGCTAGTCAATACCAAATTATTTAGGCTGTACGACCTGTCAGCGCTCGCTCCCAAACCAATAACATGCGACCTACCAGTGGTCGATCTCAAACCTTTCGCTTGCGACCTGCAAGCGTTTGATCACAACTCGTTCATCTGTGACCTAGCAGCGATCGATCACAGGACATTCACGTGTGCTGATCGCCAAACGTTCACGTGTTAGTTATTGGCGTTCAAAAACAGTGAACGCTCGGAGCTTGCTTCAGTTTACGTTTTGTTAACGTTCGCACGGCATACAATAAGAACCAGAGATGAGAAAGAAACGTTCTTCGAACGAATATTTAAGAATGTTTTGAAAATCCAATCGCATTTATTCCTTTTTTTTATTAAGGAAAGAATACGAATATTTAAAGAATAGAAATAAGAGAAATGTTTTCATTCGAATGTTTTATATTCTCCAGCACTCGTCTTTTAAAATATCTGTCGTTTTTATTTTATTTCTTTTATTCTTCCTATTCGCTTTATAATCATAACATTTTCTTAGTTTTTTTTACTATTTGCCTTGTTGATTAAAAACGAAAAACTGCGATTTGAGGACGATATCAATCGATATTCGTGTTCCTTTTGAGTGAAGCAACTGAAACAAATGAAAAATTATATGCAATTGTTGTTGTTTTTTCAGTTACTTCAGTCAAATTGCACGCACCAATATTATTTAGTTTATGTGGGCTATTATTTTGAAATATTTTGAAATATTGAAATATTGATGGGCTATTATTTTGAAAACGTACATTTTTTTGTTGATTTTTAAATTTTTGATTTTTAAAAAATCTGAAATTTTGATATATTGTTGGCATTGACGAAAGGAAAAAAGTAATGTCTGCTTTTATTTTTTGTGTACTCTGAATCGGAGTTATTCGCGGTTGAATTTTTGAGGCTTTTTCACGTAGTTTTGGTAATGGTGTCAATGTTTTGTTAATAGATCCCATAAATTTCATGTGATTTACGTATATTTTTGCACATAGGGAGAAAAATTATTGAATAATCGAAATATGTAAGTTGGAAATTAATAATTTTTCTCTTTTCCGCTAGGCAGCGCGTTAAACCTTGCTTTACTTCAAAGCTCATATCTCAAAAAGTCACTTTTTTTTTTTATTGTTTTTCACAAATTTTAAAGTAAACATATGCAGCTATGAAATTGAGAAATAAAAAGTCAGCAATTCAATATGGATTTTTTCTTACGATTTTTTAAAGTTTGGTATATGAAAAATTAACATGTGTTTTTTTATTAAGTTAATAATCCTGTACTAAATGTGGATCTAATAAATTAAACTTTTCATATTTTAACACCTGCAATAAGTTTGAACCATTTTCTGTGTATTTCTGATTGAGAAACAGGTTTTTATTCAGAATAAGAATAGGAGATCTCATTGATCGAAGATTTTGTTATAATTTCAACATCACCAACACTAACATTAGAAAAAAATATTTTTTCTATAAACATTATAATTTAATCAATATTATAAATAAATACATTAAAAAATTAATTTATATAATTCTTTTTGCCTTTAAATTGAAATATTTATGATTATCAGAAAAAGAAAACATTTTGGCAATTATTTTATCGGGTGTAGTGTTATCCGGTAAAAAAACAGTGGAATCCTTGAGTTCCACTTATAGTTTTAATGTCCGAAAACCGCATTGAAAGAAATTTCTCCTGTAGTTCGATATCTCCTGAAGACACATATGAAAACTTCATAACGTGGTTGGTTTTTTTCGATCAAATTTCCGCCCATTCAAATAATTCCCTTGCTGTTGATATTTTTTCTCCTCTAAGCTAAGCTCTCCGGGCTTCTCTTTTAAGTGTTCCTTCAATCCCATCGGATGGATCCTTTCCGTGGGCAGTTGCAAAGAAATGCCATTCTGCAGGTTTTTTAAAATCATCAATATTTGCAGAGATTTATGAAATTCTTCTTATTTTTATATTGAGCTGCTGAACCATCAGTAAAATATGAAATTTTTTTGATACTTTTGATGGATATATTTCTTGCTGTTTTTCAATGAATTCAATACACCTTTTCTGGTATTTATGAACTGCAACTGTGTTATGCATTAAATGATCAGATATAATGACCAAAGATAAGACCTCTAGTTTATCATTACATGATTTGTAGTAAACTACGATTGGGTGGATTGTGGCTTGAACTTTATTGAAATGTGCAGCTTGTATCTCATTTTGCGTTATCATTGAGTATTCTCGATACGTTGATTTGACCAAAATTTACGTGGTAGAGTTGTCAACAAATACGCTTGTTTTGATTTAGAGCTGGCATCTTTAAATTCCTTTTTAAAGTTCATTAGCCATGATGTATATTCACATTCCTCCTTTGGTGATAACACTTTAACTGAATCTACTTGAAATATTTTTTGACTTATTGCCGATGTGACACTTGCAATTTTTTTATAACTTCCTGTTGTAATATGTTTTTGATAGGAGATACGGCTAACCTTCCAAGAACATTGTTAATATATTCTAAAGTGTCATTAAGTAGTTCAAGAACTGGTGGAGATATAGTATCAACCGAAACTGGTGATGGATCTTAAGATTCTGGAGGTATTTTAATATTTTCGTTCGTTGGAACATTTTCAACATCCTGATTTATAGAAATAATTTCACTATCGATAGTTTCCGAACATGAAAGCTGCTGTATAGAAAATATTAGTTGCATATGAATTTTTATTCATTTTAATAAAATAATTAAATTTACCTTATTTTTATAGATATAAGTGCGACATGTTTCACATATAAACTGGTCATCACGCAAAGTAAAATTTAGGTTCGCAGCTTTTTGAATAACAGCTGGTGTGACCAGTTTCACATTTTTTGATGTCCGCTTATGATTTTTGAGACCGTACAAGTTACTGCACAATTTGAAAGGCATTTCTACTATTATCTTTTCTAAACGTTATGTCTTCTAAATATTTTTGAATATAATTGATATAAGGCAATCACATCAATATATATACCTTTTAAATAGTTTTGACATAGGCAGAATCAGGTAAAATTAGGTAGGTACAATTTAATATATTTTGATTGGATGCAAGTATAATTTGTTCCAAAAACCGTTTGTGGGCGTCATTAGAAATTTTAAATGTTAAAATTATGAGTCTAATGAGATTTTAATTAGTAAAAAGGGGCTGAATAGACATTTTTTAAAATGAATAAACATTTTACAGACCCTTTTAATAATTTAAATTCCTTTATTTTACCACTTAACTTAAATTAATTTTTAATAAGTTTTTAACCATTTAACCGCACAGAAAATGGTTCAAATTTATTGCAGGTGTTAAAATATGAAATGTGTAATTTTTTAGATCCACATTTAGTACAGGATTATTAACTTAATAAAAAAACACATGTGAATTTTTCATATACCAAACTTTAAAAAATCGTAAGAAAAAATCCATATTGAATTGCTGACTTTTTATTTCTCAATTTCATAGCTGCATATGTTTACTTTAAAATTTGTGAAAAACAAAAAAAAAAAGCTACTTTTTGAGATATGAGCTTTGAAGTAAACCAAGGTTTTACGCGCCGCCTAGCGGAAAAGAGAAAAGTTATTATTTTCCAACTTACATATTTCGATTATTCAATAATTTTTCTCCCTATGTGCAAAAACATACGTAAATCACATGAAATTTATGGGATTTATTAACAAAACATTGACACCATTACCAAAACTACGTGAAAAAGCCTCAAAAATTCAACCGCGCATAACTCCGATTCAGAGTACACAAAAATTAAAGCAGACATTACTTTTTTCCTATCGTCAATGCCAACAATATATCAAAATTTCAGATTTTTTAAAAATAGTTGTTTTTTTTTTCGATGTACGTTTTCAAAATAATAGCCCTGATAACAAATCGGAACGAAATTAGCATATTAAAGGACGCAAGTTGAAGTTTTAATTAAATAAAATTGGACTATTGTTTATTTAATATATTAGATTAATTAATTTAACAATTTTTTTAAAACTTGAAATCATGGAACCAGAAGGCTCTGGCGTAAACAAAACTGCGTCATTTATTTTAAATAAAATTAACTTAAATGTTTACAAAATATTTAAAAAAATTTCAATATGAGTAATAACTTCTAGTATAAATAATTAATTATTTTATATTAAAATGATATTTTTGCTTGTTAAAAAAGACCTAATGAATTTAGAATTAAAAATTTTTTTTATTTTCAAGCTCTATTACAAAGACTACCTCTATTTTCTTTTGACAAATGGTGGTAAGGGTAGGAAGTTGCTACGAGGTGTCAGGACTTCGGTTTGTACGAAGGGTTTAGTATTTACTTCATGAAAGGTGAGAGGGTGTTTGTTTACTTCTAGCTAGAGAAGTAAATTAAAGAAAACCAATACAAAACATAAATGCGATGTCGTAAACAACAAAATATATTATCACATTACATTACATGCTTGAGTTTAATTCCAGCTAATCCGTTGCGTTTTTTTATAAATACAATGAAACGATTCATTTTTATTTAAAAAACATTGTATAAGCCAAATGATTTATCAACCCAAATTTTTGATGCATTTGCAATCTAGTGATCTAACCCTAGAACTTAACGGCGTAAAAATTTTGAATCTCGACCAAGTAGTGTTCAACATTTCGTTGTTTTTCGGTCCAAAGACAGACTAAAATTATTCTTAGTATTAAACTCCGCATAACATAAAAGTCCAAAAATAAAATTTTAAATTGATTTAATAAATATAAACTTCGAGTTAGTAAAGTATTAATACAAAAAAAACGTATAAAATTTTATTTTTTTTAACCCAAAAAAAATAATCCCAATCCTAAGAATATATTCGCAAATACATTTGCGTTTCTATTCGCATAATTCTTTATTCCTGTTTTTAACTAAACCATTCGAATATAGAGAATAAACAAAACAGAATAAAAACAAACAGAAACATTTTAATAATTCTCTCACTGTTTTCATTTGTTTTAAAATGAGAATACAAAAGAACACGAATATATAAAAACACTCGTTATATGGGAAACGTTTGTTTCTTAGCGAAGAACGTTCTTTTCTCACCTCTGATAAGAACATTCACATGTGATATTCACAAAGTCATCGGGACGATCACATTACCGCTAACAAAACGCTCGCAAAAGTACCAAATGTTTGCCGGGGAGGAAATGAATCTACTGTATATAATATATATACACAAAAATATTTGAAGCAATTTTTTTCTTTATTCACCGCGCTAGAATTGTCAAAATTAAAATATTGTGAACTTTTCATTGTTTTGATTTTAATAAAATTGTTTTATTTAATTTATTGTGGTGACATAAGAGTGAATTTATAATAAATATAAAAAATGTTTGTGATTCTATCATAATTTAAAACAAAATAAAACTAGTAGGGTAGGGTGTGACCATAGCGGCCACGCCAAGAACTTCCCGTTAAGTTAAATAGGTAACATAAAGATGTTTTCTTAAAACTTTAATAAATTGAAATTCTCTTTCTAAGACTTGCAATTAATCGTCATATTTTCATCTTTTGGTTACACTGGAAAGAAGATTTTCATTGCACCATATATTTAAAAAAACTAACGGTGGAGTCTACTTAAAGTCTACTTTGTCAACGTTGCTGAAATTTTTTCGATTTTTATCATACAATAACACCATTTTTAGGGTTTCGTACTTTGAAAAAGTAAAAACGGTACCCTATTGGTGAGACTTCGGTGTCCGTCCGAATTTCTACATAATCGATTTTCTCAAAAACTATAAGTGCTATCAACTTGAAATTTTTTAAAGTTATTCAATGTATTTGTCCACGCCTACTGACAACAAGAAAATTTTGAATATTATTTTTTATCAATATTTTATGGACATTGATAAGGAGATAGTAAAACAAAAGTTTGTTTTAAGGAATCGAGTTTGGTTTAAAAAAATCAAAAAAAATCCAATCCAAAAAAAATCCAAAAATCCAATCCTTGGTTGTTATAATTTCAAATGTTCATTGGAGGGGGTTGAGAGTAAAAATTATGAAAACAAAATATTTTTGGTCATGTCAAGTGGGGGTATCATATGAAAGGTTATTTGTTTTCTAGTCTAAAACAGTTTTTTTTCTAATTTTCGAAAGCACAGTAATGGACTTATTTTAGAAAAAGTGAAATTTTAGTTTTGTCCCCCCCACTTATCTTCGAACATTACAAAAGAAAAAATTTTAAAAAATTCACGGTTGTAGGAACTTGGCAATAAAAAAATGAAAAATTTTTTTTGGTCGTTATAATTTTAATTGTTCTTTGGAGGGGGTTGCGAGTAGAAATTTTGAAAAAAAAATATTTTTCACTTGGACAAGTGGGGTGTCATATGGAAGGTGATTTTTTTTGTAGTTCAAAATAATTTTTTTGTATTTTTCGAAAACACGGTTTCTGACTTATTTATAAAAATGTGAAAAGTTGTTTCTCTCCCACTCTTTATCTTCGAACATTACAGAAGCGAAAAATTGAAAAAATTCACGGTTATAGACAATGTTGTAAAGATTGAACGAAAACTATAGCGGTTAGCTAATTATTTCAGATGTTCCTTAGAGGGGGTTGAGAGAAGAAATTTCGAACAAGTTGCAAAACGACTATAAACATTACAAAAACCTTATGCTCTAAGTTTCAACAAAATTAAATGTCAAGACTGAGAAGTCTAAAAAAACAGTTGTTCAACGAACCACAGACATTCTCCCCGAATCCTTTGCCAAATTTTGAAAATAGCTGATTTAAAATAGCACATTTTCCATATTCAAATAAAACCGGATGCGTTTGCGGCTCATTTTAATTCAAAAGTTTCATCAAGTTTTCATGCGTTTGAGTAATGAAAATAACGCCTATTTTTCAAATTTTCTTAAAAAAACTCAAAAAGTAAGATAGCAATTGTTTATACAAATGTCATTATAAATGGCTGACATGATGAAAAACAAAATGGGAGGTAAATGATCTTGATAGAATTATTTATTCTAGTAATACTTGCAAGAGATGATATTCAGTTTTTTGGAAACCCCTAAAAAATAAATGTACTGATTTCATTAGAAAAAGACTGGGCTGTAGGTTACACCAAGATATATCGATTGTGACCATTGAAGTTGAAATTGGATCATCCGTTGTTGAGAGAGCGTTGGAAAAATGTTTGTCCACATACGATGATACACACGCACATACCCACACACACTACATACTGCCAGCTAAAAATAGCCTAAACAGCTTCAGGTGGTCTTGAAACGTAAAGATATTATAAAAATTTCGATTTCAAAAATCGACCCAAAAACAATAACTTCTCATATCGGAAAGTTAATAAACAGTTGACCAGGCAATCTCCTCTCGAACCTCTGACCTTTTTGTCAAATTTAGGAAATAACTCAGGTTTTTGATATTCAAGTAAACTCGGATGCGGTTGCAGCTCATTTACATACAAAAGTTTCATCCAGATATCATTCGTTTGCATAAAGAAAATAACACGTAGTTTTTTCACATTTTGTTAAAAATCTCAAAAACTAAGATAGCAATTGTTTATACAAATGTCATTATAAATGTCTGACATGCTGACAAGCAATATGGAAGCTTCATGACCTTGATAGCATTATTTATTAATCTCATGATATTTGCAAGAGATGATTTTCAGTTTTTTGGAAACCACTAAAAAACAAACGATATAATTTTGCTAGAAAAGGACTGGGCTCTAAGTTACGACAAGATACATCGATTGCGACCATTTTCGTTAAAATCGACCCATCCGTTGTTGAACTTCCCGTTAAGTTAAATAGGTAACATAAAGATGTTTTCTTAAAACTTTAATAAATTGAAATTCTCTTTCTAAGACTTGCAATTAATCGTCATATTTTCATCTTTTGGTTACACTGGAAAGAAGATTTTCATTGCACCATATATTTAAAAAAACTAACGGTGGAGTCTACTTAAAGTCTACTTTGTCAACGTTGCTGAAATTTTTTCGATTTTTATCATACAATAACACCATTTTTAGGGTTTCGTACTTTGAAAAAGTAAAAACGGTACCCTATTGGTGAGACTTCGGTGTCCGTCCGAATTTCTACATAATCGATTTTCTCAAAAACTATAAGTGCTATCAACTTGAAATTTTTTAAAGTTATTCAATGTATTTGTCCACGCCTACTGACAACAAGAAAATTTTGAATATTATTTTTTATCAATATTTTATGGACATTGATAAGGAGATAGTAAAACAAAAGTTTGTTTTAAGGAATCGAGTTTGGTTTAAAAAAATCAAAAAAAATCCAATCCAAAAAAAATCCAAAAATCCAATCCTTGGTTGTTATAATTTCAAATGTTCATTGGAGGGGGTTGAGAGTAAAAATTATGAAAACAAAATATTTTTGGTCATGTCAAGTGGGGGTATCATATGAAAGGTTATTTGTTTTCTAGTCTAAAACAGTTTTTTTTCTAATTTTCGAAAGCACAGTAATGGACTTATTTTAGAAAAAGTGAAATTTTAGTTTTGTCCCCCCCACTTATCTTCGAACATTACAAAAGAAAAAATTTTAAAAAATTCACGGTTGTAGGAACTTGGCAATAAAAAAATGAAAAATTTTTTTTGGTCGTTATAATTTTAATTGTTCTTTGGAGGGGGTTGCGAGTAGAAATTTTGAAAAAAAAATATTTTTCACTTGGACAAGTGGGGTGTCATATGGAAGGTGATTTTTTTTGTAGTTCAAAATAATTTTTTTGTATTTTTCGAAAACACGGTTTCTGACTTATTTATAAAAATGTGAAAAGTTGTTTCTCTCCCACTCTTTATCTTCGAACATTACAGAAGCGAAAAATTGAAAAAATTCACGGTTATAGACAATGTTGTAAAGATTGAACGAAAACTATAGCGGTTAGCTAATTATTTCAGATGTTCCTTAGAGGGGGTTGAGAGAAGAAATTTCGAACAAGTTGCAAAACGACTATAAACATTACAAAAACCTTATGCTCTAAGTTTCAACAAAATTAAATGTCAAGACTGAGAAGTCTAAAAAAACAGTTGTTCAACGAACCACAGACATTCTCCCCGAATCCTTTGCCAAATTTTGAAAATAGCTGATTTAAAATAGCACATTTTCCATATTCAAATAAAACCGGATGCGTTTGCGGCTCATTTTAATTCAAAAGTTTCATCAAGTTTTCATGCGTTTGAGTAATGAAAATAACGCCTATTTTTCAAATTTTCTTAAAAAAACTCAAAAAGTAAGATAGCAATTGTTTATACAAATGTCATTATAAATGGCTGACATGATGAAAAACAAAATGGGAGGTAAATGATCTTGATAGAATTATTTATTCTAGTAATACTTGCAAGAGATGATATTCAGTTTTTTGGAAACCCCTAAAAAATAAATGTACTGATTTCATTAGAAAAAGACTGGGCTGTAGGTTACACCAAGATATATCGATTGTGACCATTGAAGTTGAAATTGGATCATCCGTTGTTGAGAGAGCGTTGGAAAAATGTTTGTCCACATACGATGATACACACGCACATACCCACACACACTACATACTGCCAGCTAAAAATAGCCTAAACAGCTTCAGGTGGTCTTGAAACGTAAAGATATTATAAAAATTTCGATTTCAAAAATCGACCCAAAAACAATAACTTCTCATATCGGAAAGTTAATAAACAGTTGACCAGGCAATCTCCTCTCGAACCTCTGACCTTTTTGTCAAATTTAGGAAATAACTCAGGTTTTTGATATTCAAGTAAACTCGGATGCGGTTGCAGCTCATTTACATACAAAAGTTTCATCCAGATATCATTCGTTTGCATAAAGAAAATAACACGTAGTTTTTTCACATTTTGTTAAAAATCTCAAAAACTAAGATAGCAATTGTTTATACAAATGTCATTATAAATGTCTGACATGCTGACAAGCAATATGGAAGCTTCATGACCTTGATAGCATTATTTATTAATCTCATGATATTTGCAAGAGATGATTTTCAGTTTTTTGGAAACCACTAAAAAACAAACGATATAATTTTGCTAGAAAAGGACTGGGCTCTAAGTTACGACAAGATACATCGATTGCGACCATTTTCGTTAAAATCGACCCATCCGTTGTTGAGAAATCGTTGGGCAAAAATTCTCCACACAGCGATATACACATACATACACACACACACACATACAGACTGCCAGCTAAAAATAGTCTAAACAGCTTCAGGAGGTCATGAAACGTAAAGATATCAAAAATTCCGATTTCGAAAATCGACCCAAAAACAATAACTTCCCATATCGGGAAGTTAAAAAATTAAATATTTTAGTGAACATTTTAAATAAAACCTCAAATATGGAGTGCGTGATATAAACTTTAAAAAAATATCCAAATCTGTACAAAAGATGCGATTTCTTATCACACGTAATTCATATTGATATTATAATTTATTTTTGGATTAGTGATGGGCAAAACTGTTAGTTTTAAATAACATAAACAACTGTTGTTGTTATTTAAAAACAACTGTTGTAAATAACAGGTTAGAAATAATAGTTGTTATTTTTCATTTCTAGTTTCTACACTTTCGAACGTAGTAGATTTTTATATTTTTTACTTTTATTTTTTTTTCGTTTTCAATGTTAAAAGGAGTAAAATAAAATCTATTTTTTTAAACTATCCGTTTAACGTTATTTGTATAGCTTTTCCAGGTTAAATTAAACCTTTTCCATGTTGACTGCAACTTTTTCCAATCTATATGAAACTATTTCCAAATTGAACGCAACCTTTTCCATTACAAATAAACCTTTTTCCAAATGAAATTAAACTTTTTTTAATTGTTTTTGTTTTAATCAGAACACTTGTTCAGAATATTATTTATTCATTTATTTCATGTATATAATAGCTCAATAGCTATGTATTAAGGGCGTCAAGTATGTCTTTTCCGCTTGGGAGTGAAAGTGTTGCTCGAGGCGTTATAAGCCGAGAGTAACAATCACTCTAAAGCAAAAAAGAGAGTTTATGCCCGAATTGCATACAAGATTTTTTGTACGAGTAAGATTATGTATTATTTGCATAAATAAAAATACATATATTTACACAAAATTGTAAATATTTTTTCTGAAAAATTATTTTATCCAAGTAGTTTTTCGAAATATGTAATAATAATAATAATAACTTTAGGCATTGCTATTTCAATTTCGGCATTGTTATTTCAATAGGAAAAAAGGCCTGGTTTACGAACAATTTTTGAATTGTAAAAGTGCATTTTACGGTTTACTCGTACAAAAAATATTTTTTTTAACTACTAACTTGAGAAATCGTCATTATTTACTCGAATGCTCCAATGAGAAGTAATTTTTCTCCACCTAAGTCAATAATAATAACAAAAAATTACCTAGGTTAATAATGACAAATTTTCTTTTATTTTTAATTGAAATGAACAAAAAAACACAAACAAATAATAATTACATTCCTTTGTTTCGTTTTATTTCTATGAAACTAAACTTCCAGGCTACTTGATATTTTAAGATTTTTAAAAACGGAAATGGAAAATGACTAATATCAAAATCTAATCAAAGCAAATATGATAATTTGTGTTAGTAGTTAAAGAAATTCTATATATACCTCGGTTTAGAAGACTAATATAGACCTCGAACATTATATCCCTCAGCGCTACGCGCCTCAGGATCTAAAAGTTCTCGGTCAATAATAGCTTACTTCTCAACCTTGTTATATATAATGTACTATTATATACTTGAAATAAATGAATAAATAGTATTCTGAACAAGTGTTCTGTTTAAAAAAAAACAATTAAAAAAAGTTTAATTTCATTTGGAAAAAGGTTAATTTGTAATGGAAAAGGTTGCGTTCAATTTGGAAATAGTTTCACTTAGATTGGAAAAGGTTGCGTTCAATTTGGAAATAGTTTCATTTAGATTGGAAAAAGTTGCAGTCAACTTGGAAAAGGTTTAATTTAACCTGGAAAAGCTATACATACACACATATTTTTTTGTAACACATGCGTAAAAAATATTCAATTTTGTTATAGAATAGAATAAAAGAAAAAACTACTTTTCCGCACATATGACCACAAAATATTTTGTAAGCCTGGACCGTAACGCCGCCTGCATGTGAGATTTGTAGTTAAATCTATCCATATATCTATCTATATATAATATTTTTATAGCACTAAAATATCAAAATAATAATTTAAATAACTTACCATATAGTAAAAACAACTTAAACACATTGCATCATTTGAATTGCAAGAAAAAACAATTTATTTAGGTTTTCAAAGTTTACAATTTTGACAGCTCTTATTGGATTCCTATGTGTTTTTTTAGTTGGATTCTTATGTTTATATTTTCGAGCTAGTATAATTTACAACTATTACAACGAAGATGGCGCACTTTAATTATTTAAAAAGCTGAAATTTGTTTATAACTTTGTTAAAAAAAATGATTAAATGAACAATTAAATAAATATTTATAAATTTTACGCACTTGTTACAAAAAATAGTGTGTATTACTAGTGCGGATGCGTTTTCCAAACACGAGTTATTTGCCGCACTCCCTGTGGTCGTGCGGCAAACTAACTCTTGTTTGGAAAACGCATTCGCACTAGTAATACAATATACTATTGTTTGTTTTATTCTGGTTAGTTTTCGTCCGTTGAATTGTTTGATATTAAAAAAGATTTTAAAAACTTATATGAATCGTAGTTTTAGATAATGATCTCAATTTTGGTAAATAATTTTTTTTGAATAATTTAATAATGAATAAATTTTTAATTTATTATGCATGAATTAAATTATGAAATAAATAAAATTATTTATTGTTATTTATTTAAAATGATTTACTAAACGAATTTAGTAAAATTAAAATAAATAAATTTTTCGATTTTTATTTATATTAATTAATTAATTTTAAATTAAATTTTAGTTCTACCTATTCCGACTGATAAGGGCAAATCCACGTTTTTCTTTTTTTATTAAAACAGTAAAAATCATAAGTCGTGTTCGATTTGTCTGAAGTAACTGTATTATCTGAAAAAAAATGCATCGAATTGTTGTTTTTTTTTTCGTAAACTAAGCTATTTTATATACATATCGATTATATGAAACTCACTTAATTGTTTTTCATACAAACAATGTTAACCAAATTAAACTAAAAGATAATAAAAACAAAAATATTATTATAAAAAAAATCTCTGAGTACATATATATATTTTTTTCAAATAACTATCAGCCAAAATCTTATTCGCTATTAATCTTAAACTGTTTACATAACAACCTACTAAGCACTATTGTCTTGCCTACAGCTGTTGTTATTTATTTTGAACTGTTATTTTACAATGAACACAGCAGTCAAAAGTCAAAGACTGCTTTTTAAAACAACAACCGTTAGGCAACATGTTTTAAAATAACAACTGTTATGGACTGTTTTTGTCTACAACTGTTATTGTAAAACAGTTCTTGTATCTATTGTTTTTGTTTAAGCGCAACAGTTCGTTACTGCTATTTTCAAATAACAGTTGTTAATTAACAGGTTTGAAAATAGCAACCCAACACTATTTTGGATTAATGAAGTTGAAGTTTTTTTAATATTTTCACCAACAAATGTAATTTAAAATTTATGTAAACCATAATAAAATGCTTAGCGCTAGAATTGTCAAACTTTTGTTTTTGACAATCATCATTCATCAATCGGAGTCAGACGAAGAAGGTTGTGTCCTAAATTTTAAAGAAAAAAAAAAAAAATAATCGAAAATAGAAAAATAAGTGTGTTATAGTGTTTGTGTTAGTGTTTATGAAAATAAAATTGTTGAAGAACGGAGGCGGGGACAATTATATAACTGGTGAGATTGTTCTTTATTAAAAAATTATTTGGTATTTTATATTTGTTGTTACCAGGCAGGTAGGCAGGTAAAATTTTACCTTTTATTGCTTTGATGTAATAAATTTATTTGTTATTTTAAATCATAAATATTGCTTGGTAACAGAAAATGTAGAATTTCATTTTGGTTGTTAGTAGGAATTTCGAATTTGACCCTTTGTTTGTACTCTTTAATTTTGTTAGTGTCTTTTGTGTCTCCATTTTTTTTGCTTTTCTCTTATCGTGCTACTGTTGCATGACACCTGCTATAGTGTTTTTGTGACAGAAATACACAGTTTCTTTTGTACTGTGTAGTGTTGGAATTTAGGCCTGGCCAAATTTCAGTATCTATACCTGCAATGTCAAAGGGTAAGTCTTTGTCTCAACAAAATGGCAGCAGAGCGAACCAACAGCTTAGCATTGACTTCACCAACATAAGAGGTCTCAATTCGAATCTAAACGTGGTTCATCACTACATTGAAAAAAATAAACCTTCTTACCGAAACAATTGTTAGTGGCAAAGCATCGAAATTGGTTCTCGATAAATACCGGATACCTAGTTACGAATTGGAACATTCCTATTATAACAAGCATGGTTTCTGTGTATTTATTCGAGATTCACTTTCATGGAAGAGAATTAAGGCCAACGAGTTGAACTCTAAGCACCATAATTCTATAGCGCTGATGATCTCAGGTGTTGATGAAACTATGTTTATAATAGGATTATGCAGATCCCCAAATTCTCCCCCAGGATGTCCCTTTTTCGATCAAATATCGGCTAATCTAGACAAGATTACCACGGACTACCCCAAAGCAAGACTGGTCATGCTTGGAGACTTTAATATTCATAATAAAGAATGGCTTAAGTATTCAAGTATTCATTCGCTGCAAAATAAATTTGCAGCATAACAAATCTGCTTCCGCTGAATTATGCCAAGCAATTGTTAAGCAGCATACAAATGTAGTACTGATTCAGGAACAATGGGTAAATAAAAATTGTGTACTTGGCCTGAATTGTAAACAGGGCAGGGTGTTTGTTGGTACAGTTACGGAAAACCCTCGTTCGTGCGTTTACTTGTCGAATGACATATTTGGTATACTTATACCTCAATGTAGTGGCAAAGATGCCGTTGCAATTAAGGTGACGGTCAAGATTGAGGGTGTTGATGCTGACGTAGTCTTTGCATCAGTATATCTTATTATAATATTGGACCTTTGCTATAATATAAAACCATATAAACGAAAAATAAATGCCGGAACAAATAAATAACTTGCCCCCAGACGATCTACTTGATTTTGGAATCTCCTCTCTTATTAATTGACTAGCCTGTCATCTCTTTCCAGGCTAGGGTTACATATATATATATATATATATATATATATATATATATATATATATATATATATATATATATATATATATATATATATATATATATATATATATATATATATATATATATATATATATATATATATATATATATATATATATATATATATATATATATATATATATATATATATATATATATATATATATATATATATATATATATATTTATATATATATATATAACAGGTCGTTCAATAAGTCCGTAGGATAAGTAAGAAAAAAACAACATTTTAACAAAACTCGATTTTTTTATTCAACATAGTTGCCTTCGAGGGCGATACAACGAGTATAGCGATTTTCCAACTTTTCTATACCACTTTTATAGTACGATTTCTCTTTCTCGTCAAAATAGGCCTCAGTTTCAGCGATTACTTCATCATTGGACTTAAATTTCTTTCCAGCAAGCATTCTCTTGAGATCTGAAAACAGGAAAAATCGCTGGGGGCTAAATCTGGAGAATATGGTGGGTGGGTAAGCAATTCAAAGCCCAATTCATTCAATTTTGCCATCGTTTTCATCGATCTGTGACACGGTGCATTATCTTGGTGAAACAACACTTTTTTCTTTTGCAAATGTGGCCGTTTCTTTGCGATTTCAGCCTTCAATCGATCCAAAAGTTCACAGTAATACTCGCTGTTGATGGTGGTTCCTTTTTGGAGATATTCGATGAATATTATTCCGGCGATTCCTCTGTAGTTTGCACATTGTAGGCGATTACCTTTTTTATGGATTGGTATCAGCAAAGCTGTGTTTCAGTCCTGTGGCATGGTTTCAGTCCTCCAGATCATTTGAACAAGTTCAAACAATCTTAAGGATAGAGTTTCGCCATGTACAATCATTTCGGATGTTATATCGTCGATACCAGGTGCTTTATTGCATTTTAATTTTGACAGCGCCGCATCGAATTCCTCTCTGGTGGGTTCTTCTACATGTACCTTTGACGCACGAATAAGCTTAGCTCGTCGCCCGACTTGTTGCTGGTCACTTAAGTTGAGAAGATTCTCAAAATAAGCGGCCCAAGTGTCTAAAATATTTTTAAGGTCTACTTGTAGCTCCCCATCTTCGTTTTGAATAGCAGTCGATCTAGTTTGAGGGCCCTTCTTTAAGGTTTTAACCTGTTGAAAGAAGTTACGCGATTGATGTTCCTTATTGAAGCTTTCAATCTCCTCACACAGTCTCTTCCACCATTCTCTCTTCGTTCGTCTACATAGCTTTGTAACGGCTTGTCTTGCCAGTTTATAATTCTCCTTCGTGGACCTGGTGTTGCGTCCTTGTAAACACTTCAAATAGCAATCTTTTTTGTATTGAATAGCATCAAGGCATGCTTGATCCATCCATGGCTTCTGGGAGTGGTTCTGTGGTCGTCCAAGTATTCCCTCAGCAGCGCTTAAAACAGCATCTTTGAGCAAATATCATGACGTATCGACGTCTCCATTAATGGTTTCTGATTTCTCCAATGTTTCGGCAATATGGATTTGATATCGCTCTTCTGTTTCAGCATTCTTTAATGATGAGATGTTAAAACGTTTCCGTTGATTGAATTTTGGAATGCCTGGATTTGGGAAGTGGAACCTTATCGTTGCACATATAAGGAAGTGGTCACATCCAATGTATGCACCTCTAAAGGATCGCACATCCAGAACGATCGAAAAGAAACGTGTTGTTACTAGAACGTGATCAATTTGATTTCGTGTATTTCCATTCGGTGAGACCCAAGTCTGCTTATGAATCGATCGATGCGGAAAGAACGTACTGGCAATTCTCCAATTATTTGATAATGCAAACTCAGTCATTCTCTCACCATTATCATTCGAATTCAAATGCAGGCTGTTGGGACCCACCACATTTCCATAAGAGATATCTCTTCCAACCTGTCCATTAAAGTCACCAAGAACCATAATGAAGTCGCGTGTTGGTGTTTGTTTCATAACCTCTTCCAGTGCTATGTAGAAATTATCCTTCTCGTCGACGGTCTTAGCTTCAGTTGGTGCATGCACGGCAATAAGAGAAATATTGTTATATGTACCGCGTACACGTAGGTAGCAGATCCTCTCACTGACCGGGATGAATTTCATCACGGCTTCTTGTATGCGTGCACCAACAAGAAAGCCAGTTCCAAATTCTCTTCGAGAAGGATGACCACTACAGTATAGAGAGTGACTATCCAAATCTTGTTTTCCGATTATCGGCTGTCTAATTTCTTGTAGAGCAATAATATCCATCCTATACCTCTCAGCCTCTGTTTCTAGACTTATAAGAGCATCAGGAGCGCTCAGGCTGCGCACGTTCCACGTTCCGATTCGGTAGTCTGGTCCTTTTTCACGTCCAGGTAAAATTCTGTTTTGTTTTCCGAGTCTGTTTTTCTGTTTCTGATAACCAAATTTAACATATTAGTTTTTTTCCGGGGTTAGGGTGTTAACCTTAGGCCCAACCCAAATTGTCGTGAATGGGTCCGTTCTGCATATTAAGGTCACCAGAAACAACCTTTTTACACGTTTATATAGCGAGCCGCTTGATTCAAGACAGACGCCCGCTCCAAGCCGCCCCTGACATGGAGAACAGACGCTTGAGTCGCATTGGTTGTAGAGCGCCAATTCGCCGTGATGTAGCGTCATTGACTAAGCAGTTTTTACTCTGCTTGTCTCCAATACACCAACCTAATTCTGTCAGCGTTACCCAGGCAGCACGGCGTGGACGTCGAATTTCGGATTTCGCTACCTATATATGTATATATATATATATATATATATATATATATATATATATATATATATATATATATATATATATATATATATATCCGTGTAACTACATGTATATATATATATATATATATATATATATATATATATATATACATGTAGTTACACGGATGTATACATATTATTTTAACAGTTTGCAGAATTATATACAAAAACAAGTAATAATAAAAAAATAAAGGAAAGATCTAACCTAAATATTGTCCAGAATTCGTCTATGCTATCAGCTCTGTTTTATCAGGTTCCATATATTTACAAGTCTCCTTGGTTACTTCCTCCATTCAAATTTTTATTCTTCTTTCACTTTAACAATGCTTCCTCTCATTTATCGATAATTTCCCTCACTTTCAGATTACTTTGTTTTGCGACAAAAACAGTTCCTTTCCTATTATCTTAGATATGGCGGTGTACACTCCAATTCTCTTCTTCACTGAGCTTCAAAAAAAAGAGAACACTACAAATTTGTTGCAATGAATAATTCATTCTTATATATACATATTTCAGTGTTCACAAAAACTTTTGCTACAAATTGCTTTTACTAATAACTTGCGTATATCTCTAATTCTATATCAATCCCCAAACATGGGATTTTAATTTGGTTTTACTTTTTAATAACAATATTTTATTTATTCTCTAACTTTTTGTGTTTTTTATTTCCCGTATTGATGTGTTTCTTCCTAAGCAGCGAAAAATAGAATGCCATCATCAAAAAATGTGATTTATGACATTTTATTTTTCTTCAGCAAAAACAAAAAAAACAGCTTTGAGTAAGCAAAAAATGAGTACGTTCATTTATTTATTTATTTTACTGTGATATTCGCATTTCGAGGCTATTCGGTTATTTAAGAAAACTGTTAAACTATTATTATTGTGAAAAATGAAATGGAATATGGGAACATTTTTGACGGATGGAAAAAAGAACAAAAATTGATTTCAATGCTACTATCGCGAATATAGTAGACGCTACAACCATGAATTCAAGGTTATAATCAAGGCATTTAACCTTGAAGTCACAAAAACGTCGCCATCCCCTCCATGACAGAAAACCACCGAACTACTTCCACCTATTAAACTGTATCTGGGATCGAGATACCAACAGTCACCGGCGTCAAGACCGATGACCGGTTCCAACACTCATGAAGTCCCTAGGAACTTCACTGAGTATTGAGACCGACCATCCATCAGAATTTCAGCACTATGGACACCCCGATACAACCAGTAAGTATGACACGGAGATGTGAACCACAGCGAAGTCAACTAGCCAGAGGAACGACCCTACCTAACGAAAAGACATCATTCTCTGATGTCCTTCGCATGATGGACTCCAAGATTCTTACCGCTCATATCTATGCACTCATAGAGTACATTTCCAATCTTAGTCTTAATCATTGCAGGTTAGAACTTTGGAGCCAATTTTGCCGAGAACTTCTTAGTAGCGTCACTCAAATGATGTTGCCGTACAAACACCCGTTGCTGTGGTTGAAAAGTCCGTAGTTTAGATCGCAGGTTATACTGATGTTGCGATTTGTTGAAAGCTGCTTTTAAATTTTGTTGAACCCGGTTCCTGAGCAGAGTCAAATGATCAGAGCGTTCTATTTCCTCACCAGCATCTTCACCAAGCTTGTGTAGTGATCTCAACAAATGGTAAGTATTTCCATCCGAAACTGGATGTTGACCAAGAAGTAAATAGAACGGTGAGTACTTGGTAGCTGAATGTACTGCAGCCCGCAGTACATATGCGATTTCACCAATTTGTGAATCCCACTTGGTATGTTGACCTTTTATGAACGCTCGAATTGCTGCTAGAACTGACCTATTGACCCGCTCTGACGCGTTGCTTTGAGGACTATAGACACCGGTCCTAATGTGTTTAATGCCGAAATCTGGCAAATCACTTTGAAAGTTCCTACTAGTGAACTGTTTGCCATTGTCACTGTGTAGAAACTCTGGTACCCCATATGTAAGAAACACTTCGTTCCTCAGAAAAGCATTCACCTTCGGTGAAGTTGCGTTTCTAAGTGGTTTCAGTAGTACAAACTTCGTAGCATGATCCAGAACTATTAGTAATACCGTATTCCCAAGTGTAGAACGAGGGTACGGTCCCAAAAAATCTATATAGACTCTCTGCCATGGACGTGCTGTTTCGAATTGATATTGCATCGGAGGACGCAATATCTGATTCGTGGCTTTTGTTTGTTTACATGTGTCACAGGACACAACATAGTTGTGTACCTGTGACGCCATGCCCGGCCAATAATAAAGACGTCGAAGTAATTCTAAAATCTTTTTAACACCTCCATGAGCAGCAGTACTATCATCATGATGTTTCTGAATCATGTTTGAAGTCATCGGTTTCGGTATCCAGAGCTTCCACACAGGAACATCGTTAGGTATTGCATCAGGTCTTGGCTCAATACGTATGTATAGCTTATCATCCACGACTTTGACTGATGGAAAGTCCTTGGGTGATGATTGCACTTTAGCTATCATATCCGTATACTCTTTGTGCCGATAACCTTCATTGTCGAGTTTAATGTCGTTAACATGATGTGATAATGCTTCCGTCAATTCCTCGTGTGTATCGTCATAAAGACGAGATAGAGCATCAGGGACTATATTTTGGGTACCTTTTTGGTGGACAATGGTAAAATCCATATGTTGGAGTTTTAGGCTCCACCTAGCCAGACGACCACTCAAGTCTTTCTGTGACATAAGCCACTTCAGACTTGAGTGATCAGTTACAATTGTAAATCGGTGACCTTCAACATAGCCCCTGAATTTCTTCACACTCAGAATTGCCGCAAGACATTCAAGCTCAGAAACCGAATAGTTTCTCTGAGCTTGGTTAAGCTTCTTCGACATGAAGGCTATCGGACACTCTTGTCCGTCGTCGTCGATCTGATACAGTACACTACCTACCCCTGTCAGACTCGCATCGCATCTAATAAAGAACTCTTTATTATAATCAGGGTTAATTAATACCGGTGCTGTAGTCAGCAATCTTTTTAAATTTTCAAAAGCTGTTTGAGCTTCCAATGTCCATTTTAATTTTCCCGAGCTCTTCTTCAACAGATCTGTTATCGGTGATACCACGCTTGCGTAGTTTGGTATAAAGCGCTGGTACCAAGCGGCCATTCCTAATAGTCTACGTATTTGTTTCACTGTTGACAACAGCAACAGCTCAGCAACAGCTCTTACTTTATCCGGATCTGTTCGAAGACCATCTTCACCAACCAAAAATCCCAAGTACTTCACCTCTCTCAGAACAAATTTCCTTTTCTTGAGGTTTATTGTTAACCCAGCCGCTCTTATCAATGAAGAGACTTTGGACAGCAATTCCATATGTTCCTGGAACGTGGAAGAGACTACCAATAGATCATCTAAATAAACAAAGACATTTTCGTGATATTTATGTGGTATCACTTTGTGCATTAGCCGACACATTGTCTGGGGAGCATTGCACAATCCAAAGGGCATAACCCGGAATTGATACAATGGACGACCAGGCACTGTGAAGGCTGTCTTGTCTCTAGATGCTTCTGCCAGAGGAATCTGCCAGAAAGCATCTTTGAGATCAATACTTGAAATGTACTTTGTGCTATTTAGACGACCCAGTAAGCCATCAATCAAGGGAAGTGGGTAAGCGTCCTTTTTCGTTAGTGAATTGACACGACGGCTATCAATACATAATCTGTTTTTACCAGATTCTTTTTGTACCAGGACCACTGGCGAGCACCACGAACAGTTGCTCTTTTCGATCACGCCCATTTGAAGCATTCGGTCAAGTTCGGCATAGACCTTTAGTTGAACAGCCGGCGATGTGGGATAATGCCTCTGTTTAACAGGTGCATTATCACCAACATCGATGACATGTTCAACCAAAGAAGTCTTTCCGAGCCCAGACACTTCAAATGACGGGAAAGAATCCTTGATCATATCCAGTTCTCGTTGCTGGTCAGTGGTGAGGTTGTGTGTATTTAAATTTTGTAGCTCTGTACGAGTCAGCTCACTAACAAAGGAAGGAACAATACCAAATTTCGCCCAGAAATCTATGCCCAGGTAGAGCTCTTCTCGTAAACCAGGGACTATATGGAACCGCATTGGTTTAGTGGAGCCATTCACAGTTATTGGAATTTCAACGTAACCTAAAATTTTAGTTGCAGTACCATCCGCCGTACGAATACACGAAGTGTACTTACGGTAGGTTGTACCTGATGATTCCAATAATTCCAAGGAATTTCTTCCAAGTATTGTGATTGACGCTCCACTATCCAATAATCCGGCGATATTTTTGTCCAAAATCCTAATTGTTAATCGCGGCCGAGGATCCTTTGTTTCTGAAAGGATAGATGAAACACAAGCTTTACGAAATAATTTCCTCATCCTCCAATATCTAATGTTACGTTCCAGACGTCTAAAATACGTGCGATGTAATGATGGGAAATTAAATGTATTTGTAGAGGTTAATATATTTAAATTTAAATAATTAATCTCTACAATCGATAAAACTCACAGCGCCTTACGATTAATTAAGTAATTAACTAATTAATTCGAAAAACGAACCAACCTCGAAAATCAATTTTCAGTTCAATGGTTTTCCTTTGCAATTTTTGGTTGGCGGCAAAAAGTTGTTTAACTTTCACTTCTGTTCGGGCTTTCGCGAAGTTACATTAAAAATAGAATCAACAGTGATATCTTCAATGTTAATTTAATTTATATAGTTATATATATACATTGTGATAACTTAAATGGTATAAATTATAAATACAACATTTTTATATATTATAATAAAAAAACAATTTGTAAAATCCAAAAACAATTATCGCATGGTTTTTATATTAACACCTAACGGATACATTCATTTGGTGACCTTCGATATCGGTTTTTACCGACAAATAAATTACACGCTCTGTTTTTTGGAAAACCTGGTACTTATAGTGCCAGGTTTAAAGGTATGTACCTAATCTAACCAGATTTTCATATAATCGAATTCTTCGTTGTTTTAAAACGTTTCATTTTTTTTTGGTGCTCAAATTATCAACACTGGGAGTGCCGCCACGCACACAAACAAATAGTCGCTATATTAACGAAAAATATCGTCATAATAAAAATTAACCATGGAGTATATCAACATTATTGTTAAAAATAAATACACCACGTCATCAAGACATTTTTGTTTGCATTGAACAACAATCAATAAAAATTTTCAACATTTTAAATAAAACAATTATGCTAACGGAATTATTACGTATTATTATTACCATTAAAATCAGCTGTAACATAAATCATCTATAATGATCAATTTACTGGAATAATTTAATTTTTGCTGAAATCATTTTTATTGTCAAAAAAAATATATCAACTTTAATAAAATTCACACATTCAATAAAAAATATTAAATAAACAACAACAACAAGTAATCAACGTAACAGAGGATATACCATCAGGATCAACGACATTCACAGATAAATATTTGAGTTATTATTTATTAACTTTAGATTAACTTACATTTTGATTCTGAATTTAAATTACATTTTTTTATTTGAATTAACGTAAAATTTACTTTCATTAAAACTTTACTTTACTATTTTTAAAAATTTTTATATACACTGAAGCCTGTTTTTATGCGTTTTCTTTTACGCGATTTTTTTTTGTATGCGATTTTTGCAATTTCGCTTATGCGTTTATGCGTTTAATATATACCGCACAAAACAGTTTGAGTGACCAAGTATACATATTATACATATAATATTATTATTGTTTCATATATTTCATATATTTTTCCCATATATAATTACATTAATTTACATTTGTATATTGAAATTTTGCGAAATTGAAATCCAACAATTTAATATTCTTGTGCCGTTGACGTATCACTGTATGATATTTACAATCGCCGATATATTTATTATTACTTCGGTCTGAAAGACCTAATTACTTCGGTCTGAAAGACCTAAGTATTACATTCATGAGCTCAAAGTCAAATTCTTACCCCCACTTTTTTTGACATTTCTCGACGTTTTAGGACCTCCTGATTCTAAAAAAGCAAAAAAAAAAAAAATGTATGTCTGTCTGCCGGCCGGCCGGCGGCCGTCTGGCCGGCCGGCCGTCCGCCGTCATTACCTACGCTGCAGGGAAAACCGCTTGAGGGATTTCAAAAATTTTTTTTTCTAAAAATAGGTATTCACAAGGGGCAGGTCCGAAAGGAAGCTGTGTTTGATAACTGTACCGGAAGTGTGTCAAAAAAATCATTATGTGTGTCAAAAATAGCAAATTTTCATATTTTTGGCTTAAAAAACGTTCATTTTAAGTGATTACGAGTAGGAACATTAAATTTGGAGAAATCTTGATGGTAGGGATTGGTATGTGAGATCAAAAACTAGATTATTGCATTATAAGTTTGTCAAAAAAATGTTGTCAAGTGTGTCAAAAGAAAGATTTTTATTTATTTTTTTACTTAATTTTTTGGAAAAAAAATTAAATTAATTGTTTGTTTGAAATGAGATTTTATTATTATTATTGAGAATTATGGCATTATAAGTTTGTCAAAAAAATGTTGTCAAGTGTGTCAAAAGAAAGATTTTTATTTATTTTTTAACCCAATTTTTTGGAAAAAACAAAATGGTTTGTTTGAAATGAAATTTTATTATTATTATTGAGAATTATGGCATTATAAGTTTGTCAAAAAAATGTTGTCAAGTGTGTCAAAAGATTTTTTTTTAGTTTTTTACCCAATTTTTTGGAAAAAAATAAAATTGTTTCTTTGAAATGAAATTTTATTATTATTATTGAGAATTATGGCATTATAAGTTTGTCAAAATATGTTGTCAAGTGTGTCAAAAGAAAGGTTTTTATTTATTTTTTACCCAATTTTCTTAGAAAAAAATAAAATTTATAGTTTGTATGGCATGATATTTAATTATTATTATAGAGAATTATGGCATTATAAGTTTGTCAAAAAATAATGTCAAGTGTGTCAAAAAACGATTTCATTTATTTTTTTAGCCAATTTTTTGGAAATAAAATGTAGCTGTTTTTATGACGTAAATGTAATTTAAAATGAAATTGGACATGGAAATTTTTGAATTTGTTATAGGTTTTGAAATATTTTTGGAATTTTGAAAAGTTTGTATTTTTGATTTTGTAATAATTTTTGCAATATTTTTAGAATTTCGGCAAAAGTTTTAATTTTTGATTGTGTAAGAATTTTTGAAATATTTTTAGAATTTTGAAAAATTTTTAATTTTTGATATTATTATAATTTTTGGAATTTTGAAAAAAGTTTCAATTTTTGATTTTGTAATAATTTTTGCAATATTTTTAGAATTTTGGAAAAAGTTTGAATTTTTAAGAATTTTTGAAATATTATTGGAATTTAGAAAAAATTTAAATATTTGATTTTATTCTAATTATTCGAATATTTTTGGAATTTTGAAAAAGTTTGATTTTATTTAATTTAACAATATTTTTGGAATTTTGATTATAATTTTCCGGCAACGTATTGATGTTTCGTGTTAGTTTTGTAATAAATTTTTAAACAGAGATAAAAAATACTTGTACTTTAACAAAGAGTTATGTTTGATATATATCGCTGTCCAAAACTAAAAACTATGTCCTCATAAAAGTTTTTTGCCGAAAACTATATCAAAATCCTTAACCCAGACCGAAGTCTTGATATCTCAGAGCTGTGAGATTTCAGCCCCTCCATATTTTTTTTTTACCTTTTGGCATAAATAATCTTTAGCGATTGCATTGAATAATTGGAATTTTGTTTTTTTTATTACATATACTTATATTTACTCGTTTACTATTTACTTATTGATTATTGTTAGGATTCGATATTCGGTGTTTGCGAAGTAAACATCAAAGTATCAAGTTATAATCAAATTTTTCAATATTAAAATTTCTAACTGTGTTTTATTTTTTGTTTGGATTTGTTGTTAGTTATAAATTCAAATCAAATTAAAGTTAAACATTGAAATATAAATTGATTGTTTTGTGATTATTGTGTGTGGATGCTCACAAATAAAAGAACTATAAGTCGCCAGATGCGTAGCCTCCCTAGGAGCTCGCTCAGCAGCATTAAACAGATGAGTCAAGGCATTAAAATGAGTGAGATCCCAACAGTAAACAGGTATGCAGGTTTACCGCCTAACGTTAATTTATCAAAATATGCAAAAACATCGCAAACTTGTTCTCCGTCTGGTGAAAGTTCTAGAAAACCTGTAGAAAAGATTCCTCCAATAATTACAAAATCTTCCTCAACGGAGATTCATAAAAATATGAAGGAACTAAATATTTCAAAATATAATATACAAATCATGTCAATTGGTATAAAAATACTAACATATAGCCTATCAGACTATAACAAAATTTTTACTAAATTAAAAGAACATAACAATGGTATGTTCTCATATACGCTTGAGGAAAACCGCTTTGTTAAATTTGTACTATGTGGGCTCCATGATATGGATACAAATGAAGTTAAGAAAAGCCTCGAGAATAGTGGCCTGAGTCCTGTTAATGTTTGGAAAACTATTCCTAAAAAATATCGTCGAAACAGTGAAGATGCCCTTTATTTTGTTGCTTTCAAAAAGGGATCAATGTCTCTGAATCAATTAAAAAATATAAGATTTGTTAATAACACAGTGTGCAGATGGGAAATTTGTCGATCCACCAGCAAAGGTCCTCTCCAATGTTATAAATGTAAAATGTATGGTCATGGAGCGAACGCATGCTACATGAAGCCAAAATGTAATTTCTGTGGTGGAGATGAACATATTGATGATATGGAGTGTCCTTTACAAAACGATATTACTAAACATGTTTGCTGTAATTGTAGTGGAAATCATACATCTAACTCTATAATTTGTCCAGAAAGAGAAAAATACATTCAAATAAAAAATCATCTGAATCTAAAATATAAGTTGAGTCGACCTTCAAATCAACCAACCTTTTCATTTCAACAACAGGATTTTCCTATTATTCCTTCAATACCTCATCAAAACAACAATAACAATTTTAATAATAATTTTAATAATAATTTTGTTAACAAAAAAATGCAGTTCAGTACAGTGGTTCAAACAAATGCAATCAATCATGAAAATTCAATTAATATTAATTCAGATAGCACAAATGATTTGTTTGCACCACATGAGTTATTACAAATTCTCAAAGAACTTGTTTCAGGACTTCGGGGGTGCCATTCCAAAGAAGAACAATTTGATGTTATGGCTAATATTGCTATTAAATATGTCTGTTATCCATAATTCTTTAAAAATTTGTGTGTGGAACGCGTACGGTATAAAAAATAAAAAATTTGAGGTAATTCAGTTTTTAGATAATTTTGATATTGATATATTACTTATTAGTGAAACGCATTTAAAGCCTTCTATTTCATTTTCGATTCCTAATTTTCGCTTTTATCGTAATGATAGAGAAAATCTTCGCAGGGGTGGTGTTGGTATTCTTATAAAAAATTGCATTAAACATTCGCTTCTTCCTGACCTTAAATTAAATTGTATAGAATCCCTGGGTATTAATATAATAAGTAGTGATAATAATCAACTTAAAATATTTTCTGTATATTGTTCATATTCGAATTCTGAGCATCTCAGAAATGATTTTATAAAAATTTGTAGTGGTAATATTCCTTACCTAATTGGTGGTGATTTAAATTGTAAGCATCCTAACTGGTTTTGTCCTAGAACTAACCGCGGTGGTCGAACTTTATATGATTATTCTATTAACTCTGATTGTGTTGTTATCGCTCCTCAAGATCCTACCCACTATAGTCCTGCTGGAGTCCCTAGTATTATTGATATATTTTTAACAAACAACCCACAGTTGATATCCGAAGTTAACACCATTCAAGCACTCTGCTCCGATCATCTGCCAGTCCTCTGTTCAATAGTATTTAATAATCAAGTAGATCATTGCCATCGTAAATACTTTAACTATAAAAATGTTAATTGGAGCATTTATCAGAATCATATTTCATCTGAAATTGAAAATTTCAATTTAAGTTCAATTCATACTATTTCAGATGTCAACGCTGCAGTCGATTTTTTGACAGCATCTATTTCTTCAGCTCGTGAACTATCCGTACCGCTTGTGCCTGTTCTTCCAACTGATAAATTGTTATTATCTGATCAAGTGTTAAGTTTTATCAGACACCGAAATTCGCTTAGAAGATCTTACCTCAGAAGTCGCCTTGCTCACATTAAAACCTCAATAAACTTGCTAAATAGAATTATTAAATATCATATAAATATCCTTTATAATCAAAAATGGCAAACGAAGCTTGAATGCTTGGATAATGGTTCAAAAAACTTCTGGAAAACAACTAAACATTTTAAAAACCATCGCAAGTCCATTCCACCATTAGTTACTCCCAACACTGGAAATCGAATTTTCTTAAATACAGAAAAAGCACAAGTATTGGCTGATGTTTTCCTTGACGCTCATCAAATTCCAAACTCCAATATTGTAATTGAAGAACAAGTGAATGACTTTTGCACTAATTTCAATAATTTGGATAACAATGCTACAATTCCTGAAATTCACCCTTCTGAAATTTCTGATATTTTGAAATTCCTTCCAAGGCTCAAAGCTCCAGGTGTAGATAATATTCCATTTATTTTACTTAAAAATCTTCCTGAAAGTGGAATCCATTTTCTTAAGATAATATTCGAGTGCTGCTTGAACCTAGGCTATTTCCCCATTCAATGGAAAAAAGCAAAAGTTACTCCTGTTTTAAAGCCTGGCAAAGACCCCACTCTTGCTACAAGCTACAGACCTATTAGTCTTCTTTGTACATTGGGAAAACTCTTTGAGCAGATTATCAAAAGAAGAATGGAAGAGTTCATAGCTGATAATCAAATAATTATAAACGAGCAATTTGGTTTTAGATCCGGGCACTCTACAGTTCATCAAATCCATCGTGTTGTCAATCATATTAAATCTAATAGATCTTCGCTAAAATCTACTGGAATGATATTATTAGACCTTGAACGAGCCTTTGATAAAGTTTGGCAAGACGCAGTCTGCTATAAATTATTTATATATGGATTTCCAATATTTTTAATTAAAATCATAAAATCGTTCTTAACTGATAGAACATTTTTTGTCCAGATTTTTGATTCCATGTCCTCTATACTTAGCATTCCAGCTGGGGTTCCTCAAGGTGCTGTATTGAGTCCTTTGCTTTTTTGTTTATTCATCAATGATATTCCAAGAGATAGTGAATGTAAATTATCATTATTTGCTGATGACACTGCAATATTTGTGTCAGATGAGCTGGCGGTATCTATTATCAATAAGCTTCAATTGTACCTCACTAAAATTCTCGAATTTTTTAAAAACTGGAAACTTAGTATTAACATATCAAAATGTGAAGCTATTTATTTTACTAGGTGCAGAGCATCCCGTAAACTTCCACAACAACCCTTTCTGATTCAAAACTCTTCTTTGGAATGGAAACCTTCAACTAAATATTTAGGAATTTATTTGGATAAATCATTAACATTTAAGACACACGTCACTCAAATACAACAAAAATGTAATGCACTGTTCAAAAGTCTATATCTTCTACTCAACAGAAATAGTAAACTGAATAGTCATAATAAGACACTAATTTACAAGTGTGTGATTCTTAATATCATACTTTATGGTGCGCCAATTTGGTGGGATATTGCTTTGTGTCATAAAAAGAAATTTCAAATCATTCAAAACAAATTTCTAAAAACTATATATAAACGCCCTAGACGTTATAGCACTTTAAGACTGCACAACGAATTAAATATAAAGCTTGTCAATGTAGTTGCTAGAGAAGCTAATGATAGATATATAAATAAATTAAATTATATTGAAAATGAATTGATAAACGCAATTAGCTTTACTACCGCTTAATTTTTGCAACGTAGCTTTTAAGTTTAGATTTAAGTAGGTTAGGTAAATATAAGTTTTTTATTAGTTACTAAGCAGACTGAACTGCATTTTTATATATAAACATTCTTTTTTCATTTTTTTTTTCGCAATACTCATAATAATTAATTTCATCTGCTGTAAAGCTTACTATTAAAAGCTGATCTCAGTAAATTATTAAATGTACACAACTGTATTATAAATTTGAAGTCAATAAAGGATTATTATTATTATTATTTACTTATTTTACGGTTCACTTTTTCGCGTTTGTCTTTATTATATAACATATACTCGTAGGACAACCAAAAATGGAAAACGATAACACCATGCACACTGCTCAAGGTATCAAAACTGATGCACCTTTGCAGCATGCTGCCTCGTCCATGAGAACGGACGTAAAATTACAACCACTGTGGACACAACGACCACAGATTTGGTTCCGTGTCTCGGAGCAGACGTTCGCATTCCAGGGTATAACTCAAGATGAGCAACGCTACCTGCACTTGTTGCATGCGCTCACCCCTGATATTTGCGAGTTGGTTTCGGATGTAATCGACAACTTATCTGAAACCAACAAATACGAAGCGTTGAAACAAACATTGTTGGAACGTCTGGCCCCATCTGACGAAAAAAAACTAGAGGCACTGCTGTCAGCTCAAGGTATTGGTGATAAGAACCCTTCGGAGAAACTGCGTCACATTAAACATCTGGCCGGAACCAATTTTAGTGAGAATATCATTCGTTCTTTGTGGGTACGGCATTTACCTGAAATAATTAGAATACCTCTTGCTGCGTTAGAGTCGACTCCCATAGATAAGATGGCAAGAATGGCGGACAAGATGTACGATGCGATGTCAGGGAACCAACAACAAGTTCAAGAAGTCCATCACCAACATAGGCCAAGATACCGAATACCAAAGACAGGAACGATGGAAGAACGCCTTACAAGGTTGGAAGCACAGTTTGGACGACTGGCACAGAGAGGTCGCAGTACATCACGAAACAGGTTCCAACCTAATAGTTTCAGATTTCGTAATAGATCACCATCTCCATTCCGACCAAGGTCAGTTCCTCGAGGGTCTTCAGGAGATAGAAAAGGGATGTGTTATTACCATCGAGCATTCGGAGCAATAGCACGCAAATGCAGAGCTCCATGCTCATACGGTCAGTCTACATCTAAAGGTTTGGATGTAACACATGACATCGACAATCAAAAAAACATCTAAAGCCCGAGGTCGAAGCGGCTGTGATCGAAAATAAATATTCCAGCCGCCTATTCATATTCGACAAATTGAATCATCAGACCTTTTTAGTAGACACTGGAGCAGACCTATCGGTGCTTCCATTTAATCTGAACTTAACAACCATCTCTTATGCAAAACTAATAGATCTAGTCTTATCAGCAGCCAACGGCACGATAATCAATACCTACGGAACAAAGCTCCTACAGGTAGATATCGGTCTTAAACGAACATTTACACACGCTTTCGTACTAGCGCAAGTGAATCGTCCAATCATTGGCGCTGATTTTCTCAGTAAATTTGGCCTACTTGTCGATTTAAAACGAAAACGGCTGATTGATTCAGCTACCCAGCTGTCAATCCATGCCACAATGGTTAGTGTTGATACGCCAACACCTATCCATTATACGATCGACAACGATTACGGCCTGCTACTAAAGAAGTTTCCTTCCCTAACAGCAGAACCGAACTACAATTTACCGGTCAAACATAACGTGGTACACCATATTGTTACCACTGGTCACTTGCCTGTATCAAGACCACGCAGACTAGATCCTATTCGCCAAAAAGCTGCGTTCACTGAATTTCAACACATGGTTGAACTTGGAATTTGTCGCATTTCTTCTTCCTCTGTATCTTGTCCGCTTCACATGGTTCGAAAGAAAGATCTTGACTGGAGACCATGTGGAGATTATCGCAGATTAAACGCGGTCACGATTCCTGATCGCTATCCGATACCGCACATACAAAATTTTTCAATGAACTTGTATGGTTGCAAAATTTTTTCCAAAATTGACCTTATTAGAGCTTATCATCTCATTCCTGTGGCGAATGAAGATATACACAAAACTGCAATTACCACTCCATTTGGCCTCTTCGAATTCACCCGAATGCCATTTGGCTTACGTAATGCTGCACAAACGTTTCAGCGTTTCATAAACGAAATCGTTCGAGATTTAGACTTTGTTTTCGTCTACATCGACGATATCTTAGTGGCATCGATAAATGAGGAACAACACAAACTTCATCTGGAACAACTCTTCCAGAAACTACGCGAGTTTGGTGTTCACATAAAGAGTTCAAAATGCGTTTTTGGCGTAAACACTCTCGAATTCCTCAGCCCACACGATAACACCTAATGGTATTCTGCCTTCTCAAGAACGAATTAATGCCATTACGGAACTCCCAGCACCAACATCAATCAAACATATTCAGCAATTCGTCGGTATGATAAATTATTATCATCGATTCATACCGAAACTAGCTGAAACACTTGCCCCAATTCATTCACACTTGGCCGCTTTACTAAAGAAGCCCAAGACTCCGAAAAATTTTACTTGGCCAAACGAATGTCAACTCGCATTCACCAAGCTAAAAACGGAATTGGGCAACATCACGTTGCTAGTGCATCCACGTAACGATTCTGCATACAGTATCACTACGGATGCATCGAACATTGCTGTTGGAGCAGTGTTACAACAACGTAACAATGGCTGTTGGGAGCCATTGGGATTCTTTTCGAAGAAACTTTCAGACGCTGAAATTACATACTCTGCATTTGATCGAGAGCTACTCGCAATTTACCTAGCTATAAAACACTTCAGGTATTTTGTCGAAGGTCGTGAATTCACAATTTACACCGACCACAAGCCTCTCACTCGTGCAATACATTCTTAAACCGAACGAAACCCAAGGCAATCTCGCCACTTGGATTTCATAAGTCAATTTACTACCGACATCCAACATGTGCAAGGTAAAGATAACACTGTCGCGGATGCATTATCTCGGGCATCCGACAACGAAACTGCATCAGTTGAGACTCACTTCAACTACGATGCTATCATCGCTGCACAAAAAGCAGACTTAGAACTTCAGAATTTACTTTCTGGTTTCGTATGTCACGCTAGTTCATCGATGAAACTAGAGCTTTTTAAACTTCCAGGTTTTGAAATAGTCTGCGAAACATCAACGGGTAACAATCGCCCATACATCGCAGAACCTTTACGCAAAACTGTGTTTAACACTTTACACAGCTTGTCACATCCTGGTGTCAACGGTACTCGTAAATTGATTACAACTAGATATTTTTGGCCCAGCATTAATAAAGATATTAATCACTGGACAAAATCTTGTTTATCTTGCCAACGCTCTAAGGTCCAACGACATACAAAAAGTCCAACTGGACAATTCGAAATTCCACAATCTCGTTTCGAACACATCCACATAGATATTGTAGGACCGCTTCCTCCTTCTAATGGATGTTCTTATATTTTAACATGCGTTGATCGATTCACTCGATGGCCAGAAGCTTTTACTATGTCTGACATGTCCGCTGCTACCATAGCCACGACATTTGTCAACAATTACGTATCACGATTCGGTGTTCCACTGCACATCACAACTGATCAGGGAACACAATTCGAGTCAAAACTTTTCTCCGAGTTAACAAAACTTTTAGGCTCACATCGGATACGTACAACGGCCTACCATCCACAAGCGAACGGAATGGTAGAACGGTTCCATCGACAATTAAAAGCTGCACTTATGGCCAGAGGCAACACTACTCAGTGGAGCTCCGAAATACCAATAATTCTTCTAGGTATTCGAGCTACAGTAAAAGAAGATCTGAAGTGCCCACCCGCAGAACTTGTCTACGGACAAACACTGAAACTGCCTGGTGAGTTCTTCGTTGAAAATCCTCTTTCACAGCTGCCTACTCATGATACAGTCATTGATCAACTGCGAAATACAATGCACAATCTAATTCCAACAGCTACACGACAAACTAAACAAAACGACATATTTGTTCCAAAGTCGCTAGAGAACTGCGACTACGTTTTCGTTAGGGTTGATAGAATTCGCACAGGTTTACAAACCCCATATGAAGGTCCTTACAAAATCATACGACGTCTCCGTAAACAGTTCGTCATCGAGATTAAAGGCAAACAACAATCTGTCTCGATCGACAGATTAAAGCCAGCGTATGGTATTCTGTGTTCAGCTGATCGTTCACCAGCTTCTCGAACACACAAAGCTGTTCATTTCGAACAGACACCTTAAACGGGGGCTTTCATCTACGAGCGGGGTACTGTAGAGGTTAATATATTTAAATTTAAATAATTAATCTCTACAATCGATAAAACTCACAGCGCCTTACGATTAATTAAGTAATTAACTAATTAATTCGAAAAACGAACCAACCTCGAAAATCAATTTTCAGTTCAATGGTTTTCCTTTGCAATTTTTGGTTGGCGGCAAAAAAATGTTTAACTTTCACTTCTGTTCGGGCTTTCGCGAAGTTACATTAAAAATAGAATCAACAGTGATATCTTCAATGTTAATTTAATTTATATAGTTATATATATACATTGTGATAACTTAAATTTTATAAACTGGTATAAATTATAAATACAACATTTTTATATATTATAATAAAAACACAATTTGTAAAATCCAAAAACAATTATCGCATGGTTTTTATATTAACACCTAACGGATACATCATATTCGATGATTTTATTCGGGTTTCTTTGGTGGTGGCCGATCGTCCTGCGTCGCTACATCTCTCGTCGATTTCTTCGGGCTCATTGGATGTTGAACCGAGGGCATCATCCCCGAAGCATGGACTCTCGGTCGATAGTTTAACGACGGGTGACAATATGAACAATTTGCATAAATTACATCCGGTTTGTTACATTTCCAACAATATAATTTTATCCGATTTTTCCGTGGACAATCCGGAGCTCGGTGACCAGTCACACCACAACTGAAACATACTATTGGTTGTCTGGACAATGATGGACCAGGTTGACTGTTATCCGATGTTATGCCAGGTCTCTGAAGTATCTGTCTCGGTGTTGAATCCATCGCTTCAATATATCCATGTTGTTCTGGTTCAACTTCCACCTCATAATCATCCACTTGCTGGAGCTCGCTAATTCTTAAGTTTGATGTTCTGGTCGGAACTGGTGTGGACCACAAACGTTCAAACTTCTGACATAAAGTCCGAAGTTCATCAATTGACTGTATTGTTGCTGCTAGTGTAGCATTTTTGAGTTCCACACTCAGTTCCTCCCGAGCAATCTCCAACATTTCACGGTCAGCAAATGGACGTGCTAAGCGACGATTTAACGAACCAATCTCCACCAGATACTCGTACACGCTCTCCTTCGACTTTTGTTTGCGGTTCAGAAGAACTCGCAAGATCGCCTTATCATCAGTGAGCGTACCGAAGGTTTGTAGGAGTCCCTCCCTTAGCACTTTATAGGTCACCACCTCATATTCATGAGTTAAATTCAGATAGTTTCTGTCGGCAGCTCCCTTGAGATACCGTGGAACGATAGACCTAAGGTCGTCCCAATTCACACGGTCCCTCCTGGCAGCCGCCTCCACTCTGTGAACAAACTCATGAACATCAGGAGAGTGACCATCTCCTGTGAAGGTTGGAACCCAATTTGAGTCATAACGATTCAAATTGTTCCCACGAACCCCTCGGTACTCCACTGGTGCTAACGCTGGAGCCGCGTCACGCCATACCTGAGGAGGTTGGTTGTATGGTGGTGGTGCTGTAAGTGGAGCTGGTGGATATACTGGTGGTGGTTGTACTGTGGTACTGATGGATAATTTAATGATTGTTGTTGTACCAATGCTGGATTGTTGTGTAAGTGTTCAGCTTGGAATGATGGACCCAATTGTGGTATTGCAAAGTCCTCTGCTCTCAAACCCGATTGCTGAAAATAAGCCGGTGGTAATTGTTCCGACCGTCTCTGTTGTTGATGGTTTGGACGGTTCAGACTATGTATTGTGTCTGTTATTGGCTGCACTGGGATTGGTGTGGATCTCTCATCTGGTTGAAAAGCAGGTGAAGCAGATGGAGCAGATGATACTCCTGGTTTATTCTGCAAAATTGGACGTATTGACAACGATCCTATTATATCCCAAGCGCGTGACAATTGCGAGATAGCGTAGGTGCGGGCTTCTTGCAAGTCATTGCGAGGACCCAACCTATTCATCCTACCTGTGTAATGCAACACTCGATTCGCCAAACCATCTAAGAAGGTCTGATTAATCGATGGCCGAAGTCGCCGTACCTGATCTAAAACAAGTTGTGCTGCCTGCACCACCATTTGAGATTCCTCTATCAAATCTCTCGCATGAGATACTGTTATTGGAACTGCACCATGATTTGCGTGGTTTCGCAGTTCCTCCGCCCAATTGGCCCTCCGAAGTTCACACCCCGAACCAAACATTCGACCTGTAGTTCGCTGGGTTCCAGACCATAGAACGGATGGTCAACGTCTATCTGGTTTGACATTTCGATGGTAAAACCCGTAAAATTATGAACTCACAATCAACAACAATATTAAAACCAATTCCAAAAAAAGTGGAGTTAGTACGATGGAAATGTAAAAAAAAAGAAAACCGCAAAAACGAAAAAAACAACGAACAACCCAATTTGAAAACACAAAAATTTTGCAAAACCAAATTTAATAAAAGAACGAACGAACTTATGGTTGTTCTCAATGTTACTTCACCTTTCACAAAAATTCCTAAAATATTGTGTATGTAAAATATAATTTATTTATTTAATTTCAGATATGCTGAAATTTCAGAATGATAAGTACCTAAAATTATTTATTGACGATAGCACCCCTAGGGGAAAATATTTATTTATTTAAATTTAAAAAATAAAAACATTTTAAAAAAATGCTTATTTATTGGATCGTCTTACCTTCAGAATATTTATTTATTTTTTTTAAAAAAATAAAAAATATTTATTAATATTTTGATGTGTTTGCTTATTTAAGAAAAATTTGTATTTACTTAAAATTATTTCCCTAAAATTAATTTATTTAATAAAAATTTTTATTTATTTATTCTCAAAAATTTATTGTTTTTATATATTTTATTTTTTTATTTAATAATTAGATAAGAGATTCCCAAGTTCAGATTCGTCTGGAGACAATTTAAAAAGTAAGTATGGTTACAATATCCATATTGTTTAAATCTGAATTCCCGCGTTCGCGAGCCCACTCCAACAATGCATGTGAGAACCGACTAGAAAAGCCCCTAACGACCAGATTCTACAGAACAGTTTCTCCCCAACCTAACAAAAACAATCACAACTGTCACGATTAGACCTTAGGTCCATTTCTACTGACCCAGTTGTGCTTGTTTAACCTAAAAATAAATTACAACCAAACCTAATGCGAAAGTTGAAGAACGCTCCCGAGCACCAGACTTCAAATCCTAAACTCTATGAAAAATTGTCTATTGCAAAGCTAAATGGAAAAAATGGTAAGTTTTTGAATTTGTATGAGGTGAAGCCTCTGATCCTGAAAGCAAAATATAATTGGTTCTTTTCTTCATTACACCGAAGAAGCCTCTGAGCAAAGAATGGTACTACTGGTTTGCACCTAAGTACAAACACAGCAACACCACTCCTCGTCCCTGAGAACTCCCTCGCTGAATGAAGAGAAGAAACCAATTGTAATGAAGCGCTTTCTCAGTGGCGAACCAATGAGAAGGACATAGCAGGAAGCGTACCTAGCGAGATTGATTTTCAAGCCCCAACCTAGCTTCAGCCCATGGGAACGATAAAGTAACCCTGCTACTTCAGCACAAATACAGAAATGTACGCTATTTACGAGAATTTGCAGAAATGAGAAAAAAAATAATACAAGTGTGAAAAAGGAGACTCTGGCGACCCCATTGGCGAAAGACCCACGATCCACACGTCCAACCCCCCCCACAATCACTCTCAGACGCTCACACACTCACACTTCACGCATACTATCACTCGCCCACACATTCACAATTCACACATACCAACATTCACCCGGACATTCAATCACTGACTCGCCCTCTCACACACATTCCCACTTTTACGTTAGACAACAAAAAAAAATAAAGGTAATAAAACAAGTCCACTCACCCCATGATTAATCCTCCAGTCGTCCAAGTCCTTCGGCCTTAGCCCTCCATCAGTGATGATTCATCCAACAGGCATGGTATTACAAAAATAAATGTACGGATAATCCACTGGTGCGTGGTCAGCTCGGCAGCGATAGCAAACCAGTTGGTGTAAATATGGAGTTGAAAATATGACAGTATCAGCAAAAATTGTATATAATTAATCAGTTGCAATATTCCGAAATTTTGAAAAAAAATGCTGCGTTGAAAATACGATAATATCAGCAAAGATTTTACATAAATAATCTGTTGCAATATCCCAAAAGATTGTAAAAAGGTTGCGTTGAAAATACGATGATATCAGCAAAAATCGTATACGAATAACCAGTTGCAATATCCCAAAATTTTGTAAAAAATGCTGCGTTGAAAATTACGATAATATCAGCAAAAACTTTATATAATTAATCAGTTGCAATATTCCGAAATTTTGTAAAAATGCTGCGTTGAAAATACGATAATATCAGCAAAAACTTTATATAATTAATCAGTTGCAATATTCCGAAATTTTGTAAAAATGCTGCGTTGAAAATACGATAATATCAGCAAAAATTTTATATAAATAATCAGTTGCAATATCCCAAAATATTATAAAAATGTCGCGTTGAAAATACGATAGTATCAGCAAAAAAAAAACTGGTATATAAATAATCAGTTGTAATAGCCAAAATTTGGTAAAAATGTTGTGTAGAAAATACGATATTATCAGCAAGAACGGTATATAAATAATGCGTGGCTATACGGTGGCAATAACCAAAAAAAACTCTATATCAATATGGCAGTAATAACAAAGACACTTCCAGGAAAGTTGCGTTGAAATAGGTATAAGATATGGCATTAGTAGCAAAAATTTGATTCAAATGTCGTGTTGAAGATACCCATAGATAAATTCAAATTTCCTTTAGGTTGATTCTTTCGCTCCCGCCCTCAATACTTTCAACTTTTCGTATTCCCTATCGACCAAGGCGATAATCAAAACAGTTATTATTCTCTTCTTTTTATTATTAAATCAAGCATTAATTTAACGATATTCTAAACAAATAACATTTTACAATCTTGTACTGAACCAGAGCCGTTTTCGTCTGATTCCCCTTGTTTTTTTAAATTATTTCTGAACAAACACTAAATTACAGGTTTATTAGTTGATTTTATGGAACTAGCAATATTTTACTTATACTATTAACCAAGCATGAATTTACGGTTGCTCACCAGACAACTTTCATATATACATTTACTATGAATCATAACAGAACTTACAGTTCTTTTCACTAAATCAATCACTATTTACATTTACTATGAATCATAACAGAATTTACAGTTCTTTTCACTAAATCAATCACTATTTACATTTACTATGAATCATAACAGAATTTACAGTTCTTTTCACTAAATGAATTACTATTTACATTTACTATGAATTATAACAGAATTTACAGTTCTTTTCGCTAAATGAATTACTATTTACATTTACTATGAATTATAACAGAATTTACAGTTCTTTTCACTAAATAAATTACTACATGCATTTACTATGAATCATAACAAAATTTACAGTTCTTTTCACTAAATAAATTAGTATTTACATTTACTATGAATTATAACAGAATTTACAGTTCTTTTCACTAAATGAATTACTACATGCATTTACTATGAATCATAACAAAATTTACAGTTCTTTTCACTAAAATAAATTAGTATTTACATTTACTAACAAGCATACAAGAATTTACAGGTTTTCACTAATATTATTTGTGTCAAATTTATTACGAAACATCTAGGTATGGTCAGTTTCGTTCACTGAGCAATTTTCAATTTGTTTGTTCTAATTTACTATGAGACAAGCAATTATACATGATTCTTTACCTTTTTAATCACGGCATTCTAAACAAACCGCTTTCCGCTAATTCTACCGCTATCTCAACCTCAGCAGATCCACTTGCACAATGGTTGTATTATTTAATATTAGAGGTAGCAAGTCTCCCTAATTACACTAAATCACACAATAAAATTTTATTTAAGCTATAACAACTAACACTGAACAAATTGAAATTAATAGCACATGAATCAGAAAAACGATATCCATGTCCCGCACGGATAATTAGAATTTTTAACTTGAACGTCAAAAATGCAACAACATAATGCGAATGTAATAGATTGCGCGAGTACTATGTGAATCGCTAATTGAACTGAACGCGAGAATAAGTTACCGTGCTCATTATATAGTCAAATTTTTAATCTCGCAATAACTCGAATAAAGTATTTAGATGAGAGATAATTAATTTACATCAGATTTTCAAATTATTGGGAACTTATTATAGTTCACAAAACCGTTTGCTACTTGATAATATTGTACTACAAATAAGGTTGGGATCCCCAATATTTCCGACACATTCATAACACGTATAATTGAATTCAAAATGAATCAAATACAGATTCGATCAATGTAGTGATGTTTAGACATTTAATAACTACATTCTGCAATATCAATACCGTGAAGTTCAGATCAATCACGGAAGGATTGTTTAAAGCAAAAAACACTCATACAAAGACAAATCAAATGTTTAACCAAGCAGAAATAGTAATTCGTTGTATGTTGACGATTGGGAACAAAATACACGTAGCTGTTGTGAGGTTTTGAGAATTTCGTTATTTCATTACGGTTTGTGTTTTGAAACAAAAAAAGTTCAAACTCAAGTAGTAAGGCGAGGACAATCGAATGGAAGCACAACGCGCGTCAATTTTAGTGCGTTGTAAGATTAAATTCTGATTAATTTTTAGTGATTATACGGATGATGATTAAGGAAAATTATTAATTAATTCAAATTAACCAATATTGTGTTATATCAATGAATAAATAATTCAAGGTAATTAGAGTAATTTTCTTTCTCCCATACGTTTGTCCGGCTATTGCAGATTTAGTAGATTTTGAGAAATATAAGGAAACTATGGGTTAAGGAAACTACATGAAATATGACTATTGATGACGAAGGGATGAGAATCTATTACAAGTGGTACAGATTAATATAAGGAACAACAACTAAGGAAACTGCGACCATAATATACTACGTTATCCCAGACTATCCATTACAGAACAAGTGCTTTTTGGACGAACACCTACGACCAAAAGGAAGTTGAAAAAGGCATAGGCTGGTCGCCAATAGACCTTGTATATACATATTAGCTTGGTGAAGCACCTCGACGTACCACAGATTAGCAATCAATGCGATCAGTATTACAAACTCAGTCTTAGCAGAAACAAAGTAACAAAGTATCTAAAAATATAAAAAACTTTTGGGAGGGGTATCGATGAAATCAGTATTCTACTCTATTGCAAGCGGTGGATAACTAACTTCTTCCAGACCCAATTTCGGGCAGATCTGGGGGTTCCCGAGACTCTAAAGTCACAAAAAAAATTTATTCAATCTGCTATAGATCGAAAAGAAAAAAAAAACACCATTGGACCGACTCCTTTAATGAAACGTCCGACACAATTTCGTCTTTGCGTTATGCAGGCTCGCAACCCACACCTGAACTAACACGAGTCTCATACTTCTCCGACTGAGCTAGCCGGGCCACACTGTTGTACGCCTCCGTCCCAGTGACTCTGAAGGCTGAGAAAAAAAAAGCCGTTCACATAGGTTCAAAGCAACTAATTGAGCCACATTCAATACATTCGATCACGGTATTTTCGCTGGCAAATAGTCTACACAAAAAAAATTTTGAACCAAGACTCAAACACCAAAGTTGATACACACTCACTGAACTGTGAATTCACGATGAAACTACCCTCATACTTTATGGTCGTCGATAATCTTGACTTACCATGGCGGTGAAACACGCACGTAAGTTACTATCATACTGGCAGAAAAAAAATTATTGCCGATGTTAGGCACGAATGTCCTTGGAGTGATAAACACCTCTACGTTTAGAAACCAGGTCCTCCAGTTCGTAGGCGGAACCACCTACCAACCTTATTACTCTGGTCTCAATAAACTTCTGTGCAAGTTTAGCAGATAACTTCTTATCGGCGTCACTCAAGATAAAGTTCCTTCGGAACACCGTATCACCTGGTTTAAACAAAGTTACTCGAGCTCGTAAATTGTATCTTTCAGCACTTTTGACAAATGCCTCGGCAGTTAAATCAAGAATTCGAATTCGAATCTTATTAAGATAATCAGGTCGCAGAATCGTTTCACCTGGATCATGAAGACTATTCAATCGTCTCAGCAGTTCATATGACGAACCATGAGTCACCATAGGTATTCCAAACATTGCGTAATATGGGGAACATTTCAGTGTTTGATGCAGGGAACAACGTAGTGCACAAGCGATCTCGCTCAAGTGCATATCCCATTTAGAATGTTCCTCCTTTAAATAGGCTCTAATACCAGATAAAACACTTCTATTTACCCGTTCCGAAGCGTTAGCTTGAGGTGAATATAGCGCTAGTAATGTATGTTTCACTCCGTGCTTCGCCAAGAAATCTCCAAATAGTTTAGACTTAAACTGCGTCCCATTATCGGACACAATAACTTCGGGACAACCAAATACGTGAAAGACATTGGTAGCCAATAGATGACAAATTGGTTCAGCGGTTAGCTTCCGTAAAGGAAATAAAAATGGATATTTAGTAACATGATCTAATACTACAAGGATAGCGATATTCCCGGCCTTTGAACGAGGATAAGGGCCAAGAATATCGATATATAATCGCTGTCCAACTCGTTCTGTTTTCATTTGGGACACCATGGGAGCACGAAGTGGAACATTAGTCGCTTTGATTTCTTTACAGGTCTTACAATTTCCTATGTAAGATTTAACCTGGGTATACATACGAGGCCAATAGTAAAATTTACGAATGTTATACAAGGTTTTTGCTAGACCTCCATGAGATGAGGTAGGAGGATTGTGGGCCCTTGCAATACACTCGTCAGTGTATTCCTCAGGTAACCACAATTTCCAGACCTCACCCTCTGAAGGAATATCAAGATCTAGACAAGCCAATCGTTTATAAACCCGACCAGAAATTACTTTCAGATCAGGCAATGTACCGTCTGCTTCGGTAACCAGATTTACCAACTCCAAATATCGAGAAGTGTTGAAGAAAGGGGAATTAAGATCTAATTCAGGCACTGGACATAGTTCAGAAATGATGTCGACAGAGTCACGTCTTGATAGAGTGTCAGGAACAGTATTTAATTTTCCTTTTCGGTACTCAATATCAAAGACGTAACCCTGCAATTTCAAGCTCCAACGAGCCAATCGACCAGAAAGGTCTTTTTGTTGCATTAACCATCTTAATGAAGCATGGTCAGTTATGATCTTAAAGGCCTGACCCTCGACATACGCTCTAAATTTCTTTACTCCCAGTACGGCGGCTAGACACTCTTTCTCACTAGTTGAGTAATTGCGTTGCGCAGAATTTAGTTTCTTGGACATGTACGCTATGGGATGTTCCATACCGTCCATGTCACGCTGAAGTAATACACAGCCTATACCGTCATTACTAGCGTCGCACTGGAGAGTAAAAGGTTTAGTATAGTCGGGGTTTATGAGGACTGGTGCTGATATGAGAGCATTTTTGAGATTTATAAATGCTATCTCAGCTTCTGGTGTCCATACGAATTTATTAGAATTTTTCTTCAACAAATCTGATATAGGAGAGGACATAGCAGAGAAATCGGATATAAAACGGCGATAATAACCCGCCATACCCAGGAATCGTCGAATCTGTTTAGACGTACGCGGTGTAGGAAATTCAGAAATAGCTTGCGTTTTATCAGGATCAATTTTTAGCTTACCACCTCCCACTACATATCCCAAATATTTTACATCCGGCAAGAGAAACTTACTTTTTTCCACGTTTATCGTCAAGTTCGCACGTCTAAGACACTGGGAGATATCTTCTAACAGTTTCAGATGGGCCTCAAAGGTATCTGTAACTATTAGAAGATCATCCAAGTATACGAAGACGCGCGACTTGAGATGTGGAGGAATTACTTGGTCCATCAATTTGGTCATTGTTTGCGGCGCATTGCACAGTCCGAAAGGCATTCTTACGAACTGATACAATGGCCGCCCTGGGACCGTAAAAGCAGTTTTCTCTCGGGAGTGTTTTTCTAACGGTATCTGCCAGAAAGCGTCTTTCAGATCCAAACTGGAGATGAAATTACTTTGTGGCAGCCGACTCAAGATTCCATCTATCTGTGGGAGGGGGTAAGCATCCTTCTTAGTAACTGTATTGACCTTTCTACTATCCAAACAAAGACGATTCTTCCCAGGTTTGCGAATTAAGACCACGGGACTTGACCATGGACTGTTTGAAACCTCTATAATACCCAGCGATAACATCCTATCCAGTTCTTCTCCCATCAGTTTCTCAATGGCGGGCGAAATTGGATAGTGTCGTTGCTTGATGGGAGCTGCAGTCCCCACATCAATAACGTGTTCCATCAAATGTGTTCGACCCAGACCCATTTTTGAAAATGATGGTAGAAGCTGAATAGTGTTTTGTAGACGTGCTTGATTGTCCATAGACAATTCTGAAATTCCTGACTCCGTAGTCGAAAATGTAGGTAAGTTAAATATCGGGTTAAACAAACCAAAAGCGTTAAAGAAATCTATACCTAGATATAGATTTTGAGTCAAAGACGGGATAATGAAGACGTCCAGGGTTCTGACTTGGTCCATAAATGAAATCTTTGTTTTTACAAACCCCAGGATCTTCTGTCTTTGGCCATCGGCAGTACGAACTACTGCAGACGAATAAGTCAGAAGGTCCGGAGTCTGTACGATTTCTTTAGCGAAATCACCACCAATTACAGTCAAAGACGCTCCACTATCCAACAGTCCAGTATGTTGTTTACCCAATATTGACACTGTGGCATAAGATCTCACATCGTTGGCCAATTTCACAATAGAGGAAATGGTTTTAGTTTTAAACAAATGACGTTGTTGCCAATAAATACGAGAACGGAGCGCAGAGCGCGATGGAAGTTTCAAAGATGATAATGAATCGACAAATATGTTTGAGCGCACCTTCAGGTATTCGTTCAATCGTTGTTGGAACGATTTGTTTTTGGTCCATAATGGAGGTGGTTCAGTATGAACGGGTGTTCGTTTCAATAATTTCATAACAATATCATGAGTGGGTACCAAATCATTAAAAGTCGCATTTGTAATCGGTGTTTCAGGGGTGACGATAATGGAATTATTATCTGTTTCGTCTCTGTTTGAAATACTTACAGGTAGAGTATTCCAAGAGTGTTCTATCAAATTGGATGTTGAAGCTCGGTTCAACATTGTATTGTGCACTAATAGGTTATTGGGACTAGTTGATGAAATATTTGAAGGATCAGGAGACAAACTATTTTTAGGCTCAGATGAGTCTAAGAGGTGTCCTGGGAGCGAGAAAAGGTGTTGGGATTCTGGCCCCCCCTTCGGTTTCCCCGACAATTTTCACAATTAGGACACAATACATCATCCTTCCCACATCCCCAACAAAACAAACGCTGTGATTCACGACAATCGTGCCACCGGTGACCAGGTCGTTTACAGTTCCAACAAATAGTTGAACTGGTTATTCGTCTCATATTAGGGGCGGGCTGTATTGTCGCGAGTTCGTTGGATGCAATTGGTAGCGATTCAGTTGGCATTTCGCTAATTTGAATTTGTGAGAATTCACTAACCAAGTCTACTTCTGACACCGGTCTAGATGGTCTACTGATATAATCTCGCGGTCTGATTATTGACTCGGCCCATAATTTTTCGCGATCACGGCAGAGCTGGCGCAGATGTTCCAGACCATAAACGGTGACATAAAGTAGTTCCCTCCTAATTTCCAATCGTAAATTGTTGCGTATCAAGGATAATAACTCTGCGTCCGACATCGGTACTCGAAGTTTATCCGCCAGTCGATAAATTGATTGTAAGAATTCGTCAAACAATTCAGTGGGCCGCTGTTTCCTGGCCCTCATCCGCTCCTTTATCTCTTCGTCCGTCTGCCGGTCCTGAAATTCTATTCGCAGAGCATGACATAAGTCAGTCCAAATAAGCTGTCGGTTCTGGCGAAAATATCTCCAGAACCAATCAGCTGCTCGATCGGTGAACAGCAGGTACAGACAACGGGTAACAATAGAAAAATCGCTATTTAAACACATCTCTGTCAGCCGCTCTATCCTGAAGATGAATGCTTCAACATCCAGACCATCGGGTCTGCCTGAGAACGTTACGTTCCAATTTCTAACTGTGGTAGAGTGCTGATCGAGATGTGTTCGTATTCTAGCTGGAGCAAGAGCAGGATGAGGTTCAGCAAACATTGGTGGTACTGGTACATTATTTTGCACAAACGCATTTACTGGCGTATAATTTGAATGAACCGATGGATGACGCGGGGTGGTGGGTGATACTGCAATTGGTGCTAGAGGTAACAACACTTCAGGTGCTGGAGCACGTGATTGCATCATTGAGTGATTAATTCTCGAAATTTCCTGATCGATGTGTGCATTTACCGCTTCCTGAAAACCGTGATCTTCCGCTGCAGCGGCACCATATATGGGAGATCGTTGAGCTATATTCACTCGCACTTCATCGGCGAGTCTAGGTCGTGGGAGTTGGTTTGCCAAGGGAGTGGAAGAGTGTTGCTTCCCAATACTAGGACGACGTTGCCAACCTGCGGTAATAGAGCGAGTCACAGGTCTCGGTGGAGGTGGTACCACAGTATCATTAGATTTATCCATCCCTCGGGGTAACCTTTGTAATTCTGCACGCTCACAAGCGGCTCGACAAATTGGGCAGGTGCGATTCTGCAACAACCAGTCGTTGAGGCAGATGTCATGAAAGAGGTGGTTACACCGAGTGAGAAGTTTTACGTCGGCCGGCACTATTTCGTGTTGACAAACAGCACAAGAGCTGGACCTATCCAGAACGTCAATCTTATCAGCGGCAGACATTATGAATCTCAAACCGCCGCACAGGACCAGATCAATAAATGCACGTATATGGAGAGCGAAACGAAAATTATTACACTATCGATGTGAACTTTGAATCCAAATAAACAATTTTAATTATCAACAGAAAAGATTACTTTATTCCAATATTTGATTACTTTGAATATTTTAAGGCAGAATTTAAAAAAAATTATATGGAAGTTTAGCGTTTCAAACCTCAAACAGCTGCGCAATATTTTCCTCCAATTCGACAATTATAATTTTTGCTTTAAAAAAAAAATGTTAATCTGACAACAGCCGAGCGTGTAACACACAAAAAAAAACTATCCTGGCTGATGCTTGTATTTGATTTGACCAAACAAGGTAAAAATTGTACTGTGAGAGAAAATAAGTATACTAAGAATATGGCAGAAGATGGCAATAATATAAACTGTTCCAGACCCAATAGGTCAACAGGTCACTCGAACTACTAGGAAATGCTAAATGAGTGCAGATATATCCCTCCGGTGGGGGCGGAGAAATTAATAATTTCAGCCGATAATAACAAAAAAAAATTGATTTATATCAAACTTAAAATCTACCATGCATTAAGGAACACAAGAATAAAAAAAGTACTAATACGACTTAAATTTAAAACAAACAAAAATACTATAGCTGTGTTGTTGTCCTGGTGGTAGGTTGTAATATTGATAATTTGATGTATTCTCGGTAAATAGTATAAAATTTTTTTTTTTTCTTTATAATTTGATGTCTTCTAGGTAAATAGTATTTCCTATATGATTGGATATCTTGATTTCAATATTTCCCTTTTTTTTATATATTTAGGTGGATCCTACAATTTTGAGAGAAAGCAACAATTACTACCTAATATTATCAGCAAATTGAGTTATTTATTTATTTATATTTTTTTTTCTTTTATATAAATATTTATTCATTTATTTTTATATAAACATTTATTTATTTAGTATAGCCTTTTTTTTTGTATGAATGTTTATTTAGTTATTATAATTATTATGTATGAATATTTATTTATTTATTTTTTTAATAAATATTTATTTATTTATTTATTTATATTTATTTATTTACAGACGATGGACGGACGGACCAATCAAGGGGGGAGTTCACCACACCTGGGTTGGAAGTGGTGATCGCCGGTCTTTCATTAAATGTTTTGTTGTTTATAGTTTTTAATTAAATTTTTTGTTAGTTTTGTTAGTTTGGGACCAAAGAAAAGTTTAAAATATACTACGTTAAAGGATGGGAAATCAGACAGGAACAGGGGAGAAGAGGGGATGTAAAAGGATGGGAAAGGTAGGGTGGGAAAGGAATAAGTTGGGGTATGTGCTGATGGGGTTTCACCCAGCTGACAAGTGTTGACGGGATGGCCAGAAGATAAATCCTCTGGACCACCATTCGATCATCAACACCCGCCAACTGCGATCCACACCACCAACACATACGGGCGAGGTGCTATGACCTGAGTGGATCCAGTCGACCACGGCATAAAAGCTGAGCGGGCATTTTCCCTCAGGAGCTGATCGGGCTACTTTGGAAAATGTCCCCCAGTATTATCCATGGGGAACCGAAACACTCAGGCCATAGGAAACCAATATTGTCGGGAGGGGACTCTAACAATTAGACAATATCAGTTCGGACTGGACTCTGAGGACACCACGAACCCGAAGCCTGACCAGGTGACCAGACTCGGACGAGAATTGGCGTATACACCAATACACGTCAGTCTAGGTCTGGCACCTGAATCACCTTCGGCCCTCGTGACATCGCCAGAAACCCAGCCCGTAACTAGGGTCCGTGGGGTTGTAATGCCCATTGGGAATACTTCCTAAGAAATATTCCCACCCCTGCGTTATCAAAAAAAACAAAAGGGAGAAACATTGCTGGAGGCGTAGGGACGCAACTCCCCATCAAAGAAAAGTCTGAGGGATCTCAGACTTCCTTTGCTCCTGCGCGTTTGAAGCAGGGAATTGCTTCTACGCCGCCAGAGCCTCTAACTATTATATGGTGGATAATGAAAATTTAAAAGAAAAAAAAATTTTTAACAAAAATTTTTTCCAAAGTTTTTTGTAATTTGAAGGGACTCCTCCAGAGTCCTACACCGCTGTAGGGACCCTTAGAGAAGCCCCACGTTGGGCGCCAATTTGTAATGAAGCGCTTTCTCAGTGGCGAACCAATGAGAAGGACATAGCAGGAAGCGTACCTAGCGAGATTGATTTTCAAGCCCCAACCTAGCTTCAGCCCATGGGAACGATAAAGTAACCCTGCTACTTCAGCACAAATACAGAAATGTACGCTATTTACGAGAATTTGCAGAAATGAGAAAAAAAATAATACAAGTGTGAAAAAGGAGACTCTGGCGACCCCATTGGCGAAAGACCCACGATCCACACGTCCAACCCCCCCCACAATCACTCTCAGACGCTCACACACTCACACTTCACGCATACTATCACTCGCCCACACATTCACAATTCACACATACCAACATTCACCCGGACATTCAATCACTGACTCGCCCTCTCACACACATTCCCACTTTTACGTTAGACAACAAAAAAAAATAAAGGTAATAAAACAAGTCCACTCACCCCATGATTAATCCTCCAGTCGTCCAAGTCCTTCGGCCTTAGCCCTCCATCAGTGATGATTCATCCAACAGGCATGGTATTACAAAAATAAATGTACGGATAATCCACTGGTGCGTGGTCAGCTCGGCAGCGATAGCAAACCAGTTGGTGTAAATATGGAGTTGAAAATATGACAGTATCAGCAAAAATTGTATATAATTAATCAGTTGCAATATTCCGTAATTTTGAAAAAAAATGCTGCGTTGAAAATACGATAATATCAGCAAAGATTTTACATAAATAATCTGTTGCAATATCCCAAAAGATTGTAAAAAGGTTGCGTTGAAAATACGATGATATCAGCAAAAATCGTATACGAATAACCAGTTGCAATATCCCAAAATTTTGTAAAAAATGCTGCGTTGAAAATTACGATAATATCAGCAAAAACTTTATATAATTAATCAGTTGCAATATTCCGAAATTTTGTAAAAATGCTGCGTTGAAAATACGATAATATCAGCAAAAACTTTATATAATTAATCAGTTGCAATATTCCGAAATTTTGTAAAAATGCTGCGTTGAAAATACGATAATATCAGCAAAAATTTTATATAAATAATCAGTTGCAATATCCCAAAATATTATAAAAATGTCGCGTTGAAAATACGATAGTATCAGCAAAAAAAAAACTGGTATATAAATAATCAGTTGTAATAGCCAAAATTTGGTAAAAATGTTGTGTAGAAAATACGATATTATCAGCAAGAACGGTATATAAATAATGCGTGGCTATACGGTGGCAATAACCAAAAAAAACTCTATATCAATATGGCAGTAATAACAAAGACACTTCCAGGAAAGTTGCGTTGAAATAGGTATAAGATATGGCATTAGTAGCAAAAATTTGATTCAAATGTCGTGTTGAAGATACCCATAGATAAATTCAAATTTCCTTTAGGTTGATTCTTTCGCTCCCGCCCTCAATACTTTCAACTTTTCGTATTCCCTATCGACCAAGGCGATAATCAAAACAGTTATTATTCTCTTCTTTTTATTATTAAATCAAGCATTAATTTAACGATATTCTAAACAAATAACATTTTACAATCTTGTACTGAACCAGAGCCGTTTTCGTCTGATTCCCCTTGTTTTTTTAAATTATTTCTGAACAAACACTAAATTACAGGTTTATTAGTTGATTTTATGGAACTAGCAATATTTTACTTATACTATTAACCAAGCATGAATTTACGGTTGCTCACCAGACAACTTTCATATATACATTTACTATGAATCATAACAGAACTTACAGTTCTTTTCACTAAATCAATCACTATTTACATTTACTATGAATCATAACAGAATTTACAGTTCTTTTCACTAAATCAATCACTATTTACATTTACTATGAATCATAACAGAATTTACAGTTCTTTTCACTAAATGAATTACTATTTACATTTACTATGAATTATAACAGAATTTACAGTTCTTTTCGCTAAATGAATTACTATTTACATTTACTATGAATTATAACAGAATTTACAGTTCTTTTCACTAAATAAATTACTACATGCATTTACTATGAATCATAACAAAATTTACAGTTCTTTTCACTAAATAAATTAGTATTTACATTTACTATGAATTATAACAGAATTTACAGTTCTTTTCACTAAATGAATTACTACATGCATTTACTATGAATCATAACAAAATTTACAGTTCTTTTCACTAAAATAAATTAGTATTTACATTTACTAACAAGCATACAAGAATTTACAGGTTTTCACTAATATTATTTGTGTCAAATTTATTACGAAACATCTAGGTATGGTCAGTTTCGTTCACTGAGCAATTTTCAATTTGTTTGTTCTAATTTACTATGAGACAAGCAATTATACATGATTCTTTACCTTTTTAATCACGGCATTCTAAACAAACCGCTTTCCGCTAATTCTACCGCTATCTCAACCTCAGCAGATCCACTTGCACAATGGTTGTATTATTTAATATTAGAGGTAGCAAGTCTCCCTAATTACACTAAATCACACAATAAAATTTTATTTAAGCTATAACAACTAACACTGAACAAATTGAAATTAATAGCACATGAATCAGAAAAACGATATCCATGTCCCGCACGGATAATTAGAATTTTTAACTTGAACGTCAAAAATGCAACAACATAATGCGAATGTAATAGATTGCGCGAGTACTATGTGAATCGCTAATTGAACTGAACGCGAGAATAAGTTACCGTGCTCATTATATAGTCAAATTTTTAATCTCGCAATAACTCGAATAAAGTATTTAGATGAGAGATAATTAATTTACATCAGATTTTCAAATTATTGGGAACTTATTATAGTTCACAAAACCGTTTGCTACTTGATAATATTGTACTACAAATAAGGTTGGGATCCCCAATATTTCCGACACATTCATAACACGTATAATTGAATTCAAAATGAATCAAATACAGATTCGATCAATGTAGTGATGTTTAGACATTTAATAACTACATTCTGCAATATCAATACCGTGAAGTTCAGATCAATCACGGAAGGATTGTTTAAAGCAAAAAACACTCATACAAAGACAAATCAAATGTTTAACCAAGCAGAAATAGTAATTCGTTGTATGTTGACGATTGGGAACAAAATACACGTAGCTGTTGTGAGGTTTTGAGAATTTCGTTATTTCATTACGGTTTGTGTTTTGAAACAAAAAAAGTTCAAACTCAAGTAGTAAGGCGAGGACAATCGAATGGAAGCACAACGCGCGTCAATTTTAGTGCGTTGTAAGATTAAATTCTGATTAATTTTTAGTGATTATACGGATGATGATTAAGGAAAATTATTAATTAATTCAAATTAACCAATATTGTGTTATATCAATGAATAAATAATTCAAGGTAATTAGAGTAATTTTCTTTCTCCCATACGTTTGTCCGGCTATTGCAGATTTAGTAGATTTTGAGAAATATAAGGAAACTATGGGTTAAGGAAACTACATGAAATATGACTATTGATGACGAAGGGATGAGAATCTATTACAAGTGGTACAGATTAATATAAGGAACAACAACTAAGGAAACTGCGACCATAATATACTACGTTATCCCAGACTATCCATTACACAATGTTCTTCGATCGCATAACCCCGATGGCCATAGGCGACCTAGGAACGTCATTATCGTTAAAGGGAGAAGCCCCATGGATGGCTTGTTAGGCCTACCGCTGAGAAAGAGATTTATTTACAACCTAATACACGAAAAATATTCCAAAAAAACTATTTAAAAAGAATAATGTACAAAATATTTACAAAAAAAAATATACATTATGTACAAGGTTATGTACAAAAAATTGTACTATATATATAAAAAAAATATGTACATGGTATACAAAATATATGTACAATAGTATACCAAAAATATTTACAATATGTACAAAAAATATTTACATAAAAAATATGTACAAGAAATATATGTACAATCTATTTGCAAAAATATTTCCAAAAAATATACACATTGTATGTAAAAAAAATATATGTACATTATACACAATATGTACATTGACATCAAAAATATTTACAAAAAATATGTACATGGTAGTGGAAAACCCAATCCCTAAAAAAACCACTACCCCCAAAACGGTTTTTTTCAAATTGACAAAACAAAAACAAAATGATAAGTTTTTTTTTTTTTAATTTATGCGACAACCAGGAACAGGGGCCTCCTGCGGACCAGACCACTCCTCTTCTAGTCGCGTGGTCGGTGAGATGGGAACCTCCTCAACCAGCTCCTCCACTTGAGTACTCTTGGTCGAGGAAGCTCCCCGCTCCACGACCAAGCGACTCTTACAATACATGGTTGAAAAATTCAAAAACAAATATCTATCTATTCCTAAAAATTTGGGCACCCCAAATACACAGAAAAAATGTTATATAAAAATAAAAGGATATAAAATAAACCAATATCTGGTTTATCCCAAAAATTAATTTCACCAATTATTATGACAAAATATTTTCTTATTAATTATTATTTAATTCAAACCAAACCGGTTTGACAACGCCCTATCCAAAAAAAATAATAATTTTTGCAAAATTGCAACCTCCACACAAAGCTGGTTTGCCAAAAATTTGCAAAATTACCGTATCGTACGATAATAAAATATATATAAAAAAATATATCCAAAAACCTACCGAAATAACCGCCAAAATAACCAGTTGGTTACGCCCTAGTATATTTTTATATATAAAAAAACCCACGGTCCCTGTTTCGGCGCCAGTTATTATAATATTGGACCTTTGCTATAATATAAAACCATATAAACGAAAAATAAATGCCGGAACAAATAAATAACTTGCCCCCAGACGATCTACTTGATTTTGGAATCTCCTCTCTTATTAATTGACTAGCCTGTCATCTCTTTCCAGGCTAGGGTTACATATATATATATATATATATATATATATATATATATATATATATATATATATATATATATATATATATATATATATATATATATATATATATATATATATATATATATATATATATATATATATATATATATATATATATATATATATATATATATATATATATATATATATATATATATATATATATATATATATATATATATATATATATATATATATATATATATATATATATATATATATATATATATATATATATATATTATATATATATATATATATATATATATATATATATATATATATATATATATATATATATATATATATATATATATATATATATATATATATATATATATATATATATATATATATATATATATATATATATATATATATATATATATATATATTGTTACGTTTTTCTAACCTTACTTCGAATTGGCCTTACTCTCAATTCGATAAACGCAATTCCCAATCTCTTCTTGAGTTCGATCACTGATTAGTTAGCACAAACACCAGGTTTTATTAAGTATTCAACACCTTAATTGTTTCACAACAACAGGAAAACAATGCAGCAAACAATATTCCTAACTAGAATATTCTTTTAACAGCTTCAGAAACTCCAACGGTTTATTGTAGAAATTTCCAGTAACTCAACGTTCAATATAATACACAAAATATTTCTACTCAATAACACTTATAACTTTATTATACTTATAACTTTACACAAAAACTAATTTAAAGAACACTTTTATAATTTTAACTTCACTATCGCAGGTTTAAAATAAAACTAATTTTAATTTCACTTTACTGTCGCAGGTCTAAAATAAAACTAATTAAAAACTACAAAAGGTATTTTTCTTATATACCTTCTGCAATACTTCTAGATAATTCGACATCACTTTCCAGAAACCTTGAGAAAACATTAGAATACTCGATTATTTTACGTTATGTTGATTTGATTCATAAAATCGTTTATGTTGACCCTATTTCTAAGAAGAGACAACAACAACAATATTCATTTCATTAACTTGTTTGTTGATTTTATTTTCCTGGAAGTGACCGTAATCGTTTAGATCTTTCTGTAATCGTCTAGATTTTTCTGCACTAGTAACATTACCCTCCACTTAAGCCTGTTCGTCCCGAACAGGATCTAGCTCTCTCTTCCAATTATTGAATCCAAAAACATTTTTTTTTTCTTTTCCTATTTCCCAGGCTGTTTAGAATTACTTCCGGTTCCTTTCTAAGTACTGGGCCATTACTTTGTTTTATGTCAGCCCACCGTGATGAGTAGGGATTCTCGTTATTTCTAAAGTCCTCCTTATCTTTTCCCTTTGAGTGTTTCACATTGCCATGTCTCGGAACCATTCTCATTTTCAGCTGCGATTCGTCGCTGTTTGCAGCTATTTGAACCACCTCTTTTACATCGCTCACTTCGTACTGGACCTGAGCTTGTTTCGTTTTTAGCTTTCGGCGTTTGTTCAAACGTCTGCGTCGGTTGACGTTTCTTTCCCTCATCTGTTTGGATGATGGTTCTGGATTTTCATCTGCACTGCATAGTTTCTCATCGCTGCCAATATCTGTTGACTCTGCCTTATCCACAAGTAGTGGCATGTGAACATTATTAACCTTTAGGATCCCACATCCAAAATCGAAGACTAATCCCTTCGCCTTCATGAAGTCCATCCCTAAAATAACTTCATCCATAATGTCTGCCACTAGTACCTCTTGTTGATAGCAGTTATTTCCCAATTTTATTTCAGCGATTCTTTTACCTTCTATTTCAGTGCATTATCCAGTTACTGTTTGGAGTTTCAATCCATCTGATGGTTCCAAAACACCGTCAATTAAACCTTTGCGAACGAATGTTCGAGCTGAACCTGTATCCAGTGTCATGAAGCAAACTTTACCTTCAAGTTGTCCGTTGATACCCAAGCTTTCACCATTTACCGCAATTCTTGAAATTGGAATGTAGGCTGCATTCTCCTCACTTTTTGACTTTACAGTTGCACCTTCAACAGACTTCCGTTGAATAGGCGACGAAGATCTATCACGCTTCCTGTTCCAGCAGTCCTGTGAGATATGGCCCGATTTCCTACATATCCAGTACAGGAGTTTTCTACTGCTGTTCCTGAACCCTACGTGCTCCATTTCTTCGGCTCCTCTGTTCTTCACAGAAGACGACAATCTGTCTGCTTCCCCGTTTTTCTTGCACTCCCGTGCCATGTGACCCTCTTCGTCACATACCCAGCATCTGATGTCGCTTCTATCTCTGTGTGCCAAAACTTCCCCTTTGATGTTCCCCTCTACATTCCTTTTTCTGCATCCACCAGATGGCATACACATCCTCTGTACCATCTCATATTGCATTGCGTATGCGACAGTTTCATGGAAAGTCGCCTTAGGTGTAGTCATTACTTTGATCTTGGTTTCTGGATCTCGGATACCATCAATGAAGGCCTCGATCTTCATTTTCTCCATAAAATATGGTGGAGTGTTCGAGTGTGCCAAATGTACAAGCCGTTCCACTGCCGAAGAATAGTCCTGAAGGCTTTCTCCATTCCGTTGCAAGCGACCTTTTAACTCGATTCTGTATAATTCCTTTTTATGGTCGCTACCATATTTACGTTCCAATGCATTCATCACCTCTGCATAAATTTTCCGATTATTTTCCGGCACTGTCTGTAATGCTTCAGCTGCTTCACCTTTAAGCGCAACTATCAATGCAGCAAGACGATTTTCAGCGTTCCAAACATTTTGATCAGCTGCGGTCTCGAACTGGAACTTGAAGATGCCGAAAGATGTGGTACCGTCATACGATGGTGGCTTTAGTTTAATATTTGCTATTTGTTGTACCACATGTGAAGTGACTTTATTCGTTTCAACATCTTGCAACCGTTTCTCGAAATCATCTACTTTTGCAAGTACCTTTTTGTTTTCATCAAGTACTTTCTGCTCTAGCTCTTTCACCTCTTGATGAACTCTGCTTACTTCCTCCCGTAACGTAGTAGATATTTCGAGAAGTTTCTCGTCCATTATTTGCTTGACGTTCAAACTGATCTCTTCCTTGGTTGTAGCCATGTTATTGTTGACTATTTCCAGCTGTTGATTGATGTTACTACTGATTTCTTCCTTGGTAGAAGCCATTTGTTGATTGATGTTGAAACTGATTTCTTCCTTATTTGCAGCCATTTGTTGACTGATGGTCAAACTCATCTGTTGCATCATAGCCATTAACTGTGTAAAATCACAATTTCCAGATGGTAATGAAGTTGTTGTTTCCGCAACAAAACTTTTCTCCTCATCAGCTGCCACTAGATCATTATTTGTACTAATCACTCCAAACTGGTAACTTTCCACGTCCATTCCATTGGCTTCCATACCTTGTCGAAGCCGTAGCATTAATTCAGTTTTGTTTCCACTTGTTGGCAATCCACGTTGTTCTAGTTCTTTCTTTAACTCAAGAACCTTCAAATCACTTAATAAAACCATTATTAACAGCTAACTAATCCGCCGATGTCACCAATGTTACGTTTTTCTAACCTTACTTCGAATTGGCCTTACTCTCAATTCGATAAACGCAATTCCCAATCTCTTCTTGAGTTCGATCACTGATTAGTTAGCACAAACACCAGGTTTTATTAAGTATTCAACACCTTAATTGTTTCACAACAACAGGAAAACAATGCAGCAAACAATATTCCTAACTAGAATATTCTTTTAACAGCTTCAGAAACTCCAACGGTTTATTGTAGAAATTTCCAGTAACTCAACGTTCAAAATAATACACAAAATATTTCTACTCAATAACACTTATAACTTTATTATACTTATAACTTTACACAAAAACTAATTTAAAGAACACTTTTATAATTTTAACTTCACTATCGCAGGTTTAAAATAAAACTAATTTTAATTTCACTTTACTGTCGCAGGTCTAAAATAAAACTAATTAAAAACTACAAAAGGTATTTTTCTTATATACCTTCTGCAATACTTCTAGATAATTCGACATCACTTTCCAGAAACCTTGAGAAAACATTAGAATACTCGATTATTTTACGTTATGTTGATTTGATTCATAAAATCGTTTATGTTGACCCTATTTCTAAGAAGAGACAACAACAACAATATTCATTTCATTAACTTGTTTGTTGATTTTATTTTCCTGGAAGTTTATTTATTTAGCGTATGGTTTTTTTTTGTGACACATTAAAAAATTAAACTTAAAAAAAAAAAAAAAAAAAAAAAAAAAAATAGGTAGACTCTTCTATGAAATCTACCTAAAACAATACATGGATACACATTAAATGAACTTACAATCGATTTGATTGCGTGTCTTTTAAGTAAATTAAAAAGTAAAATATTTGAACATTGGGCAGTACATTTGAACATTAGATGTTTACATCGAGCGAGTCTATCCATGCTACTACATCGGGAGTTGCCAAATGGATGTCTGAGATGTTGCCATTGTAACATGTTGCCATTGTAACGTCGAACGTTCCTGGAAGTGACCGTAATCGTTTAGATCTTTCTGTAATCGTCTAGATTTTTCTGCACTCGTAACAATATATATATATTAGGGTGGCCCTTAGATTACACTAGAATTTTTTTTTTCATTGTAGAGTTTGCGGCACCCTCCCATTTCGTGTGAATACTCATAAAAATATTATTTGCAAAATCTGATATCAATCGGTCAATTCTAGGACGTGCCTCCGACCACTTAAAGTTGAGAAATTTTGTTCTGGACCCTAAAAAAAAATTTTTTTTTTTTGTGCGACACCCTCTCATTTCGTGTCTATACCCATAAAAAAATTATGTGTAAAAATTGAAATCAATCGTTCAACTCTAAGGGGTGCCTCCGGCACCTTAAAGTTGAGAGGTTTGGTTGTGGCCATTACAAAGAAAAATTTAAATTTTTGTACGACATCCTCCCATTTGGTGTCAATACCCATAAAAATATTATGTGTAAAATTTGAAATCAATCGGTCAACTCTAAGGGGTGCCCCTGGCCACTTGGAGTTGAGAGGTTTTGTTGTGGCCATTATAAAGAAAAATTTAAACTTTTTGTACCACACCCTCCGATTTAGTGTCGATACCCATAAAAATTCTATGTGTCAAATTTGAAATCCATCGGTCAACTCTAAGGGGTTCCCCGGCCACTTAAAGTTGAGAGGTTTGGTTGTGGCTATTACAAAGAAAAATGTAAATTTTTTGTATGACACCCTTCCATTTGGTGTCAATACCCATAAAAATGTTATATTTAAAATTTGAAATCCATCGGTCAACTATAAGGGGTGCCTCCGGCACCTTAAAGTTGAGGGGTTTTGTTGTGGCCATTATAAAGAAAAATTTAAATTTTTTGTACGACACCCTCCAATTTGATGTCGATACCCATAAAAATATTATGTTTAAAATTAGAAATCCATCGGTCAACTCTAAGGGGTGCCCCTGGCCACTTAAAGTTGAGAGGTTTGGTTGTGGCCATTACAAAGAAAAATTTAAATTTTTTGTACGACACCCTTCCATTTGGTGTCGATACCCATAAAAATATTATTTGTAAAATTTGAAATCAATCGGTCAACTCTAAGGGGTGCCTCCGGCCACTTAAAGTTGAGGGGTTTTGTTGTGGCCATTATAAAGAAAAATTTAAATTTTTTGTACGACACCCTCCCATTTCATGTCAATACCCGTAAAAATATTATGTGCAAAATTTGACATCAATCGGTCAATTCTAAGACGTGCCTCCGGCCACTTAAAGTTGAGAACTTTTGTTCTGGACCTTAAAAAAAAATTTTATTTTTTGTGCGACACCTTCCCATTTCATGTCAATATGGGTATTGAAAAAATTATGTGTAAAATTTGAAATCAATCGTTCAACTCTAAGGCGTGCCCCCGGCCACTTAAACTTGAAAAGTTTTGTTCTGGCTATTACAAAGAAAAATTCAAATTTTTTGTACGGCACCCTCCCATTACGTGTGAATATCCGTAAAAATGTTATTTGCAAAATTTGAAATCAATCGGTCATTTTTAAGGCGTGCCCCAGCCACTTAGAGCTGAGAGGTTTTGTTCTGGCCATTACAAAGAAAAATTTAAATTTTTTGTACGACCTTCTCCCATTTCATGTGAATACCCGTAAAAATATTATTTGCAAAATTTTAAATCAGTTGGTCAATTCTAAGACGTGCCTCCGGCCACTTAAAGTTGAATTATTTTGTTCTGGACCTTAAAAAAAAATTTAAATTTTTTGTGCGACACCCTCCCATTTCGTGTCAATACCCATAAAAAAATTATTTGTCAAATTTGAAATCAATCGTTCAACTCTAAGGGGTGCCCCCGGCCACTTAAACTTGAAAGGTTTTGTTCTGGCCATTACAAAGAAAAATTTAAATTTGTACGACACCCTCCCATTTCATGTCAATACCCGTAAAAATATTATTTGCCAAATTTGAAATCAATCGGTCAATTCTAAGACGTGCCTCCGGCCACTTAAAGTTGAGAAATTTTGTTCTGGACCTTAAAAAAATATTTTTAATTTTTTGCGCTACACCCTCCCATTTCGTGTCAATACCCATAAAAAAATTATGTGTAAAATTTGAATTCAATCGTTCAACTCTAAGGCGTGCCCCCGGCCACTTAAGCTTGAAAGGTTTTGTTCTGGCCATTACAAAGAAAAATTTAATATTTTGTACGACACCCCCATATTGCGTGTGAATGCCCTTGAAAATGTTATTTGCAAAATTTGAAATCAATCGTTCAACTCTAAGGCGTGCCCCCGGCCACTTAAACTTGAAAGGTTTTGTTCTGGCCATTAAGTGGCCGGAGGCACGTCTTAGAATTGACCGATTGATTTCAAATTTTGCACATAATATTTTTACGGGTATTGACATGAAATGGGAGGGTGTCGTACAAAAAATTTAAATTTTTCTTTATAATGGCCACAACAAAACCCCTCAACTTTAAGTGGCCGGAGGCACCCCTTAGAGTTGACCGATTGATTTCAAATTTTACAAATAATATTTTTATGGGTATCGACACCAAATGGAAGGGTGTCGTACAAAAAATTTAAATTTTTCTTTGTAATGGCCACAACCAAACCTCTCAACTTTAAGTGGCCAGGGGCACCCCTTAGAGTTGACCGATGGATTTCTAATTTTAAACATAATATTTTTATGGGTATCGACATCAAATTGGAGGGTGTCGTACAAAAAATTTAAATTTTTCTTTATAATGGCCACAACAAAACCCCTCAACTTTAAGGTGCCGGAGGCATCCCTTAGAGTTGACCGATTGATATCAAATTTTACAAATAATATTTTTATGGGTATCGACACCAAATGGAAGGGTGTCGTACAAAAAATTTAAATTTTTCTTTGTAATAGACACAACCAAACCTTTCAACTTTAAGTGGCCGGGGGAACCCCTTAGAGTTGACCGATGGATTTCAATTTTTACACATAATTTTTTTATGGGTATTGACACGAAATGAGAGGGTGTCGCCCAAAAAAAAAAAAAATTTTTTTTTAGGGTCCAGAACAAAATTTCTCAACTTTAAGTGGTCGGAGGCACGTCTTAGAATTGACCGATTGATATCAGATTTTGCAAATAATATTTTTATGGGTATTCACACGAAATGGGAGGGTGCCGTACAAAAAATAAAAATTTTTGTTTTTAAGGGCCACCCTAATATATATATATATATATATATATATATATATATATATATATATATATATATATATATATATATATATATATATATATATATATATATATATATATATATATATATATATATATATATATATATATATATATATATATATATATGTATATATATATATATATATATATATATATATATATATATATATATATATATATATATATATATATATATATATATATATATATATATATATATATATATATATATATATATATATATATATATATATATATATATATATATATATATATATATATATATATATATATATATATATATATATATATATATATATATATATATATATATATATATATATATATATATATATATATATATATATATATATATATATATATATATATATATATATATATATATATATATATATATATATATATATATATATATATATATATATATATATATATATATATATATATATATATATATATATATATATATATATATATATATATATATATATATATTTATATATATATATATATATATATATATATATATATATATATATATATATATATATATATATATATATATATATACACGTCAACCGGACACCCCCCAATGTCCATAATTGGTTAAAGATTTTTGAAAACCGTTTTGGCGTAAAATGTAGCTTATACTCTCTAGTTTTAAATAGCATGTGGCCTTTTTCATAAATTAAAAATGGCGGACCAACATGGCGGCTAAAAGCAGTCTATCTGCCACAAAATTAACAGCTTTTTTATGTTATATGAGCTTTACTTACGGCTAGGTAGTAGAATTTGTGTAATTTTTTATATCTTTGATTTATACATGCTATCTGAGTATTGTACTCGTATTTGAGGCTATACGTAATTTATAACCTAAAAAAAATTGTGAAAAATCAGTTTTTTGTGGTTTAGGACCACTGTAAGTGTAGGTCAATGAATATAATTATGTAAGATAACTGTATTTTTGATATGTGATTGTCAATCTATGATTGTAGATACATTAAACTGCAAAACTGAGCCCCTAACCTCCAAATATTCGTCAAAAAGCAGGAGTGCATGGTTTGTAACCGCAAATATTTTTTAATATGGCATTAAATTTTATTGAAATTGAAAATTGTACATTTATGCTATGTCTCAAGTTATTCAGTGTTATAGCGTGTCCCTAACCTTCAAAAAAAGTATTAAAATATTTTTCGTGTTTCTTAAATATTCTTATTCTTATTTAGTGTAAAAAAGCTAGTAACTCGTTCTTTATATTAAACAGCTCAGGATCTCGTATTATTATATACCTTTTATTATATACCTAAAGTACATATTTACAATATTAAATTTTTATTTTGTCTTCTATATTATTAGAAAACGCATGGAAGACTGAAGCAGCTAGTTATTTTGATATGAAGCCTTCAAGCTGCAATGTATGTACGAATAACTTTTTAAATTGTAGCACTTTATGCCTAAAAAAATGAAAAAAAACAGTAACTTCAGTAATTTAATATTGTTCAGAACTTATCACTTTTGAACTTCCAGAGTATCTACAAACTTCCAGCTTCTTTCCAGGATAAGTTATACAAGCATGTCCAATAGAAATGTTTGGTACGCTCGGTGCTACAGAAAACCTTTTTTTTAATGACTTTTGTATTTGTTTATGCTCTTTTTCGTTGTAATAAAAAAATTTAATGGATTCGAATTTACTCTTTGCCCACCTAAACAGAGATTCTGATGTTAAAATTGCATCATTGGGCTTTGCTTGCAGACTAGCTCGTGTTGCTTCTCGTTTTAAAATAGCACCTACACCGTCACAGGCACCTTTTCCATGGGCCGTTGGATGGAAATGCCATTCAGCTACAATACCGAAATCCTCTTTATGATGAATAAGATTTATCATTTGGTACCTATTCTTATAATGCTGTTTAGCACCGTCACTCACGTAAATCAGCTTTTTTACTTTAGGACATATTTTTTTTATTTCTGGTATTAATAACTGTTGCACAAGATAAACAGCTGAAGTGTCATGATTGGTACTGTCAGACAAGAAGACAAAACTTTTGTGATCGATAGCCTCTTTACTTCTATAGTACAAAACAACAGGATGGACTGTACACTGCTGGTTGTTGTAGTGGAAAGCTTGTGCCGCATCCTGCGCGATGAAGGCGAAATTTTCTGAAAAGTCAGTTTGAACAAGGACTTCATTCATTTTTAAATTATTTCGAGTATCCGTAAGATATCTTGACTGGTTTTTTGACAGGAAATCATGAGGAAGTAGTGTTTCTAAACGAATGCATAGGTCTTGAACGAAATCTTCACACGACAAACATTCTTTTTTTAAGGTGCACCGGTCACTTGCTTGCCAGATACTGAAAATAATTTCAGATATTCCATTTTCTTCGAGAATTCTTAAAACAGTATCATGAAAAATCTGAATTTTGGGACACGATGTACATTCGCGTAAGTAGCACAGCGGGGACGGACTATCGCACACGAGATTTTTGAAACAATCTTCATACGTTTTCATTGATGTTTGTGAGCATTCTGTAAGCTTACCCAGATTTATGGCATCAAGCATAGTTTTCACATTCTGACAAAACACACCATTTAGGCCGAAGCTCCGCAAATTTTGATACTCCTATGGCAATCTGAGGAAATTTTTCTTTGAACTGGTCAAACAGATGTTTTACATCACAGAGCAGCAAGCGTTTTTGTTTCTTCTCTTTTTGACCATTTATTTCTACTGTCAACACATCCTTTTTATTAGGCATCATACGGCTATTTTCATCAGATTGAAAAAAACTTCTCACTTGTTCGACAACTTCTTGAGGTAATGTCTTGCCCGCTTTTGAAACTGGTGCAGCCAAAATACCTGCTGATTTCTTTAGTTGTCTTGCTTTTCTCACAAGTCGTCTAGAAGTTTGAAATTCTTTTGAAGTTTTACTTATGCTCCAACAATCTGGAGCTATCGTGTGGATCGTGATACGCAGAGGATCAGTTGAAGGTAAGCTTGTAAACAAATTTTTTATTCCATCCAACATTTCTTCCAACTCCTGTTCTCTAGACATTCTAATTTTTTTAGGGACAGGTAAGCCATCAACATCATCATCATCTTCATCTTCACTTGAGATAACTGAAAATTCACTACTGTTTAGATCAGAACTAATGTTTTCACCAAAATTAATTGTGGTATCAAGTTTTCTGCACGAATGACAAACTTTGTCTTGTTTTGAATATTGAGGATACAACTCCATCATACTTTTGGAGATTGGACGTAAAGCTTTACCAATATGAGTATTTAAACCATGTGGATTGCAGCATCTATCTGTCCTGGGCATTTTTTGATTGGATAATTTTAATAAAGAGTTTACCAGATTATTCTCCTTAAAAATTTTTCTAATTTTTAAAACTTATTTTGCAACAGATCAGCTATTGTATAAGAATGTTTCGTAACTTATTTAATACAAGAACATCATAGATTTGCAAATACTTATGCAATTTAAACACCCAGCGTGTTTACTGCTTATAATCTATTTAAGTAGTATCACACTTACATACAATTAAATGTCAATGTAACCTCAAAACTAATCTAATGAATAAATAGGCCATCACAAAATACAGCTTCAGAAATTTTGATAAATACACTTGATTAGCATCATAAACTGTTTATACACCAATATAAGTATATTATGAATCTGTCGGATAAATATGAAAGTACAGTAAGCATTTAAAATGTAAAGTTATAGTAACAATTATAAATTCTACGTATAATCGAATTTTAGTTTTAATCAGTCTTTAGAATTTTAGTTTTAATCAGTCTTTTCATGCATTATTCGACAACGTAAGGTATATAATAATACGAGATCCTGAGCTGTTTAATATAAAGAACGAGTTACTAGCTTTTTTACACTAAATAAGAATAAGAATATTTAAGAAACACGAAAAATATTTTAATACTTTTTTTGAAGGTTAGGGACACGCTATAACACTGAATAACTTGAGACATAGCATAAATGTACAATTTTCAATTTCAATAAAAATGTTATGAAAATTTAATGCCATATTAAAAAATATTTGCGGTTACAAACCATGCACTCCTGCTTTTTGACGAATATTTGGAGGTTAGGGGCTCAGTTTTGCAGTTTAATGTATCTACAATCATAGATTGACAATCACATATCAAAAATACAGTTATCTTACATAATTATATTCATTGACCTACACTTACAGTGGTCCTAAACCACAAAAAACTGATTTTTCACAATTTTTTTTAGGTTATAAATTACGTATAGCCTCAAATACGAGTACAATACTCAGATAGCATGTATAAATCAAAGATATAAAAAATTACACAAATTCTACTACCTAGCCGTAAGTTAAGCTCATATAACATAAAAAAGCTGTTAATTTTGTGGCAGATTGACTGATTTTAGCCGCCATGTTGGTCCGCCATTTTTAATTTATGAAAAAGGCCACATGCTATTTAAAACTAGAGAGTATAAGCTACATTTTACGCCAAAACGGTTTTCAAAAATCTTTAACCAATTATGGACATTGGGGGGTGTCCGGTTGACGTGGATCGTCCCATATATATATACATGTAGTTACACGGATGTGTACATATTATTTTAACAGTTTGCAGAATTATATACAAAAACAAGTAATAATAAAAAAATAAAGGAAAGATCTAACCTAAATGTTGTCCAGAATTCGTCTATGCTATCAGCTCTGTTTTATCAGGTTCCATATATTTACAAGTCTCCTTGGTTACTTCCTCCATTCAAATTTTTATTCTTCTTTCACTTTAACAATGCTTCCTCTCATTTATCGATAATTTCCCTCACTTTCAGATTACTTTGTTTTGCGGCAAAAACAGTTCCTTTCCTATTATCTTAGATATGGCGGTGTACACTCCAATTCTCTTCTTCACTGAGCTTCAAAAAAAAGAGAACACTACAAATTTGTTGCAATGAATAATTCATTCTTATATATATATATTTCATTGTTCACAAAAACTTTTGCTACAAATTGCTTTTACTAATAACTTGCGTATATCTCTAATTCTATATCAATCCCCAAACATGGGATTTTAATTTGGTTTTACTTTTTAATAACAATATTTTATTTATTCTCTAACTTTTTGTGTTTTTTATTTCCCGTATTGATATGTTTTTTCCTAAGCAGCGAAAAATAGAATGCCATCATCAAAAAATGTGATTTATGACATTTTATTTTTCTTCAGCAAAAACAAAAAAACAGCTTTGAGTAAGCAAAAAATGAGTACGTTCATTTATTTATTTATTTTACTGTGATATTCGCATTTCGAGGCTATTCGGTTATTTAAGAAAACTGTTAAACTATTATTATTGTGAAAAATGAAATGGAATATGGGAACATTTCTGACGGATGGAAAAGAGAACAAAAATTGATTTCAATGCTACTATCGCGAATATAGTAGACGCTACAACCATGAATTCAAGGTTATAATCAAGTCATTTAACCTTGAAGTCACAAAAACGTCGCCATCCCCTCCATGACAGAAAACCACCGAACTACTTCCACCTATTAAACTGTCGGATCGAGATACCAACAGTCACCAGCGTCAAGACCGATGACCGGTTCCAACACTCATGAAGTCCCTAGGAACTTCACTGAGTATTGAGACCGACCATCCATCAGAACTTCAGCACTATGGACACCCCGATACAACCAGTAAGTATGACACGGAGATGTGAACCACAGCGAAGTCAACTAGCCAGAGGAACGACCCTACCTAACGAAAAGACATCATTCTCTGATGTCCTTCGCATGATGGACTCCAAGATTCTTACCGCTCATATCTATGCACTCATAGAGTACATTTCCAATCTTAGTCTTAATCATTGCAGGTTAGAACTTTGGAGCCAATTTTGCCGAGAACTTCTTAGTAGCGTCACTCAAATGATGTGGCCGTACAAACACCCGTTGCTGTGGTTGAAAAGTCCGTAGTTTAGATCGCAGGTTATACTGATGTTGCGATTTGTTGAAAGCTGCTTTTAAATTTTGTTGAACCCGGTTCCTGAGCAGAGTCAAATGATCAGAGCGTTCTATTTCCTCACCAGCATCTTCACCAAGCTTGTGTAGTGATCTCAACAAATGGTAAGTATTTCCATCCGAAACTGGATGTTGACCAAAAAGTAAATAGAACGGTGAGTACTTGGTAGCTGAATGTACTGCAGCCCGCAGTGCATATGCGATTTCACCTATTTGTGAATCCCACTTGGTATGTTGACCTTTTATGAACGCTCGAATTGCTGCTAGAACTGACCTATTGACCCGCTCTGACGCGTTGCTTTGAGGACTATAGACACCGGTCCTAATGTGTTTAATGCCGAAATCTGACAAAAGACTGTGAAAGTTCCTACTAGTGAACTGTTTGCCATTGTCACTGTGTAGAAACTCTGGTACCCCATATGTAAGAAACACTTCGTTCCTCAGAAAAGCATTCACCTTCGGTGAAGTTGCGTTTCTAAGTGGTTTCAGTAGTACAAACTTCGTAGCATGATCCAGAACTATTAGTAATACCGTATTCCCAAGTGTAGAACGAGGGTACGGTCCCAAAAAATCTATATAGACTCTCTGCCATGGACGTGCTGTTTCGAATTGATATTGCATCGGAGGACGCAATATCTGATTCGTGGCTTTTGTTTGTTTACATGTGTCACAGGACACAACATAGTTGTGTACCTGTGACGCCATGCCCGGCCAATAATAAAGACGTCGAAGTAATTCTAAAGTCTTTTTAACACCTCCATGAGCAGCAGTACTATCATCATGATGTTTCTGAATCATGTTTGAAGTCATCGGTTTCGGTATCCAGAGCTTCCACACAGGAACATCGTTAGGTATTGCATCAGGTCTTGGCTCAATACGTATGTATAGCTTATCATCCACGACTTTGACTGATGGAAAGTCCTTTGGTGATGATTGCACTTTAGCTATCATATCCGTATACTCTTTGTGCCGATAACCTTCATTGTCGAGTTTAATGTCGTTAACATGATGTGATAATGCTTCCGTCAATTCCTCGTGTGTATCGTCATAAAGACGAGATAGAGCATCAGGGACTATATTTTGGGTACCTTTTTGGTGGACAATGGTAAAATCCATATGTTGGAGTTTTAGGCTCCACCTAGCCAGACGACCACTCAAGTCTTTCTGTGACATAAGCCACTTCAGACTTGAGTGATCAGTCACAATTGTAAATCGGTGACCTTCAACATAGCCCCTGAATTTCTTCACACTCAGAACTGCCGCAAGACATTCAAGCTCAGAAACCGAATAGTTTCTCTGAGCTTTGTTAAGCTTCTTCGATATGAAGGCTATCGGACACTCTTGTCCGTCGTCGTCGATCTGATACAGTACACTACCTACCCCTGTCAGACTCGCATCACATCTAATAAAGAACTCTTTATTATAATCAGGGTTAATTAATACCGGTGCTGTAGTCAGCAATCTTTTTAAATTTTCAAAAGCTGTTTGAGCTTCCAATGTCCATTTTAATTTTCCCGAGCTCTTCTTCAACAGATCTGTTATCGGTGATACCTCGCTTGCGTAGTTTGGTATAAAACGCTGGTACCAACCGGCCATTCCTAATAGTCTACGTATTTGTTTCACTGTTGACGGAGCTGGATACTCAGCAACAGCTCTTACTTTATCCGGATCTGTTCGAAGACCATCTTCACCAACCAAAAATCCCAAGTACTTCATCTCTCTCAGAACAAATTTCCTTTTCTTGAGGTTTATTGTTAACCCAGCCGCTCTTATCAATGAAGAGACTTTGGACAGCAATTCCATATGTTCCTGGAACGTGGAAGAGACTACCAATAGATCATCTAAATAAACAAAGACATTTTCGTGATATTGATGTGGTATCACTTTGTGCATTAGCCGACACATTGTCTGGGGAGCATTGCACAATCCAAACGGCATAACCCGGAATTGATACAATGGACGACCAGGCACTGTGAAGGCTGTCTTGTCTCTAGATGCTTCTGCCAGAGGAATCTGCCAGAAAGCATCTTTGAGATCAATACTTGAAATGTACTTTGTGCTATTTAGACGACCCAGTAAGCCATCAATCAAGGGAAGTGGGTAAGCGTCCTTTTTCGTTAGTGAATTGACACGACGGCTATCAATACATAATCTGTTTTTACCAGATTCTTTTTGTACCAGGACCACTGGCGAGCACCACGAACAGTTGCTCTCTTCGATCACGCCCATTTGAAGCATTCGGTCAAGTTCGGCATAGACCTTTAGTTGAACAGCCGGCGATGTGGGATAATGCCTCTGTTTAACAGGTGCATTATCACCAACATCGATGACATGTTCAACCAAAGAAGTCTTTCCGAGCCCAGACACTTCAAATGACGGGAAAGAATCCTTGATCATATCCAGTTCTCGTTGCTGGTCAGTGGTGAGGTTGTGTGTATTTAAATTTTGTAGCTCTGTACGAGTCAGCTCACTAACAAAGGAAGGAACAATACCAAATTTCCCCCAGAAATCTATGCCCAGGTAGAGCTCTTCTCGTAAACCAGGGACTATATGGAACCGCATTGGTTTAGTGGAGCCATTCACAGTTATTGGAATTTCAACGTAACCTAAAATTTTAGTTGCAGTACCATCCGCCGTACGAATACACGAAGTATACTTACGGTAGGTTGTACCTGATGATTCCAATAATTCCAAGGAATTTCTTCCAAGTATTGTGATTGACGCTCCACTATCCAATAATCCGGCGATATTTTTGTCCAAAATCCTAATTGTTAATCGCGGCCGAGGATCCTTTGTTTCTGAAAGGATAGATGAAACACAAGCTTTACGAAATAATTTCCTCATCCTCCAATATCTAATGTTACGTTCCAGACGTCTAAAATACGTGCGATGTAATGATGGGAAATTAAATGTATTCGATGATTTTATTCGGGTTTCTTTGGTGGTGGCCGATCGTCCTGCGTCGCTACATCTCTCGTCGATTTTTTCGGGCTCATTGGATGTTGAACCGAGGGCATCATCCCCGAAGCATGTACTCTCGGTCGATAGTTTAACGACGGGTGACAATATGAACAATTTGCATAAATTATATCCGGTTTGTTACATTTCCAACAATATAATTTTATCCGATTTTTCCGTGGACAATCCGGAGCTCGGTGACCAGTCACACCACAACTGAAACATACTATTGGTTGTCTGGACAATGATGGACCAGGTTGACTGTTATCCGATGTTATGCCAGGTCTCTGAAGTATCTGTCTCGGTGTTGAATCCATCGCTTCAATATATCCATGTTGTTCTGGTTCAACTTCCACCTCATAATCATCCACTTGCTGGAGCTCGCTAATTCTTAAGTTTGATGTTCTGGTCGGAACTGGTGTGGACCACAAACGTTCAAACTTCTGACATAAAGTCCGAAGTTCATCAATTGACTGTATTGTTGCTGCTAGTGTAGCATTTTTGAGTTCCACACTCAGTCCCTCCCGAGCAATCTCCAACATTTCACGGTCAGCAAATGGACGTGCTAAGCGACGATTTAACGAACCAATCTCCACCAGATACTCGTACACGCTCTCCTTCGACTTTTGTTTGCGGTTCAGAAGAACTCGCAAGATCGCCTTATCATCAGTGAGCGTACCGAAGGTTTGTAGGAGTCCCTCCCTTAGCACTGAATAGGTCACCACCTCATATTCATGAGTTAAATTCAGATAGTATCTGTCGGCAGCTCCCTTGAGATACCGTGGAACGATAGACCTCAGGTCGTCCCAATTCACACGGTCCCTCCTGGCAGCCGCCTCCACTCTGTGAACAAACTCATGAACATCAGGAGAGTGACCATCTCCTGTGAAGGTTGGAACCCAATTTGAGTCATAACGATTCAAATTGTTCCCACGAACCCCTCGGTACTCCACTGGTGCTAACGCTGGAGCCGCGTCACGCCATACCTGAGGAGGTTGGTTGTATGGTGGTGGTGCTGTAAGTGGAGCTGGTGGATATACTGGTGGTGGTTGTACCTGTGGTACTGATGGATAATTTAATGATTGTTGTTGTACCAATGCTGGATTGTTGTGTAAGTGTTCAGCTTGGAATGATGGACCCAATTGTGGTATTGCAAAGTCCTCTGCTCTCAAACCCGATTGCTGAAAATAAGCCGGTGGTAATTGTTCCGACCGTCTCTGTTGTTGATGGTTTGGACGGTTCAGACTATGTATTGTGTCTGTTATTGGCTGCACTGGGATTGGTGTGGATCTCTCATCTGGTTGAAAAGCAGGTGAAGCAGATGGAGCAGATGATACTCCTGGTTTATTCTGCAAAATTGGACGTATTGACAACGATCCTATTATATCCCAAGCGCGTGACAATTGCGAGATAGCGTAGGTGCGGGCTTCTTGCAAGTCATTGCGAGGACCCAACCTATTCATCCTACCCGTGTAATGCAACACTCGATTCGCCAAACCATCTAAGAAGGTCTGATTAATCGGTGGCTGAAGTCGCCGTACCTGATCTAAAACAAGTTGTGCTGCCTGCACCACCATTTGAGATTCCTCTATCAAATCTCTCGCATGAGACACTGTTATTGGAACTGCACCATGATTTGCGTGGTTTCGCAGTTCCTCCGCCCAATTGGCCCCCCCGAAGTTCACACCCCGAACCAAACATTCGACCTGTAGTTCGCTGGGTTCCAGACCATAGAACGGATGGTCAACGTCTATCTGGTTTGACATTTCGATGGTAAAACCCGTAAAATTATGAACTCACAATCAACAACAATATTAAAACCAATTCCAAAAAAAAGTGGAGTTAGTACGATGGAAATGTAAAAAAAAAAAAAACCGCAAAAACGAAAAAAACAACGAACAACCCAATTCGAAAACACAAAAATTTTGCAAAACCAAATATAATAAAAGAACGAACGAACTTATGGTTGTTCTCAATGTTACTTCACCTTTCACAAAAATTCCTAAAATATTGTATATGTAAAATATAATTTATTTATTTAATTTCAGATATGCTGAAATTTCAGAATGATAAGTACCTAAAATTATTTATTGACGATAGCACCCCTAGGGGAAAATATTTATTTATTTAAATTTAAAAAATAAAAATATTTAAAAAAAATGCTTATTTATTGGATCGTCTTACCTTCAGAATATTTATTTATTTTTTTTAAAAAAATAAAAAATATTTATTAATATCTTGATGTGTTTGCTTATTTAAGAAAAATTTGTATTTACTTAAAATTATTTCCCTAAAATTAATTTATTTAATAAAAATTTTTATTTATTTATTCTCAAAAATTTATTGTTTTTATATATTTTATTTTTTTATTTAATAATTAGATAAGAGATTCCCAAGCTCAGATTCGTCTGGAGACAATTTAAAAAGTAAGTATGGTTACAATATCCGTATTGTTTAAATCTGAATTCCCGCGTTCGCGAGCCCACTCCAACAATGCATGTGAGAACCGACTAGAAAAGCCCCTAGCGACCAGATTCTACAGAACAGTTTCTCCCCAACCTAACAAAAACAATCACAACTGTCACGATTAGACCTTAGGTCCATTTCTACTGACCCAGTTGTGCTTGTTTAACCTAAAAATAAATTACAACCAAACCTAATGCGAAAGTTGAAGAACGCTCCCGAGCACCAGACTTCAAATCCTAAACTCTATGAAAAATTGTCTATTGCAAAGCTAAATGGAAAAAATGGTAAGTTTTTGAATTTGTATGAGGTGAAGCCTCTGATCCTGAAAGCAAAATATAATTGGTTCTTCTCTTCATTACACCGAAGAAGCCTCTGAGCAAAGAATGGTACTACTGGTTTGCACCTAAGTACAAACACAGCAACACCACTCCTCGTCCCTGAGAACTCCCTCGCTGAATGAAGAGAAGAAACCAATGTTCTTCGATCGCATAACCCCGATGGCCATAGGCGACCTAGGAACGTCATTATCGTTAAAGGGAGAAGCCCCATGGATGGCTTGTTAGGCCTACCGCCGAGAAAGAGATTTATTTACAACCTAATACACGAAAAATATTCCAAAAAAACTATTTAAAAAGAATAATGTACAAAATATTTACAAAAAAAAATATACATTATGTACAAGGTTATGTACAAAAAATTGTACTATATATATAAAAAAAATATGTACATGGTATACAAAATATATGTACAATAGTATACCAAAAATATTTACAATATGTACAAAAAATATTTACATAAAAAATATGTACAAGAAATATATGTACAATCTATTTGCAAAAATATTTCCAAAAAATATACACATTGTATGTAAAAAAAATATATGTACATTATACACAATATGTACATTGACATCAAAAATATTTACAAAAAATATGTACATGGTAGTGGAAAACCCAATCCCTAAAAAAACCACTACCCCCAAAACGGTTTTTTTCAAATTGACAAAACAAAAACAAAATGATAAGTTTTTTTTTTTTAATTTATGCGACAACCAGGAACAGGGGCCTCCTGCGGACCAGACCACTCCTCTTCTAGTCGCGTGGTCGGTGAGATGGGAACCTCCTCAACCAGCTCCTCCACTTGAGTACTCTTGGTCGAGGAAGCTCCCCGCTCCACGACCAAGCGACTCTTACAATACATGGTTGAAAAATTCAAAAACAAATATCTATCTATTCCTAAAAATTTGGGCACCCCAAATACACAGAAAAAATGTTATATAAAAATAAAAGGATATAAAATAAGCCAATATCTGGTTTATCCCAAAAATTAATTTCACCAATTATTATGACAAAATATTTTCTTATTAATTATTATTTAATTCAAACCAAACCGGTTTGACAACGCCCTATCCAAAAAAAATAATAATTTTTGCAAAATTGCAACCTCCACACAAAGCTGGTTTGCCAAAAATTTGCAAAATTACCGTATCGTACGATAATAAAATATATATAAAAAAATATATCCAAAAACCTACCGAAATAACCGCCAAAATAACCAGTTGGTTACGCCCTAGTATATTTTTATATATAAAAAAACCCACGGTCCCTGTTTCGGCGCCAGTTATTATAATATTGGACCTTTGCAATAATATAAAACCATATAAACGAAAAATAAATGCCGGAACAAATAAATAACTTGCCCCCAGACGATCTACTTGATTTTGGAATCTCCTCTCTTATTAATTGACTAGCCTGTCATCTCTTTCCAGGCTAGGGTTACATATATATATATATATATATATATATATATATATATATATATATATATATATATATATATATATATATATATATATATATATATATATATATATATATATATATATATATATATATATATATATATATATATATATATATATATATATATATATATATATATATATATATATATATATATATATATATATATATATATATATATATATATATATATATATATATATATATATATATATATGTATATATATATATATATATATATATATATATATATATATATATATATATATATATATATATATATATATATATATATATATATATATATATATATATACATATATATATATATATATATATATATATATATATATATATATATATATATATATATATATATATATATATATATATATATATATATATATATATATATATATATATATATATATATATATATATATATATATATATATATATATGTAACCCTAGCCTGGAAAGAGATGACAGGCTAGTCAATTAATAAGAGAGGAGATTCCAAAATCAAGTAGATCGTCTGGGGGCAAGTTATTTATTTGTTCCGGCATTTATTTTTCGTTTATATGGTTTTATATTATAGCAAAGGTCCAATATTATAATAACTGGCGCCGAAACAGGCACCGTGGGGTTTTTTATATATAAAAATATACTAGGGCGTAACCAACTGGTTATTTTGGCGGTTATTTCGGTAGGTTTTTGGATATATTTTTTTATATATATTTTATTATCGTACGATACGGTAATTTTGCAAATTTTTGGCAAACCAGCTTTGTGTGGAGGTTGCAATTTTGCAAAAATTATTATTTTTTTTGGATAGGGCGTTGTCAAACCGGTTTGGTTTGAATTAAATAATAATTAATAAGAAAATATTTTGTCATAATAATTGGTGAAATTAATTTTTGGGATAAACCAGATATTGGTTTATTTTATATCCTTTTATTTTTATATAACATTTTTTCTGTGTATTTGGGGTGCCCAAATTTTTAGGAATAGATAGATATTTGTTTTTGAATTTTTCAACCATGTATTGTAAGAGTCGCTTGGTCGTGGAGCGGGGAGCTTCCTCGACCAAGAGTACTCAAGTGGAGGAGCTGGTTGAGGAGGTTCCCATCTCACCGACCACGCGACTAGAAGAGGAGTGGTCTGGTCCGCAGGAGGCCCCTGTTCCTGGTTGTCGCATAAATTAAAAAAAAAAAAACTTATCATTTTGTTTTTGTTTTGTCAATTTGAAAAAAACCGTTTTGGGGGTAGTGGTTTTTTTAGGGATTGGGTTTTCCACTACCATGTACATATTTTTTGTAAATCTTTTTGATGTCAATGTACATATTGTGTATAATGTACATATATTTTTTTTACATACAATGTGTATATTTTTTGGAAATATTTTTGCAAATAGATTGTACATATATTTCTTGTACATATTTTTTATGTAAATATTTTTTGTACATATTGTAAATATTTTTGGTATACTATTGTACATATATTTTGTATACCATGTACATATTTTTTTTATATATATAGTACAATTTTTTGTACATAACCTTGTACATAATGTATATTTTTTTTTGTAAATATTTTGTACATTATTCTTTTTAAATAGTTTTTTTGGAATATTTTTCGTGTATTAGGTTGTAAATAAATCTCTTTCTCAGCGGTAGGCCTAACAAGCCATCCATGGGGCTTCTCCCTTTAACGATAATGACGTTCCTAGGTCGCCTATGGCCATCGGGGTTATGCGATCGAAGAACATTGGTTTCTTCTCTTCATTCAGCGAGGGAGTTCTCAGGGACGAGGAGTGGTGTTGCTGTGTTTGTACTTAGGTGCAAACCAGTAGTACCATTCTTTGCTCAGAGGCTTCTTCGGTGTAATGAAGAAAAGAACCAATTATATTTTGCTTTCAGGATCAGAGGCTTCACCTCATACAAATTCAAAAACTTACCATTTTTTCCATTTAGCTTTGCAATAGACAATTTTTCATAGAGTTTAGGATTTGAAGTCTGGTGCTCGGGAGCGTTCTTCAACTTTCGCATTAGGTTTGGTTGTAATTTATTTTTAGGTTAAACAAGCACAACTGGGTCAGTAGAAATGGACCTAAGGTCTAATCGTGACAGTTGTGATTGTTTTTGTTAGGTTGGGGAGAAACTGTTCTGTAGAATCTGGTCGTTAGGGGCTTTTCTAGTCGGTTCTCACATGCATTGTTGGAGTGGGCTCGCGAACGCGGGAATTCAGATTTAAACAATATGGATATTGTAACCATACTTACTTTTTAAATTGTCTCCAGACGAATCTGAACTTGGGAATCTCTTATCTAATTATTAAATAAAAAAATAAAATATATAAAAACAATAAATTTTTGAGAATAAATAAATAAAAATTTTTATTAAATAAATTAATTTTAGGGAAATAATTTTAAGTAAATACAAATTTTTCTTAAATAAGCAAACACATCAAGATATTAATAAATATTTTTTATTTTTTTAAAAAAAATAAATAAATATTCTGAAGGTAAGACGATCCAATAAATAAGCATTTTTTTTAAATATTTTTATTTTTTAAATTTAAATAAATAAATATTTTCCCCTAGGGGTGCTATCGTCAATAAATAATTTTAGGTACTTATCATTCTGAAATTTCAGCATATCTGAAATTAAATAAATAAATTATATTTTACATATACAATATTTTAGGAATTTTTGTGAAAGGTGAAGTAACATTGAGAACAACCATAAGTTCGTTCGTTCTTTTATTATATTTGGTTTTGCAAAATTTTTGTGTTTTCGAATTGGGTTGTTCGTTGTTTTTTTCGTTTTTGCGGTTTTCTTTTTTTTACATTTCCATCGTACTAACTCCACTTTTTTTTGGAATTGGTTTTAATATTGTTGTTGATTGTGAGTTCATAATTTTACGGGTTTTACCATCGAAATGTCAAACCAGATAGACGTTGACCATCCGTTCTATGGTCTGGAACCCAGCGAACTACAGGTCGAATGTTTGGTTCGGGGTGTGAACTTCGGGGGGGCCAATTGGGCGGAGGAACTGCGAAACCACGCAAATCATGGTGCAGTTCCAATAACAGTGTCTCATGCGAGAGATTTGATAGAGAAATCTCAAATGGTGGTGCAGGCAGCACAACTTGTTTTAGATCAGGTACGGCGACTTCGGCCACCGATTAATCAGACCTTCTTAGATGGTTTGGCGAATCGAGTGTTGCATTACACGGGTAGGATGAATAGTTTGGGTCCTCGCAATGACTTGCAAGAAGCCCGCACCTACGCTATCTCGCAATTGTCACGCGCTTGGGATATAATAGGATCGTTGTCAATACGTCCAATTTTGCAGAATAAACCAGGAGTATCATCTGCTCCATCTGCTTCACCTGCTTTTCAACCAGATGAGAGATCCACACCAATCCCAGTGCAGCCAATAACAGACATAATACATAGTCTGAACCGTCCAAACCATCAACAACAGAGACGGTCGGAACAATTACCACCGGCTTATTTTTAGCAATCGGGTTTGAGAGCAGAGGGCTTTGCAATACCACAATTGGGTCCATCATTCCAAGCTGAACACTTACACAACAATCCAGCATTGGTACAACAACAATCATTAAATTATCCATCAGTACCACAGGTACAACCACCACCAGTATATCCACCAGCTCCACTTACAGCACCACCACCATACAACCAACCTCCTCAGGTATGGCGTGACGCGGCTCCAGCGTTAGCACCAGTGGAGTACCGAGGGGTTCGTGGGAACAATTTGAATCGTTATGACTCAAATTGGGTTCCAACCTTCACAGGAGATGGTCACTCTCCTGATGTTCATGAGTTTGTTCACAGAGTGGAGGCGGCTGCCAGGAGGGACCGTGTGAATTGGGACGACCTGAGGTCTATCGTTCCACGGTATCTCAAGGGAGCTGCCGACAGATACTATCTGAATTTAACTCATGAATATGAGGTGGTGACCTATCCAGTGCTAAGGGAGGGACTCCTACAAACCTTCGGTACGCTCACTGATGATAAGGCGATCTTGCGAGTTCTTCTGAACCGCAAACAAAAGTCGAAGGAGAGCGTGTACGAGTATCTGGTGGAGATTGGTTCGTTAAATCGTCGCTTAGCACGTCCATTTGCTGACCGTGAAATGTTGGAGATTGCTCGGGAGGGACTGAGTGTGGAACTCAAAAATGCTACACTAGCAGCAACAATACAGTCAATTGATGAACTTCGGACTTTATGTCAGAAGTTTGAACGTTTGTGGTCCACACCAGTTCCGACCAGAACATCAAACTTAAGAATTAGCGAGCTCCAGCAAGTGGATGATTATGAGGTGGAAGTTGAACCAGAACAACATGGATATATTGAAGCGATGGATTCAACACCGAGACAGATACTTCAGAGACCTGGCATAACATCGGATAACAGTCAACCTGGTCCATCATTGTCCAGACAACCAATAGTATGTTTCAGTTGTGGTGTGACTGGTCACCGAGCTCCGGATTGTCCACGGAAAAATCGGATAAAATTATATTGTTGGAAATGTAACAAACCGGATGTAATTTATGCAAATTGTTCATATTGTCACCCGTCGTTAAACTATCGACCGAGAGTACATGCTTCGGGGATGATGCCCTCGGTTCAACATCCAATGAGCCCGAAAAAATCGACGAGAGATGTAGCGACGCAGGACGATCGGCCACCACCAAAGAAACCCGAATAAAATCATCGAATACATTTAATTTCCCATCATTACATCGCACGTATTTTAGACGTCTGGAACGTAACATTAGATATTGGAGGATGAGGAAATTATTTCGTAAAGCTTGTGTTTCATCTATCCTTTCAGAAACAAAGGATCCTCGGCCGCGATTAACAATTAGGATTTTGGACAAAAATATCGCCGGATTATTGGATAGTGGAGCGTCAATCACAATACTTGGAAGAAATTCCTTGGAATTATTGGAATCATCAGGTACAACCTACCGTAAGTACACTTCGTGTATTCGTACGGCGGATGGTACTGCAACTAAAATTTTAGGTTACGTTGAAATTCCAATAACTGTGAATGGCTCCACTAAACCAATGCGGTTCCATATAGTCCCTGGCTTACGAGAAGAGCTCTACCTGGGCATAGATTTCTGGGGGAAATTTGGTATTGTTCCTTCCTTTGTTAGTGAGCTGACTCGTACAGAGCTACAAAATTTAAATACACACAACCTCACCACTGACCAGCAACGAGAACTGGATATGATCAAGGATTCTTTCCCGTCATTTGAAGTGTCTGGGCTCGGAAAGACTTCTTTGGTTGAACATGTCATCGATGTTGGTGATAATGCACCTGTTAAACAGAGGCATTATCCCACATCGCCGGCTGTTCAACTAAAGGTCTATGCCGAACTTGACCGAATGCTTCAAATGGGCGTGATCGAAGAGAGCAACTGTTCGTGGTGCTCGCCAGTGGTCCTGGTACAAAAAGAATCTGGTAAAAACAGATTATGTATTGATAGCCGTCGTGTCAATTCACTAACGAAAAAGGACGCTTACCCACTTCCCTTGATTGATGGCTTACTGGGTCGTCTAAATAGCACAAAGTACATTTCAAGTATTGATCTCAAAGATGCTTTCTGGCAGATTCCTTGGAATTGCAACCTCCACACAAAGCTGGTTTGCCAAAAATTTGCAAAATTACCGTATCGTACGATAATAAAATATATATAAAAAAATACATCCAAAAACCTACCGAAATAACCGCCAAAATAACCAGTTGGTTACACCCTAGTATATTTTTATATATAAAAAACCCCACGGTCCCTGTTTCGGCGCCAGTTATTATAATATTGGACCTTTGCTATAATATAAAACCATATAAACGAAAAATAAATGCCGGAACAAATAAATAACTTGCCCCCAGACGATCTACTTGATTTTGGAATCTCCTCTCTTATTAATTGACTAGCCTGTCATCTCTTTCCAGGCTAGGGTTACATATATATATATATATATATATATATATATATATATATATATATATATATATATATATATATATATATATATATATATATATATATATATATATATATATATATATATATATATATATATATATATATATATATATATATATATATATATATATATTTATATATATATATATATATATATATATATATATATATATATATATATATATATATATATATATATATATATATATATATATATATATATATATATATATATATATATATATATATATATATATATATATATATATATATATATATATATGTATATATATATATAGATATATATATATATATATATATATATATATATATATATATATATATATATATATATATATATATATATATATATATATATATATATATATATATATATATATATATATATATATATATATATATATATATATATATATATATATATATATATATATATATATATATATATGTGGGATCACCCCGTAAAATTATTTATAAATTATATTGTAACTTGTTATTCTAGTTTTTATTGATACATAAACATATAAGTACTGTTGTTCGTAAAATTATATCCTATAAATTGAAGAATAATGAAATAAAAGCTTAGTTTATTGTTGGTTATCAAAAATTAATTATCGAGTTTTATTTCAATAAGCTCACAATTGGTGTCAGAAGTGGGATGTCTGGATCTGGCAGTGATCTTACAATAAAAATAGTTCAGAAAAATCAGTGAAGTAAAGTTGGCGATTGTATCTGAGGTGTATTTGAGTTGGTACGACGAAGGTGTTATTTTTGGAATAGTCAAGACGTGACAATCCAAAAAGCTAATCTAACTCGAGAGATATAAAACTTTACGGAGGATCTGTAAGTAATTTGAATTATACGGAGCGTATTATGTGTGGTGCATACTTCAAAGGTGTTAAGAAGTCTACATATAAAAATATTCTGCCAGATTAAAAATAAACTGCAAAAATCAATTAAGTTTTGTGTATTTTGTGAATTAATTATTGGAGAAAAAATAAGAAAATGTTAAAACAAACAATTATTAAGTTCGATTTGCATTCAGAGTTAATAAAAAATTACCGCTACTAAGGTGATCATAAACTTGAATTGTTTTAAATTTGTTTTGTTTTAATAAACAAATTTGTTGTATGTTTCTTAATAACGAGTTATATTTTCGTTGTTCTTTTTATATAAAGAAAGATAATTATATTACCAATCAAATTGTATATCACAAAATATAATCAAAACATTTAAACAAAAATTACAAGTTTTTATTCAATAGATTTTCTTTGGATTTGTTAATTTCTCGTGAATGATTAAAAATGAGCAAAGCACAAAAACGTAATAAAAATCAATCTTGTGATAATGAAGAAGACGCATTCATGAGGAAAATGATGGAAATTTTTTGACGGGCAATCAATGAAGAATCGATCAACAGCAATGATAATGCATCAGGGAGCCATGCATCGAAAAATACTACAATTCAAAATAGTACGTTTCTCGATCCACCAAACACACAATCTGTTGAACAACAACTAGACTTAATGAGAAGAAAGGAATTGGAGTTAAAAGAAAAGGAAATTGAACTTCTTAGACGGGAGATTGAAATGATGAAAACTAATCAGCCTTGTACGTCGAATGGAAATATTTTAAGCTTTAAAGATGTTGAGGAGTCATTGAACAAATTTAATGGCGATGACGAATATACCGTATTAAAATGGGCTGAAGATTTTGGTGAAGCCACTATTTCTTTTAATTGGTCACATCGTCAGAAGGTTATTTATGGTAAAAGATTGTTGAGTGGGACAGCAAAGGAAAGCTTGCGTATGGCTACTGGGATTGAGACGTGGGAGAATTTAGTCGAATTTTTACGAAAAGAATTCCCAGTTATTACGAACTCTGCTGTTATTCATAAGCGCATGGAGAGCCGACGAAAACAAATAGGGGAATCTTTTAAAAAATATTTGATTGCAATGCGAGAGCTTGGCAAAATTGGAAATTTAGAAGATGCCGCAATAATTGAACACTGCATTAATGGTATTACTGATCATGAACCAAACAAAGCTGTGCTATATGGTGCTTTGACAATTGAAGAATTCCAGGCCAAATTAATAATATACGAAAACATTAAAAATCTTAATGAAGTCAGTTCCGAAACACTTTGATCATCCGGGTCGTATGATAAGATAGGATGGCCGTGTGGGATCACCCTGTAAAATTATTTATAAATTATATTGTAACTTGTTATTCTAGTTTTTATTGATACATAAACATATAAGTACTGTTGTTCGTAAAATTATATCCTATAAATTGAAGAATAATGAAATAAAAGCTTAGTTTATTGTTGGTTATCAAATTAATTATCGAGTTTTATTTCAATAAGCTCACATATATATATATATATATATATATATATATATATATATATATATATATATATATATATATATATATATATATATATATATATATATATATATATATATATATATATATATATATATATATATATATATATATATATACATGTAGTTACACGGATGTGTACATATTATTTTAACAGTTTGCAGAATTATATACAAAAACAAGTAATAATAAAAAAATAAAGGAAAGATCTAACCTAAATGTTGTCCAGAATTCGTCTATGCTATCAGTTCTGTTTTATTAGGTTCCATATATTTACAAGTCTCCTTGGTTACTTCCTCCATTCAAATTTTTATTCTTCTTTCACTTTAACAATGCTTCCTCTCATTTATCGATAATTTCCCTCACTTTCAGATTACTTTGTTTTGCGGCAAAAACTGTTCCTTTCCTATTATCTTAGATATGGCGGTGTACACTCCAATTCTCTTCTTCACTGAGCTTCAAAAAAAAGAGAACACTACAAATTTGTTGCAATGAATAATTCATTCTTATATATATATATTTCATTGTTCACAAAAACTTTTGCTACAAATTGCTTTTACTAATAACTTGCGTATATCTCTAATTCTATATCAATCCCCAAACATGGGATTTTAATTTGGTTTTACTTTTTAATAACAATATTTTATTTATTCTCTAACTTTTTGTGTTTTTTATTTCCCGTATTGATGTGTTTCTTCCTAAGCAGCGAAAAATAGAATGCCATCATCAAAAAATGTGATTTATGACATTTTATTTTTCTTCAGCAAAAACAAAAAAAACAGCTTTGAGTAAGCAAAAAATGAGTACGTTCATTTATTTATTTATTTTACTGTGATATTCGCATTTCGAGGCTGTTCGGTTATTTAAGAAAACTGTTAAATTTGTTAAATTTAAATTATTATTGTGAAAAATGAAATGGAATATGGGAACATTTCTGACGGATGGAAAAGAGAACAAAAATTGATTTCAATGCTACTATCGCGAATATAGTAGACGTTATAATCTACCGTATGATGGCATTATTCCAACACAAGATCTTATTAAAGTAGTGGAGTTCTGCAGTAACAAAAAACTGCCCTTGATCCTGGGGTGCGATTGCAAATGCGCATCATGGAATTTGGGGCAGTTCGGATAACAACAGACGAAGAACAGACCTCCTTGAATTTCTGCATGGTGCAGACCTAGAAATTCTAAATAAGGGGAATGCTCCGACTTTTTCAAATGCGATTAGAGAGGAAGTAATTGACATTACCCTCACTAGCCTAGCTGTGGCTGAAAGGGTTCAAAGTTGGAGAGTATCGCAAGATATTCTCACGTCGGAGCATAAGTGCATCAATTTTGACTTTAAAGTCGATAACAGTGGTTAAAGACAGTTTTAGAAATCCCGAATCTACGGATTGGGTTATGTACAAACTACTTCTTAACCAAATGTTTCTGGAACTTGATCCGTCAATCAAGTGTATACTCAAGACATTGAAAACGTTGCGAATCGGATTTAAGAGTTCATGGTCAAGGCTTTTGAAGAATCCTGTCCACATACGGTGCTCCATCATGAAGGAAATTTACCTTGGTGGAATAAAAAACTGAAGAAGCTGAGATCTACGGTCAGGAAACTTCTAAAGAAAGCAAAGCAAACACATAATACCGATGACTGGATCATTTACCGTGAAAGTCGGAGGGAATATAAATACAGTATCCGGAGTGCTAGAGAGAGTGCTTGGAAGAAATTTTGTGAATCCATTGAGAGTTATCCTGTGGCAGCTAGACTTCACAAAGCACTCTCAAAAGGAACCCAAATACCAACCGGGATTACTGCTTATGCCAAATGGCAGGTATACGGAATCTGTGGAAGAAACAGCACAACATCTGCTTTGTACACACTTTCCGGTGAGCAGCACCACTGCTGAGATGATAGGACAACCAACTGTAACACCAAATAGAGAAGGTTGGATCTTGGCTGAGAATGTGGTGAACATAAGATCTCTGAGATGGGCTATTGATTCCTTCAACCGCTTTAAATCTCCTGGTCCGGATGGAATCTACCAATGCATGTTACAGAATTATGTGCTTGGCCTCATTGAATCACTTTTACATTTATACAAGGCATGTCTAGCATATAGCTATGTCCCACAAGCGAGGCGGAAATTCGGCGTCATTTCGGCCAATAAGTCTCAACTCCTTTGTTCTCAAAACGTTGGAAAGACTGGTTGACCGTTATGTAAGGGATACCGCCTTACTACAGTTTCCACTAAGTACCAACCAGCATGCATACCAAATTGGCAAATCGGTGGAAACAGCTGCGCATCATTTGGTGACTAAAATTGAAAGAGCACTTGATGCCAAAGAATTTGCTTTGGTTGTTTTTTTTAGATATAGAAGGTGCTTTTGACAATGCCACCTTTGAATCTATCAGGACTGCGGCATCGCAACATGGAATTAATAACACGAACTCAAATTGGATCGTGTCTATGTTGAGCTGCCGCATTGCCACTGTTGAAATGGGTAATACTACTGCTTCAGTTTCAGTCAAACGAGGTTGTCCTCAGGGTGGTGTTCTTTCACCTCTTCTGTGGACTTTGGTAGTTGATAGTCTTCTTAAGAGACTGAATCAATTGTGACCCTACTCTCAGGGTTACGTTGATGATATTGCCATACTGGCAATTGGGAAAGACCCTCGCTCTCTGGTGGATTTGATGCAAAATTCACTGAAGCTGGTTGAAGAGTGGTGTGGGGAGCAAGGACTTTCAGTCCATCCTTCCAAATCACAGGTAGTCTTATTTACCAACAAGAGAAAAGTGCCTACACCACCAAGTCTGTATCTTTTCAGTATGCAGTAAAGCTACTCAAATGAGGTTAAGTTCCTAGGCATTATTCTCGACCAAAGGTTAAATTGGAATACTCATATAACAAAAAAATTGATAAGACTGTCATTTCTTTCTGGCAATGCCGTCGATCCGTTGGTCGTTATTGGGGCCTCAGTCCCAAGATCTTCTTATGGGTATACACAGCAATAATCAGACCAACACTTGTTTTGCATGTGTTGTCTGGTGGCCAAAGACGGAGAAACACGTCAGTGCTAGAATAAACAAAATACTGTAACGCCCTTTTCAGCCGCGCGCAGTTAATTATTTTTAATTGTTTCGTTGGGGCTTAGGTCCTTTGCCTTGGTATAACAACCCGTGTCAGAAACCTATATCTTTTAACTAACACTAAACAAAATACAAATTCTAAACAAATATTTCCAATAAAACACTATAAATTTCACAATCAATCTTTATATTATTTTTCTTTATTAATAAATAACTTTTTATTTTTTAATTAATTTAATTAATTTATTTCTTAATTTCATTACAACAAATATGTATGTGAATCTTGAAAATCAAATAATCTTTATAATGAAAAGTTTTATCACGGAATGCAGTAAGCCGTTTGTTGTATATTACTTTTAACTAATTTATTTTATCACATATCAATAAAACCGAAATTACAAGAATAATTGCACATGAACAAATCAACTACAAAGGATAAAACACAGCTTTGAATGAAACGGAATACTTTAACATTTTCAATATCTAATTATTATATTATATAATTAACAGCAGTTATATTTTATGCTATCTATTTTATATACATTTATATATATATTATTATTTTAATTAAATTTTCTTTATTTTTAATTTAACTTTCAAATTTATTTAATTTTGATTTTCAATTGGTTTATACAAAATAATACAAGAAATACCCAAACATTTTATACACATTTATATCTATTATTTTAATTAAATTCTCTTTATTTAAATTTAACTTTGAAATTTATTTAGTTTTTAATTTTCAATTACTTTATATAAAATAATAAAAGAAACACTCAAACATTTTATACACCTTTCTATATATTATTTTAAATAAATTTTCTTTACTTTTAATTTAACTTTGAAATTTATTCAATTTTAATTTTCAATTAGTTTATACAAAATAATACAAGAAATACCCAAACATTTTATACACATTTATATCTATTATTTTAATTAAATTCTCTTTATTTAAATTTAACTTTGAAATTTATTTAGTTTTTAATTTTCAATTACTTTATATAAAATAATAAAAGAAATACTCAAACATTCACTCACTGTTTTGTAGATCTCCATCTGCAACCTTCTTGAACCGCTCCCAAAAACTTAAGCACAACCTTCCTGAACCGCATCCAAAAACTTAAGCACAACCTTCCTGAACAGCATCCAAAACTCAAGAGCAATATTATCTACAACCTTCCTGAACAGCATCCAAAACTCAAGAGCTATTTTATCTACAACCTTCCTGAACCGCATCCAAAAACTTAAGAGCGATTTCATCTACAACCTTCCTGAACAGCATCCAAAACTCAAGAGAACGATCTTCCAAAAAACTTTTTATCATCAAACATTTTCAAACATTTTGCATATCATCTAAAACACGTTTTGATTTTAAACTGGTTCTCCTACTAGATATTGTTATAATTTCCCCTTATTTTCGTTTTTCTGATAATAACTTGATTTTGTATTTATAACTCCCGATATACCATAGCCATACCCATTCACGCCATTTGCAATAAACAATGAACATTGCCATTTGCAAAAAATTGGATTAGTGTTTTTGATTAAATATTTTTGAATTTTTTTTATATGGAGTTTTATTTTTCCAGATGGCGTTATGAGCGTTATGGCGATTTTTTTAATTTTTTTATATTGAGTTTTAATTTCAAAATGGCGCTACAAGTTCACGATTTTTATTGTGCTTAAAAATGTAGATGGCTTCTATACCAGGGGTTTTGATTTATTGATTATAAATATATTTTCCTTATTTTAATTTATTAGGGTGAGTTAAGAAGTTTTGGCGTTGAAAGTTTTGAACTTTGAATATTTTATGATATTGTTTTACATTTCTCTTCATTGTCCATAGTTTGCATCATCTTAACTCTTCTACAAATTCATCGAGCATTACCGAATCCATATAAATTTTCTTGCAATACAAATAATACAATATTACAAAGCTGATCTTTCTGATAGCTCTTTTATTTTGAATGATCTGAAAACCGTGCAACTTATGTATAAGGTAACAAGAGTCTTCTAAGTGATAATTGTGTAACATTGTTTTGACTGTTCAAGAAGTAGGGATTTCTTCGATCTTTATCCCTATCAAAATCATATGTATCTTGATGATATTTGTGAATCTATTGGGACCATTTAGGAATTTCGCTACGTTCTAGTTTGACGAAAACTTTTATTGCTTTCCTTGCAGACCTCAATCACTCTCATTCACACATTAACATAAAATTACTAATAATTTATATAAACAAAACTTATTTATCCTATTCAAGTAAAACTATGACTTTATGCTTGGAACAATCTCAAGCATCAATATTTACCCGTTACAATACAGAGAATGGCATGTGTAGGTACCAGCGGTGCAACGCGTACCACACCAACAATGTCGTTGGAGGTCATGCTGGGTCTGGCTCCTTTTCATCTACATGTAGAGTACATGGCTAAAAGGGCTGTCTATAGACTGCATGTGGCAGAGACGTGGGTAAACAGAGGGAAAACATGCGGTCATGGTCATATAATTGATAGACTACGGTCGGTTTTGTTCAGTTCTTCAGGCGGAGGTGTATGCTATAAATGAATGCACGCATGAAATTATGCGTCTGTGTTTACAAGGGAAGAGGATCTGCATCTGTTCGGATAGCCAAACAGCTATCAAGGCACTGTTTAGCCCGGAGACCACTTCCAAACTCTTCAACGAGTGCAGGAAAAATCTCTGTAGGATAGCGCAATACAACAACATTACACTGCGCTGGGTTCCAGGTCATAGTGGCATTCCGGGAAACGTTATAGCAGATGAACTTGCAAGAGCTGGAGCTGGTATGAAATAATCAGGTCCTGAACCCACCTTAGGGCTATCCAAAACGTTTGCCTTGTCATTGTTAAAAGCTGATGCCGACCACAAAATGAAGGCCTCTTGGAATGCGTCATCAACAGGCAGGCAAAACAAGATGTTTATTAGCATTTCAGAAAAAAATGTCAATTTCCTCTTAAGTCTGGAAAGGAAAACTTTCAGTACTATGGTTGGTGTCCTTACAGGACATGGACATCTAAATAAACACCTTTTCACCATGGGACTGATCGGAAGTCCTGTGTGTGGGTTAGACCGACCCATTTTTGTATGGAAATGCAAAATGTTGTTTTTTTTGGGTGCTCAGGGCTTGATTCGTTTATTGGTCCATACTGAACATCCACACAAAAAATTGGCCCAATTGGTGCATCCAAGAACCAGCGCTTTTGCATATAGCAAAACAAGATTCGAGATTTCTTGGCTGTAAATACTCATATCTCAAAAAGGTTTATTTAAAAGGTATTGAGCTACGTAATTTTAGTAAATTATTTTTGCACGTTTAAAATTTAGAAGCACACTTAGGTGACCTGAAAATTAAATATAATATTTTAAAATAGGCAAAAGGTGATATTCTAGTACCTCTAGAATTTTTTGACCGAGGTTTGAGTAACAATATCAAAACAGCAATGGAGAAAAAGTTACAATTTCATAATCAAACCCACGTGACATCTAGGCAAGCAAATATTTTCAAACTAGTACCGAATAAAATATATTTAAATTTTTTCGTGTCTGACCAATCCTAGATATTTTTTGAAGTAGTCTTCAAAAAATTCCAAAATTTCTTTATGAAAACCCAGATTCTTTAATAGCAAATGAAGAGTATTTGAGCATTTAACAGCAAATTAAAGGAATTGTGGTCATAATTCGTAAATGACGTTGCAGAACGGGGAGTAAAGTTAATGACGGACTACAGTAGACATTTTAAGTCAAGATGAAGAATAGAAACCGTTCATCCTTCAAGATGTAGACAGTTATTGACAAAAAATCCTTAAAACCAACAAAAAATTCTGTTGCAGAAATCTTGCATGAATATTGGATACCTAAGTGCAACTATAACTTCACTAATAACTAAGTGCTAAGTGAAAAATGTGTTAAATTATCATTTAACACATCAATTTATAACAAAGTATGGAGTAATCAGCTAAATAGTATGTCGATTTATTACCTTGAATTTTCATTTCAACACTATTTTATATTTTGTCTAAACATTCTTACATTATATTTCGCTTTGCCTATTTCAAAATATTATATTTAATTTTCAGGTCACCCTATTATGCTACTAAATTTGAAACGTGCAAAAATAATTTACTGATATTACTTAGTTCAATAACTTTTAAACAAGTATAAAATCAGGAAATTCGGTTAAGTTAATCAAAAGATATGGACATTTTTGTGAATTATTAAATAATGTTCTCTACAGGCAAATGCAAATTTCAAGACCTTCTAAAAGCTTAGAACTAAATTTTTTTGAACTGCTTCTTAAAAAATTAGTTTTTGCATCCAAATTTTGAGAACACTAGCGAATTAACACAAAACCGCAGAAATCCGATTTTCAAAAATTTTTCTCGATAAACTACACTGTCAGGAATGCATTGATTAATACTCACATTCTGACACTTGCCATAATAGTTGTTTTTCCTAAGTGACTCCGCAAATATATTTAAAAGCAAATAATTTTTTTATTAATATGATATTTGTATTTAATCAATTTTAATAAATTTTGTATATTTTTAGAAATACACTGTTAGGCTAAACTGAAAATTTGAAGAAATACTTAAAATAATGGAACTTTTGTTCTAAAACTTTTTTATTTTTGAATAAAAGTTATAAGTATGCTCTAAATAAATGTAAGTTTAGCAAAAATATTAATATTTTGTTTGGAACTTTTTTTTCCTAAATGTCACTGGAGGCAATGAGGCCTTTTTGAAAAATTGATCTCAAATTTATAAAGTTCCACTAAAACTTTTTTGTTGTAATTCTGAGAAAAAAAGTTTGTACTAAAAAAATTAGGCAATAACAAAATAAAGTGAGCTTGCTTTAACTTTTTTTTCATATCGTTAAGCGTTTTTGAGATATAAGTATTTATAGCCGTCAAATCTCGAATCTTGTTTTACTATATGCAAAAGCGCAAAAAAAAATCAACATGTTGTTTTTGAGTCGGTCTAGTGTGGGAGTTGTCTTGAAGAGGAAGAGGACTCGGAACACTTTTTGTGGTTATGCCCAGCCTTTTCTAGGATTAGAGCGAGGACTTTTGGCACAGAAACCGTAGAGTCTAGCATTATCAAACTGTTGCCAATACAGTTGATTTTAGATTTCATCAAGCTTACGCGAAGGTTTGTGGAATAGTCGTTATGGGACCAAACTCAGATTCGGCGCTATGGACCGCAGAGTCTGCGTGCCAGGACAAGTTTTGCCTCGTGCAACCTGTCCAAACCTTCTAATCTAATCTAATCTCTAATTCATCGCGCACTGACGACGTAGGAAGACAAGCTGAACTGATACTCGCAGATTATCGCGGTTTGACGCAAATCATAGTGTCCCACTAGAATTGCAGACCATTCACATCATAACAATAATTTGCTGGATCTGTTTTTGACAAACGAACCAGATACTACGAAGACATAAGTTGAAATCGTCGCGTTTGGAACTATCCTCGTCGCGTTTGGAACTATAAACGCGCTGACTGGGAGGGACTGAGAAACTTTTATGATGGAACACCTTGGAAAACTATTTGTTGTGTCGATCAAGATCCTAGCACATCGGCAATAAGAATCTCTGAAATCATAAAAGACGGAATGCGGCGGTTTATTCCAAATCGATTAATCACTCCTAAAACTGAGCCTTGGTTCACGCGGGATGTTGATGAGGCAGTGAGGAATAAACGCAAAGCATTTAAGACGTATAACTCAAATAAAACACCTGAAACCCATAGCGCCTACAAGAAATCCAGAAATATTAGTAAATTCAAAATAGACTTGGACAAAGACGCGTTTATCCAGAAAAAAACAAAGAAATTCGCCGAGCACCCATCTGACTCACGTAGTTATTTTATAAAAGGGACAGTTTTGATCGTTTATCTTATAAGCACATAGGAAATAAAGCAAAAATAAGTAAAAAATAAAAAATTTTGTCAAAACCAGTGCAATTTTGTATGGATTTTGCTTTTTTCAAAGGCCTGTATCTTGGACCCCGGGGCTCCGATACAACTCGTTTTGGTTTTATTCGCTTCAGTGAGTGATTCTCTATCAAATAAAAATTCTTGGGGCCTAAGAAAATAGGGTTACCAACTGAGCATTTTTCACCCGGAGACTCAGGCAAATCTCCGGGCTCAGGGTTTGGAAGGCAAATCTCCGGGCGAAATAATAATTACGTAAAAAATAAAAAAATGTCAAATTTCTTTCAATTCAAATAAACAGAATTCATTTGAAAACAAAAAAAACGAAACTCTGTGTATTAGAAAACGGCCGAGTTTAGTTTTGCAATGAGTTTTTTGGTTATTTATGTTGGTTCATTGGATATTTTGTTTTTCCATATTACGTATAAGCTAATTGATGTTTTATGTCTGTTAATGTTAATAGTTTTTTGTTGTTAATTTTGAATGATTTTGACATTTGAATTTAATTAGTTGCCCATATAAAACTGTGCGTATGTTAATTTTACTATTAAATAATAAATATCAGTCAAATGAAAATAATCCCAAAGAAAACAATGACAATAAAAGAAAATGTTATTACGTCTCGTTCAATAACGAATGGTTGAAAAATCAAAACTATGAGGGGCTCGAAAAAGTTAACGAGTTTACAGGAAAATGCAGATTATTATTAATTAATTTCATTATAAAGCATGATGGAGATTAAATTAAATTAAATTTTTATCGTATATATAATACACAAGCCACGAAAAAGCGTAGCCATAGGGAAGAAGAGAATACAGAAGAGAATACAAAAAGTTATAAAAAATCAAAAATCGTTGTTTCCTTAAGGAGAATGTCTACGAAGAAATTAAAGACAAAGAGTTAAAAAAATTTATTAACTGGGCTATTATTTTGAAAACGTACATCGAAAAAAAAACAACTATTTTTTAAAAATCTGAAATTTTGATATATTGTTGGCATTGACGAAAGGAAAAAAGTCATTTCTGCTTTTATTTTTTGAGTACTCTGAATCGGAGTTATGCGCGGTTGAATTTTTGAGGCTTTTTCACGTAGTTTTGGTAATGGTGTCAATGTTTTGTTAATAAATCCCATAAATTTCATGTGATTTACGTATGTTTTTGCACATAGGGAGAAAAATTATTGAATAATCGAAATATGTAAGTTGGAAAATAATAACTTTTCTCTTTTCCGCTAGGCGGCGCGTAAAACCTTGGTTTACTTCAAAGCTCATATCTCAAAAAGTAGCTTTTTTTTTTTTGTTTTTCACAAATTTTAAAGTAAACATATGCAGCTATGAAATTGAGAAATAAAAAGTCAGCAATTCAATATGGATTTTTTCTTACGATTTTTTAAAGTTTGGTATATGAAAAATTCACATGTGTTTTTTTATTAAGTTAATAATCCTGTACTAAATGTGGATCTAATAAATTAAACATTTCATATTTTAATACCTGCAATAAATTTGAACCATTTTCTGTGCGGGTAAATGGTTAAAAACTTATTAAAAATTAATTTAAGTTAAGTGGTAAAATAAAGGAATTTAAATTATTAAAAGGGTCTGTGAAATGTTTATTCATATTAAAAAATGTCAGCCCCTTTTTACTAATTAAAATCTCATTAGAGACTCATAATTTTAACATTTAAAATTTCTAATGACGCCCACCAACGGTTTTTGGAACAAATTACCCAAGCAACAAAAAATAACCGAGGTTATCAAATAACTTTTAGTTTTTGTTATAAATCGGTTGGCAATAAGTTATTTTGATACATGTTATAATATGATAACATTTAAACCAAAATATAATAACCAAATTATTATGTGAAACTTTAAAACGTTGGAGATATGTTAATTATGCATTTCGAAATAACGTTGAATTTTAGTTATAAAATCTTGATAGTATTACGATTAAATAAAACCTATAAATTAGATCGTATTTATAAAAACGAAGTAAAGTATAATTTTAAGTTTTCGTTATGTTACTTTATAACATCATATAAACCATCATTTTAAAACGTTGAATTTACCTGATAATAACCGTAGTTTATAAATATCATATTTTAATGTAAAAAAATTAAACAAAGAAAATACGCAACAGAAAATAGAAAATATTGTCATTGTTGTTTTGTATTTTGAATGAATATGTGAATTTAGTGTTTGTGTCAAATCAAATTTAATTGATAACTAAATTAACCAGAACGTTTGGTTCATTTTAATTAATTGTGAAATAGTGCTAAATTTAATATATTCTTATATGTACATAAAATAAAAAAATTTCAAAACAGTTATTGTTTCTCAGTGAATATTGGTGATAAAAAATACTGAGACGAGTAAAATTTTGTATAGTGGAAGACTAGACTTATAGGTATTATTGAATTATCAGGTATTTATTTATTCAATTATCAGGTATTTACAGATTAAACAAAAAGGTTTTTGCACAAAACTTGTTATAGAAAAGATGAATTAACCCTAAACGGAAGTTTCTTGAAAAGTTTATTGTTTTTTGCCCACGTTTGGGTATCACATTTATTTTTGAACGAGTGTAAATTGTAATTGAGAAAATTGTTTAATTCTAGGTAGCATTTTTTGATTTCTGTAAATTAATATCAAATAAAATTAAATAAATTGGTTGCTTCAAAATTTAGGACAAAAATAACAAAAAACTGCTTCGATAAAATTTCTCAAAAAATATTTCTCTAATTTAATTTATGTAAATATGAGCCGTTTCTTTTGAAATTTGGGTAAGGGCAAGATTACTTTATCTTAGGCCCCGGCCAATTTTTTTTTATTTTTTTTAAGGGCACTTTTATAAGCATATTACAAAAAAAAATTTTTGAAAATCAGTCCCGGGGACCAAGATATAGGCCTTTGAAAAAAAAAAATATCGTATAAAAGTACACTTTTTTTTGCCGAATGTTGCAATCCAAATGACGTTTAATGTTATTTTTGATATATAATTTTAAAGAATCAACATGAATAACTTAAAAAAAAATAATTATAACCTTAGGGGCCCACGTTATGACCATTTGAGGCAAGATTACTTTAACTTAGGCGCGGGTGGATTTTTTTTTTTATTATTTTTATCGTAAATTAAGAAAATTTTGTAAAAGGGACAGTTTTGATCGTTTATCTTATAAGTACATAGGAAATGAAGCAAAAATAAGTAAAAAAAATAAAAAATTTTTGTCAAAACCAGTGCAATTTTGTATGGATTTTGCTTTTTTCAAAGGGCTGTATCTTGGACCCCGGGGCTCCGATACAACTCGTTTTGGTTTTATTCGCTTCAGTGAGTGATTCTCTATCAAATAAAAAAAAACTTTTTGGGGCCTAAGAAAAAGTAATATCCCCTGGGTAAGTCCATTTGCGTTTGATTCGTGATATTGAAAGGATTGCGTTAGATTAAATTTAAAAATAGGGGTAACCGATAGCATAGTAGAATAATGTGTTTGGGGTTCTAAGGGTGTCAAACTAATCACTCCTGTTATCATATGTAACATTATTTAAAAAATAATATGTGTTTGATGCCTATTAATGGACTTACGCCACTTTCAAAATCAATGCAATAACATTTTCAATTCTTAAGAAATCTACTTCTACTTTTATTTATTCATTGTTAAATGCTTTTAATATTAAGTTTAATATTGTTTTATTCTACACTCTTCTGAAGTTTTATTATGCGGGAGGGATGGAAAATAACTATGGTGCCCAGGTGGTATATAGTATGTATATTCATTATATTATTGTGTTATAGGTTTGTGAGTTGCCTGGTGGTTTTGTATAGTGATACCAACTTTATATTATTGAATGCTTTCGGTCTTCCTAGTTAAATAGTGGAGTCAAATTAGTAAAAAAAAGTGATATATTTGATGTAAGAGCAAAGTTGAATTTTTTTTTGTTTTATGTTAAGGACATAAAAGTTAGTAGGCATGTAGTTATTTAGCAAATTTGGAGGTCCGGAAGTGCCTCAATAATGGCAAAAACTGGTTTTTTGGTCAAAAAAAAAAAAAGTCACGCGATTCGGGTTTTTGAGGTTAGGTTACACTTTTAAAGTATCTAACCCTCCTAGATGGATTTGAAATTTAATCACAAACATTTTGCATTTTCTGTTTTTCTTTTATGATCATTAGAGCCCGAAATATTTCAAAAATAGTGAAGCGACCTACTCAAAAAACACCAAAAAACCAGTTTTTGCCATTTTTGAGGCACTTCCGGACCTCCAAATTTGCTAAATAATTACATGCCCACTAACTTTTATGTCCTTAACATAAAACAAAAAAAAAATTCAACTTTGCTCTTACATCAATATAAAATGCTAATATGACTCCACTAAAAGTAAATTCAATGTTTTGAATGGTGCATCCTCATTCGTTTTTGCTCTGTAGAATAACTAACGTATATGGATCGCTTCCCAAAAACCGTATCCTACATATTTTAAACCAATGTACGCTTCACTGTCAGTATTTTTTAGCCTTTTAAAAGTATCGTTATCTAGAGTTGAAATGAACTGCTTATTCTTTCGACATTTTTTATGAGGAACAAGCAATACATAGTTTTTTATTCCTTTTTTACATTTTACAACTTCAAAATTTCTGCCATGTCTGTCAGGTAGAAGTAAAAGCCCTGTTGCCCATTTCCGGTACATCGTGAAATAGGAATTGTGAAAAAATTATTGCAAATTTTTCATAACTAGTACTCCGTGTCGCGGGAAGTAACAAATTCATATCAGAAAATTTTTCTTGATTTCATTTCATTGTACTTGTTCCTCAATTCCCAATTCACTGAGAAATGCCGGAATAGGCACTATACTAATAGGCGTACTGAAGCTAAAATTTATGGTCAATGATATCTAAATTATTTTCGTAAGATTGGACAGTTTTCTCAACTCTGGTATTATTTCGCATGGGTATTATAATTTCTGTATGAATAATAAAAATAAACAATAATCCAATAGTTTTTGTCTGAACATGTGTAGGGTACAGATTTTGATTACATACGTCACGTCGGACGTATCTTGAAGGTGAATATTTTCCAACATGCTTAAATTTATAATATTACAAGTAAAGGACAAATTAATCAGTCCGAATTTAAGAAAACTGTAGATTGTTTTTCAACTGCTGCTTTAATTATTATAGATGAAGCTGTGATCTCAACAAATTTTATTGCATTTAAAATTATAAAATTTTATTTTCCATATCCATTCAAAACTCTCCCAATGGACTTGCGCCACTTTCAAAATAAATAGTGAATTCTTTGCTACCTATTCGGTACAAGTTCCAACATCGAATTATCGAAATTTGTATTCTTTTGTAAAAAATGCAATACAAAAAATATAAATTTCGATAGTTCGGAGTCGGAACTTGTACCGAACAAGTAGAAAAGAATTCTGTAAAACAAACGAACGAAGAATTCTCTAAAGTGATTTTCATCACTTCATTAACCAGCAAATTTTCGGATTAGAAAATTTTTATGATTTTGAATATATTAGTAACCAATTGCTTCAGAATTAAAAGATCATGTAAAAATGTAGCTGTTAAGACAGCTAATTCGATTTTTTTGGAAAATGGACTTATGCCACTTTCAAAATAAACGGCTCATATTTGTATTTTTCTACATGTAAATAATGTAAAAACTCGTACAAAAAACTTTGTATGAAATTCGGGCATATATTAGCTTTTTTGCTTTCGAGGGTTTGTTGCCCAAGGCTAACGCCTTGTGTAACAATTTCACTCTACACTCCTTTCACAAAAAAGGGGTTAAAAAATAAATAAAATTGTTTTCGTTTATTTTACAGGGCTACAATATGAGGGCTTTGAGAAAATATAATTTTTTATCGAGCAAATTAGGCTATAATATAAAGGGGCTCCAATTCAGTATTCCTTTAAAATGTATTTTGGAATTTTTCACTTCACCGTTTTTTGTATAATTTTGAATAATGGTGTTTTCCTTATGTTTTCTTTCCTCGCTTAACTCCGAACCTAATTGATCCAAAATCTTAAGATGTATTTTGAATGATAGAAAAATTAGTAATTATGTCTAATGAAAAATATAGTGAAGTGTCACATACTCCTAATTATATTTATTGATACTCCTAATTATAGTTTACACCGAGAAGTGGTACAACTGGTCAACATTGGTGTGGTGGAGCGGATGAAAAATGCATTCCATGATTCTGGAAATGTGATTGTGAACGTGATTGTAAAGATGGATCTGATGAGCCGACTACATGCACTGCTCGTCATTGTTGAGCAGGCACATTCCAGTGTGGTAATACAAATTGTACACCATCAGCCACCATTTGTGACGGAACATACAACTGTGGGGATAAAACCGATGAACAAAACTGTGATTTACCTTTTCCAGATTCTAATTTCAAATGCAAATCTAGCGGGAGCTGCATACTTAATAGCTGGAGGTGTGATGACGATGACGTTAGTGATGAAAATCCTGCTGTTAAAATGACGAAAATGAAAATGACGAAAATGACGTTAGTGATGAAAATCCTGCTGTGTATCGTAAGTATCCAATGAATCACAATCTTTTTAATTTAGGTCGATAATCATATTATTGGTTTCAGATAAAGGTGTGTGTGATCCAGAAACTGAATTCACTTGTTAAAATGGAAGATGTATTCCAAAATTATGGATGTATGATTTTGAAAAAAAATTGCGGTGATGATTCAGATCATCCAGCGTACATGTGTCGTCAAAAAAACTGCACAACTGCATGGCAACATTGTCCAGATCAATCAAACTATTGTTGCATTCCCAAATGGTTGTTCTATAATGGTTGTTGTTGTTGTAGCGACGGATTTGGTGCTAATCCTCCGGCTCGATGTCCAGGTTCAGGAACTCTGCTACTGCACTACGGCGGTACCATAAATCTTCCTTCGTCAGGTTGGTAGACTTTTCAGCACATCTGAAGAGGTTGTCTACATCGTGCGGTGTGCACATGCGGGACACTTGTGGGACAACAACCATCACAGAACAACCATTTGGCAATGCAAAGATAGATTGATTGACCTGAAAAATGTGAGTGGCAATGTTTGTGCAGTTTCTTTGACGGCACATGTAAGCTGGCTTTGACGAAAGGTGCAAATCCGTCGCTCGGATTTTTGGGTCCTGTGATGGTAAAGACGATTGCCGTGATAATAGTGACGAGCTTCCGGAAATTTTCCTAAATGCAGTGCAGAAACAGATTTTAAATGTGGAAGTAATCGTTGTATTCCAAAGTAAGCCAATTTATCAGATCTTTTATAATTTTTTATTTATTTTTTTATCTCTAATTTTCCTTTCCAACAGACAATGGACTTGTGATTTTGCCAATGATTGCGGCGATGGATCTGATGAAAGATCAGAATTCCGTTGTGGAAAAGGAAAATATGGACAATTAAATAGGATATAAACAAGATTTAAATATGAAAAGAAATTCTAAACTGACATTTGTGTCTATTGATTGGATTGCTGATAACTTATATTGGACAGAAACAGATGTAGGAGTGAAACCAAGAGGTAGAGTCATGGTTGCAAAGACAGATTTGCACTATGGTTGAGCTGCACTTAACAATGGAATAGAATTACCAAGATCTATTCCAGTTGATCCACAACTAGGTCGAATAAAATTTACGATAACAATTAATAAGTATTAACCCTGGGTTCCAATTAGCTGCTAAATTGTACGAAACTGCTAAATCTAAATTTAATTTTACAAAATTACCGAATTTTAATTTAAAGGAATGTAATCAAGTTTTCAAATATTGTTTTACGTATGTATTTCTTTACAATTTTTTAGAAACAAAATGTTGATTTAGATTTAAGTCAAATAAAATTGTTGACTAAATTGATTTAGCACGTTTAGTACAATTTAGAATCAATTGGAACGCAGTCTAAATATAACAATTAAAATAATTGCCAACCAACATTTTATGACGCTATTTAAAAATATTAAACATCCACCATTAGCTCAATTCCTATCGCATGATATTTGAAATAAAATTAACGTTAAAACAATTAGTGGGTTCGATTTGACTGAAGCTGGGTTTTAACATGCGAACTGCGGACTGTAGATGGATGGTGTTATTAACCAATCAAAAATAAGAATTTTGTAGTGAATATAAAATTGTCTTCTTTGATTGGTTAATAAAAACTTTCACAGTCCACAGTTCGCATGTTAAAACCCAGCTTGAAACAACTGAAAACACAACAACAATTGCAAACAATTTTTCAGTTGTTTCAGTCAAATCGAACACAGCTATTATTGAAATATTAGATTTTAGTACAATCAAATAATTTTTGTCAAAAACTTATCATTATCGGTTTTCATAATACCACCATTTCATGATATCATTTCTACCCTCAAAAGTAATGGGTATTTTAAGTTCATTCTATGAACGAAAAAATTTATTCGTATTAATCATATTAATAAAAAGTTATTTAAAAAACTAACCTCATCAAAATAATTACTATCGGTGCGTTAGTACGTAGTGAGTAGTAGAGTAGTAAAGCAATCTACTATCAGAAACATGCTGGGTTTTAACATGCGCACTATCAAAACTCCCTATATAGAAGCTTTCTTCATTTTTTTGCACAGTAAAAATCGTAAACTTGTAGCGCCATTTTGAAATTAAAACTCAATATAAAAAACACTCAAAAAATCGTCATAACGCCATCTCGAAAAATAAAACTCCATATAAAAAACTTCAAAAATTTAATCAAAAAGACTAATGCAATTTTTTGCATACGGCAATGTTCATTGTTTATTGCAAATGGCGTGAATCAGTAGGGCTATGATTAAGGAGGTTTTGGCACTGTGGACTGCCAAATTTTTTATTATCCAATCAGAGAAGAGATTTTTATTTTCACCACAAAATTCTTACATTTGATTGGTTAATAATACCGTCCACAATCCACAGTTCGCATGCTAAAACCCAGCTAGCTACAGACTGCGATAAGTTGAATTAGACCATTTATGTAATTGTAATATGTTTATTTAAAATGGATTTGATGATGATTGTTTTTTGGAATTTTTTATTTTAATATTATTTAAGAAAAATTTATATATATATAAAATTAATTTTATAATAATAAGTAGATTTATTTTTTTTATTATAAATTACAAGAATTATAGATTATAAGAAATTACAAATGAATGAATCTAATAAAATTAAAAATAAATTTAAAATAAAACTTTTCACAACGTTAAATTTGAGTTTTTCTGGGTGTATTAGATCACGTTGAAACTACATTATTTTCTAACGTAAGTTATTTAATAACTGGGTATTTACAGTATAGTTATGCATTGAGACTACGTTTTTCCAACGTAATTATATTTAATTTGTGCGTTTTTCTCAACAAACACATTTATGTTAAAGTTACGTTTTATTTTAACGTAAGTTATTTAATAACTGGGCATTTACAGTTGCCATAATGTTTGTGGTATGTTTTTTCAACGTAAAAATAACCAAAATATAACTTTCAATAGTTATTCAACGTGAGTTATTTCACCATAAAATAACGGTAATATAACTTTGTTTTGTTGCTTGGGTATACTTGCATCCAATCAAAATATATTAAATTGTACCTACCTAATTTTACCTGATTCTACCTATGTCAAAACTATTTAAAAGGTATATGATGTGATTGCCTTATAGCAAGTATATTCAAAAATATTTTGAAGACATAACCTTTAGATAAGATAATACATAATAGAAATGCCTTTCAAATTGTACTGTAACTTGTACGGTCTCAAAAATCATAAGCGAACATCAAAAAATGTGAAACTGGTCACACCAGCTGTTATTCAAAAAGCTGCGACCCTAAATTTCACTTGGCGTGATGACCAGTTTATATGTGAAACATGTGGCACTTATATCTATAAAAACAAGGTAAATTTAATTTTTTTATTAAAATGAATAAAAATTCATATGCAACTAAAATTTTCTACAGCAGCTTTCATGTTCGGAAACTATCGATAGTGAAGTTATTTCTATAAATCAGGATGTTGAAAATGTTCCAACGAACGAAAATATTCAAATACCTCCAGCATCTTTAGATCCATCACCAGTTTCGGTTGATACTATATCTCCACCAGTTCTTGAACTACTTAATGATACTTTAGAAGATATTAACAATGTTCTTGGAAGGTTAGCCGTATCTCCTATCAAACAAAAACATATTACAACAGGAAGTTATAAAAAAATTGCAAGTGTCACATCGGCAATAAGTCAAAGAATATTTCAAGTAGATTCAGTTAAAGTGTTATCACCAAACGAGGAATGTGAATATACATCATGGCTTATGAACCTTAAAAAGGAATTTAAAGATGCCAGCTCTAAACCAAAACAAGTGTTTTTGTTGACAATTCTACCACGTAAATTTTGGTCAAATCAACGTATCCAGGATACTCAATGATAATGCAGAATGAGATAGAAGCTGCACAATAAAGTTCAATAAAGTTCAAAGCCACAATCCACCCAATCGTAATTTACTACAAATTATGTAATGATAAACTAGAGGTCTTATCTTTTGTCATTATATCTGATCATTTAATGCATAACACAGTTGCAGTTCATAAATACCAGGAAAGGTTTATTGAATTCATTGAAAAACAGCAAGAAATATATCCAAGTATCAAAAAAATTTTATATTTTACCGATGGTTCAGCAGCTCAATATAAAAATAAGAAGAATTTCATAAATCTCTGCAAACATATTGATGATTTTAAAATACCTGCAGAATGGCATTTCTTTGCAACTGCGCACGGAAAGGGTCCATCCGATGGGATTGGAGGAACACTTAAAAGAGAGGCCCGGAGAGCTTCGCTTAAAGGAGAAAAAATATCAACAGCAAGGGAATTATTTGAATGGGCGGAAATTTGGTCGAAAAGAAACCAACCACGTTATGAAGTTTACATATGTGTCTTCAGGAGATATCGAATTACAGGAGCAATTTCTTTCGATGCGGTTTTCGGACATAAAAAGCATAAGTGGAACTCAAGGATTCCACTGTTTTTAACCGGATAACACTACACCCGATAAAATAATTGCCAAAATGTTTTCTTTTTCTGATAATCATAAATATTTCAATTTAAAGGCTGTTGCAGTCTCCAATATTGGCAGTGGACTGTATGTAAATTTCGATGAACGATGAAAACTTAATATTGTGACTGCAGCATGCTTTGTAATATTAATGACCTCAGCTTCGCATGGCATTAGATGATATCCATAAAATAGCAAAAATCTGACATTGATTATCAATACATCAGCCTAGCACGACATTCGACAATATCCACAAATAATTTGACTATATATAATGTCATCAAGTACAACAGAATATTAGACAGTATCCATAAAATAGACAGCAAAATCTGACATTGACTATTAGTAACATCAGCCTAGCACGGCATTTGAACATATCCACTTAATATTTTGACTATACATAATGTCATCAATTAAACTGCAGAATCTGATATAGAAAGTCAGATTAAAATAGTTGAATTCAAAATAATGCGATGTCAGGGTGAATAGCAAACACTGACATATAATATTATTGACATCAGCCTAGCAAGGCATTAACCACTATCCAAAAAGTAACTTGACCATATGTGATGTCATCAATTAAACAGCAAAATACATATATAACGACATTGGCCTAGCACGGCGTTAAACACTATCCATGAAAGTAATTTTGATTATATGTGATGTCATCAATTAGACAGCACATTGTATAATATAAATAGCAACAGCCTAGCACAGTTGTAGACAGTATCCAATAAAGTAATTTTGATTATATGTGATGTCATCAATTAAACCGCAAAATATATACATATAATGACATCATCCTAGCACAGTTGTAGACAATATCCAATAAAGTAACTTTGATTAAATGTACTGTCATCAATTAAACAATAAAGTAATTTTGATTATATGTGATGTCATCAATTAGACAGCAAAATATAATATAAATAACAACAGCCTAGCACAGTTAAATAATATCCACAAAAAATACTTAGACCATATATACTGCTATCAGTTAAAACAGCAAACCATTCCATCCACCAATATGGATTCACAGTGACTTGTAACGTCACGTCCGCCCAGCATGGAATTATATTAACACACGACGAGAACCATCAGATCAATTGTATTGAGTAAAAACAATTCCATCAGCAATAATGCACCATCCTTTATTTTCGAAGTTGTTATAAAAATTTTAATTAAATACAATCAATTTTCACTTTATTTCATTAATTTTAGTATAAATAATAAAAAAAACACTGAATAACAATCACCCGATGGTAGACGACCATCATACAAAACTAAAATGACGAAGAAGAAGAAATTCACAATATTACGAATTATATATAATCGGTCACAACTCTTTTCCCCGTCAGCAGAGACACTGATCTTAAAAACCATGAACCAACACATTGTTTTGCTCAATATTAACAAAATGAGAAATACTGTTTTGCTTTATGCTAACCCTCTTGCCGATAATGCAGTTAATATTTAAAAATGTATATCAACAAACAACAAAACAGGTAAAATAAAATGGTATAAATATACGTTTATATAATTAATTCAACAATGTGTTTCTTTTCAAAGTGTTGTGACCGCTCATATAATCATATGTACATAACTACATATGTTGTACATGGAATCTGGACATCAAATACAGCCCGCTAATATACGTAAGTTAAGTTATTCAAATTCCATATACATTGTTTTTATCTAATTAATATTATTTCTTTTCTTTTCATATTCTGGAGTATGTAATTCTCATTGACGCGGTTACAAAGGCAAAAAGAATTATATAAATTAATTTTTTAATATATTAATTTATATAATATTGATTAAATTATAATGTTTATAGAAAAAATATTTTTTTAATTTTTTTTCTAATGATAGTGTTGGTGATGTTGAAATTATAACAAAATCTTCGATCATTGGGATCTCCTATTCTTATTCTGAATAAAAACCTGTTTCTCAATCAGAAATACACAGAAAATGGTTCAAATTTATTGCAGGTGTTAAAATATGAAATGTTTAATTTATTAGATCCACATTTAGTACAGGATTATTAACTTAATAAAAAAACACATATGAATTTTTCTAATAACAAACTTTAAAAAATCGTAAGAAAAAATCCATATTGAATTGCTGACTTTTTATTTTTCAATTTCAAGCTGCATATGTTTACTTTAAAATTTGTGAAAAACAAAAAAAAAAGCCACTTTTTGAAATATGAGCTTTGAAGTAAACCAAGGTTTTACGCGCTGCCTAGCGGAAAAGAGAAAAGTTATTAATTTTAAACTTACTTATTTCAATTATTCAATTATTTTCCTTTTTACTTGCAAAAATATACGTAAGTCGGATGAAATTTGTGGCACCTATTCACAAAATATTGCCACCATTACCAAAACTACGAGAAAAAGCCTCAAAATTCAACCGCGCATAACTCCGATTCAGAGTACTCAAAAAATAAAAGCAGGAATTACTTTTTTCCTTTCGTCAATACCAACAATATATCAAAATTTCAGATTTTTTAAAAATCAAAAATTTAAAAATCAACAAAAAAATATACGTTATCAAAATAATAGCCCTACTATTATTGACTAAAATAAACGAAACAAATAAACGAAAGTTTGAATTTCTTCAAAACCCTCGATATAGAAGCCTAACTCATTTTTAACACAAACAAAATCGTGAACTTGCTGCGCAATTTTGAAATTAAAACTCATTATAAAAAAAATTCAAAAAATTGCCATAATGCCAACTGGAAAAATAAAACTCCAAATAAAAAAAAATTCAAAAGGATTTAATCAAAAACACCAATTTTTTGCATATGTCATTGTTTATTGCAAATGGCTTGAATCAGTAGGGCTATGATTTAGGTTTTGATTTCTTCCAAATTTTATTCTCGTTTCAATTTCAATTTATGCTTTGCTTGCGGATAGACCTAGACGCATTATTTTGGATTGTGATTTTATTTCAGGCTTAAAATATTTGTTTTAAAATTTGTGCAAATGCACAGGGGACCGCTAGTTGAATTATATTTTGGTATATTATAATATCTCCGGGTCGCACGCTTTCAAGAGTTGGTAACCCTATAATGTGGAGTTCTTTCAGGTTTTTGATGTACATCAATTTTTAACATGTCTGAAAGAACGGACAAACCACATGATTTTCATTATTGTTGTATTGGTAACAAAACAAAATATTTTCGATTTAAATTTACAATAAAATAATTGTGTAAACATAAAATATTTATTCACTTTACGCAGAATTTATGTTTAATTTTATAAAATTCACCTAATAATCACAAAAAACTATCCACAAATAGTAAATTCAAAAAATGGCGTCACGTTTGTTATTGTTTTTATACGTGTGTGTTTGTATTAGTTTTTGCTGGAAGACGAATTTATCAAAAAATCTCAATTTCATAAAATTGATGTACATCAGAAAAAACATCAAAAATTTGGTCTGAAAGAACACGACCAATTGATTTACATCGATTTTTTTTATGTACATCACTTTTTTTGGTTTGAAAGAACTCCACATAAGAAAAAGTAATATCCCCCTAAATTTTATTGCGTTTATTTCCGTTTTCGAATTGATTGAAACATCGTATGCAATTGTTGTTATTTTTTCAGTTATTTCAGTCAAATCGAAAGCACCAATAATAATCAAATATTTTATCTTTTTTGATTTTGTATTAGTATGTGTTATTTTATTTTTATATAAACATTAAACAAACGAGTTTGGATTGTAGGTTTGGTGTACGTTGAGTGAGTTCATTGTTAATTTATTTCTCATAGAAAGAAGTAAAGATTGAAATGGAAAACAATAATTGTTAATTTATTCTAACTTTGAAAAATATGAGTATTGTATACAATTTAAAAATAATAGACTTTAAATTATTTTGGAAAATATTAGGTAAATAAATAGTGTTGTATATAATAAAATATCAAACTTTATATTTGTGAAAGTTAAAAATATATTGAAGTGATAGAAAAAAGAAATCAATTACAGTGGTGTATTCTACTTTCTAAATACAAAGTAAAAATTGGTCGCAATTGTTAAGAGTGAATTGTTTTAAATTCAAATTAACTCAGTGAATATTTTTTCTTTTATGATTATATATGGGCCAGCATATTTGGATTATTTGTTAGCTTTCTTTTATTTCAAATCCAGGTATGTCTACTTCTTTGCTGAGTTATATTTAAAATTTTTGTGGTTAAATAAAATTTGAACCACGTAAAACCCCAAAACTTTCCGTTGTTATCTATATAACAACGAACGTGGCGTTGTTTTGTTTCAATTTGGTTTTTGTTCCACAGCGATAGCTTGGAAAGTAACCTTGTAGATAATAAAATTTCAATATAAATTTGTTATCTCTATACAAACCTAACTACATAATATATAATGTATAATTAAGAAGTTTCTCCCCTTAAAAACTATATGAAGAAACAAAAGTAATAAAATTAAATATAATAATTTACTCAGCATTTTTTATTTTATGCACGCGTCACTTAGCAAAATGGCGTTTGAACTTTGAAATTAATAGTGTATTCTTTTTGGCTGTACCGAACAAATTTCAGTACAGTTCCAACACCGAATTATTTTTTTTGTATTGAAATTCATTCCAAAAGAATACAAAATTCGATAATTCGGTGTTGGAACTTGTTCAGTACAGTCGAAAAGAATACACTGTAAGTGAATTTTTTTCGACTGTACCGAACAAGTTCCAACACCAAATTATGGAATTTTGTATTCTTTTGGAGTTGAACTGATAGTGAATTCTTTTCTACTTGTTCGGTACAAGTTCCGACTCCGAATTATCCAAATTTGTTTTTTTTTGTATCTCTTTTTTTACAAAAGAATACAAATTTCGTTAATTCTGTGTTGGAACTTGTACCGAACAGGCAGAAAAGAATTCACCATGAATTTCTATACAAAAAAACTAATTCGGTGTTGGAACTGTACCGAAATTTGTTCGGTACAATTGAAAAGAATTCACGGTTGATTCCTAGTTTAGGAGCTATTCATAAATTTTTTTTTATTTTTAATTAATTATTTAGGTATAAACAAGTAATTATTGATTAAAATAAAAGTGTGGAAACACCGCAAAAAAAAGATATGGCCATTTGAAAAAAAAATATTTCATACAAAAAAAGTTCAAATATGACTAGCAAAATTAGCAAAAATAAAACAAGATTATCGAATAATTTTGATAAATATAATTTTTTTAATATAATAACTCTATTATTTTTTTTGTATTGAAATTCATTTCAAAAGAATACAAAATTCAATAATTTTTGATTCCATAGGCGTCGTTATTTTTATTATAATTATTTTTAATTATCAAAATTTTGTTACATAGTTTGTGGGCATCATTAATATTTTTACTAGTTTTTGGTTTTCTATTATAATTGGTTGAATTTCAATAGTAATTTATTAATTTTATAAGTTTTTTTTTGTCCATTTCAATGGGACCCCAATAGTTTTTTTTAATATTTTAATCGAGAGACTGAATGTGCAAACAATATGCGCATGTGCAAACAATATGCGCATAACAAACAAATTTCGTGTTCGCTGGCAAAAAAATTCTATATTTTTTTTTGAATAACTAGTTTAATTTAATCAATCTCTATTTTAGTAATACATATACATATAATGACAAGATAATATTGAAATAATGGAGTGTATTATGTAACGCAAAAATGGTTTAAATAAAGTATATATAGCAAAAATATCGATAAACCCGATATATCGATATATCAATAATCAGTATATCGATATATCAAAATTCAAAAGATCGATGTATCAATATATCGATATATCGGTATTATCGATATATCGATAATATCGATATATCGATAATATCGATATATCGATAATATCGATATATTATAATCCTATATCGATATTCGATAATTATCGATATATCGATATTTTTTCCCGGCGCTAACTAGAAGTAGAAATTTAACTAATGCAATTGTTTTCAAAACAAAATTTATCCCAAAATAAACAAAACATCTCTGTTTTACTTTTTGTCTCATCTTTTATCTCTTTCTGCGTGCTATTTGTCAAAAATTCATTGGTAAAAAAATTCTACTATATATGTTTCAGTTTATCTCTCCTTTTATTTCTCTAGGAGAGGTAATGGTACAAAATCACTACCCTGTCCACTAGGTACCGAATTTACCAGCTGCTAGTAAACTGAACTGAAACAGTTGAAAGAAATTCACAATAGTTTTTTTTGTATTACGAGTTTTAGGCAATCAGAAATAAGGAATTATAATTACCACAGGATACGGAATATAGTGAATCCTTTTCGATTGTACCAAACAACTTCCAACACCGAATTATCGAAATTTACATTCTTTTGGATGTAGTGCAATATAAAAGATACAAATTTTAATAATTCGGTGTCGAAATTTGTACGGTACATTCGAAAAAAATTCAATATATCTAAAACAACAATTACATTGAGATAGTTTACAAGCTGCTAGTTGACGAGTAGCCAGTAAAGCTAGTAAGATAGTAAACATGAGTTACAAGCTAAATATATAAAATCGTTGATATGTTTTGTACAAGAAAAGAAAACAAGTACAAACATTGTGCTATGCTCAGTAAATTTGCAGGAAATAAGGATAAACCTGAGCGTCGCCTACAATTGAAACAGAAACAGATTTTCATAAAAATTTTACAGAGAAAAATTCGGTGAAATTTGTATGAAAGTCTGTTTCTGGTTCTGAAAGTCTTTTCCGCCTTCAATATTAAAAAATTTCTGCTAACGGCTTATATACGAAAAACAATCTGAAGACCAATTTTCTTTGAAGTAAAACACTGGGATAGATTGGCGCAGCCATGCATAAACATATACTTTTTGTATTTTTAAAACAAATCTCTAATATTTTAGCAACATCGAAATTTTATAACAATAATTCTTTCTACTTTCAGGACCACTCAAAATATTTGTTGAAATTTTTTTTAAAGCAATGAATGTTTTACAATCAGTCGACAGAAATTGTATTAATTTCAACTTTAAAAAATCATATGATGCGGTTGATTGTAATTTACCAACTTGTACCGTAAAAACGCCACCTGCAAATAACAAAAATACTTTAATTAGTAATCAACCAAGAGTCTTTGAATGCCCGGAACAGACTAATGCTTATGGAGATATATGTACTAGTAATCCCAACTATAATCGAGAAATAGTTCGATTATCGACCTTTAATAAATGGGCGAAACCTTATATAGATAAGGAGAAATTAGCACGTTTTGGATTTTTCCATAAAGGTCCTGAGGATACCGTCAAATGTCAGTTTTGCAAGGTAGAGATAGGAAGATGGGCTTTGGGTGATAACGTACTAAGGGAGCATATCAGATGGTCTCCATCTTGTCCGTTACTAAGACGTCGTCCCACTGACAATGTTCCCATTGATGAGGAAACTTTAATCAGAAGCTTACCACCGATATCCGATAATCAATCATATGAAGAAGTGCGACTCGTTGCAAATTCTGAGCCCGAAGATATCCCACCTTCATTTATCCATGGCGATCATCCTGACTTTAGGCTCGAAAAAAAGAGGTTTGACACATTTAAAGAATGGCCCAAAGCGATCAAACAAAAGCCACAAGAATTAAGTGATGCCGGCTTCTTTTATATCGGTAAAGGAGATCAAGTGAAATGCTTCAGTTGTGGAGGAGGATTAAAAGATTGGGAAGTTGATGACGACCCATGGGAGCAGCATGCTCTATGGTACGAAGAATGTAAATATCTTAATCTTGTTAAATCTAAAAAGTACATCAGAGAGGTAAAAGAAAAATACGAAAACCAACCAGAAACTGCATTTATGGAACCTGAAAATGATAAATGTTTGGAACCGATGACCGATAAAAATGAAAATGAAAAGGATGATTTAGAAAATCTGTGCAAAATATGTTATGTTGGAGAAAGAAATACTGCTTTGTTCCCCTGTATGCATATTTTATCATGTGGAAAATGTTCATCCGCTTTAACGACTTGTCCAGTTTGTCGAAAACAAATAACTGATCGTAAACGTATTTATTTTTCTTAAATAGGAATAAATTTGTTAAAAATACTTTTCGGCAGCATCGTAATCACAGTTACGATAAACTAGTTGGTAATTATGGAAAATGATTACTTTTCATGCGCTATGTGATATATAGAGGGCTAGCCCTATCGCGCTAACGAAATTTGTGGCTGAAAGAGCTGACTAGAAATAAATGTAACAAAAACAACTACGAACCCCATTCTGAATGGCTGTGATTGCATTTTGCAAATAAGTATTTTTAATAAATTTATTTAATTAATCCTGTAACCCTTACTTTTGTGTCTATTCTGGATATCAAATACCAAGTGATAATATAGTATTTTTGGATAGCTTATAATTTTTCATTTTAAAGGTAATCGAAAAAATAATTCTAATCGAACGATATGTAAATAAAATGAATGTAAATAAAAAAGAAATGTATTGATTTTACTTAAACGTAATAAAAATATTATTTAAAATTTTTTGAGTTTTGGTTATCAAAACTATTATCAGTTACATAAACATGAGTCTAAAATCTTGGCAAACTTTTTCAAAAGAATAGGCACAATTTTTAGTATTGTAAATAGTAGAATTTAAAAATATGTATAAACCAGAATTTTAAAATTGTTATTACTTTTTAATCAATTAGTGTAAGTAATCAATATTTGCAAAATTTATGATCAGTCAATAAACGGGATGAGCGAGTGTTACGATAATATAGGTATGTTTTATTTTCTGTTTTTGATTATGATTTTAACATGCTTGTGTTAACTGTGGCTGCTACCCAACCGAAATCATTGGTTATTTACAAATAAATATGGAATAATCTCATCAAAACTAATTCACAACAACAGCGCTATTTACTGATAACGATAAGCGTAACTATTGTATTTATATTTCAAGCGAAACATATTTATAATAATTATATACTCTTATCATTTAGACTATACCAAAACCCTAGATACATTCAAAGCTTGATTGTTTTTTTAGCACAAAAATCGTGAACCTATAGCGCCATCTTGAAATATAAAAAAAATTTAATCAAAAACACTAATCAATTTTTTTGTATATGGCAAGGTTCATAGTTGTTTACATATGGCGTCAAATAATCAAGCTTAGAATAGATCGAGGATTTTGACTATATTCAACAACAGATCACCATTTAGGAGCATTAGTTGTCAAAAAAATATTACCTCTTAATCACACCGTGCTACCGTCCGTCCAAATTTTCGTCAAAGCAGTGCTCTGACGAATAACGACTATTATGATTTTTTTTTTTTGACAGAAACTGTCCCATGCTTTCGAGCCTAACAAATATGCTGTGGAGAAATCAGTCAAGATTAATTGGTAGAAATTTTTTTTCCAATATCTATTCATTCAATAGTGCTGCCGAGTTTACGAAAATCAGAAAATCGAAAAATCTTTAAACCTAATTATCTCGAAACTACACTTTTGCGAATACGTTGTTTCATTATTAAAGCGACGATATATATATTTTATAAAAAACTGTAAACATGTATTATATTCTTGCCAAAATTATTTTACGTTTAATTTCAGCAAAAAAATCACATGAAACATAAATATATATTTATAAAATAAGTTGATTTATTTTAATTTTAAATGTCATACCAATTTTTAGTGTTCACACTGTAAAAATAATACCTATTTGCTACGTACCTAATTTAATACGTAGCAAATCATCCTACCAAATATTTGGTACGTACTTTTTTGATAACTGTTTACATCAACCATAGTCGACCTAATAAGTATGGTATGTACCTATTGGATTCTGGTGTAAACCCTTAATATTGGGTACTCACTGAAAATAATTCAATATATTACTCTCGTAATTATTGTCTTTACGTATGCTATAAAAATTAGCACCACTATGAAGAAAACATTAAATATTTTTTGGCATTTTTAATTTATAATTTAATAAAAATGTTTGTGGTAGTAAATATAAACATTGAAAAACATCAAAATGTAGAAGAAATTGTATTTGACAGATTACAATTTTTTTGTCTCTCTTCATACAATTTTTTAATTATATTCTCTCTATATTTATTTATATATGGGGCATTCCATGTGAACGGAAACACAAACATTTTTTTATTAAAATTTTGGGGATTGATAGTTCTCTGTCAAAAAACAATTTTTTAATTTATTTAGATTTTTTGGTCGTCAGTCAGGACACAGATTTGAAATTTTTTCTAGAACCACAAGCTTATCCATTTTGCCGGCAGGTAATGCGTATAAAATATTAAAATAAGTATTAGTTCGTTAGCATTCCGTAGAAAACAATAAAAATATTTTTTAAAAATTTTGATGGTAGTTTTGTCCCTTATTTTGGGGTTTTAAAGTTTGAAATCAATTTTTCGAAATATGCTTTTTAAATTTTTTTTCAAAATTTAGCATACAATATGCAGTTTCAAATAATTCTTGTCGCGTGATGGAAGTAGAACCAATATGAACGGAAGAGGGCGCTGAAGGTTAAAAACCGCAGCTTTCACGTTATATAATTTTCTGTAAAACGGAAATAAAAGGTCAAAGATTGTATTATAAGATAATCGTGGTCGCCAAATCCGGTGTGAAATTTATAAAATTCAAAATGGCGTATCCAATATGGTGTCCAAGATTTTTTAAATTGACGAGTTTTGCAGATCGAAAAATGTATTCGTAATCTACGTAAAATTTGAAGTTAAAATTTTCCTACATAGTACTATTTCCGAGGAAAAAAAATCATAAAGTTTTAGAACTACGTGAAAACCCTCTAGCGCTAAATCGATGCTACTTCCATTACGCGACAAGAATTATTTGAAAGTGTATCGTATTCTACGGAAAAAATGCTAACGAACTACATAATATTTTTTGAAAAAAATTTTATCCGCATTACATTATGTACCTACAAAATGAAAAAGTTTCTTTACGTTCTAGAAAAAATTTAAAATTTGTTTCCGTTACCGTTCTCATATACGTTTTTAATTTTTTATGTAAATTTTAACAAAATTTGTGATAATTTTGTGAATTTACAAATTTGGAAGTTTGGTGAAGTAAGATGGGTGTTATACCTTACTTACCTTTCCCCTACCTTAGTTAGTAAGATACGGGTCTTATTTACCAAATATTAATTAGAAAAGTAGAATAGTATATTGTATAGCTAGTGCCAACGCGTTTTCCACTTAAGAGTAGTTTGCAATCCCTCGCATTTGTAACAGTTTTTGTAACAAACACACAAAATTTGATTAATTCATACATTATTTTGATTATTTAATTTATTCAACAAATTTAAATCTAAACTAGAGCATCCCATCTTCATTGTAAGCTTTGAACTCAAAATTATTACTAAATCTAGATTAAGAGCACAGTCTTAATAATATATTTTTAAAAAAATCTTACGATGAAGATGGCGTCTTTTAGTTTTTAGTTTTTATTTTTTTTATAAATATTTAAATGTGTAACATTTAGTTTTTCGCGTGCAATAAATAATATTTGTCCAGGTGAAATCTACTATTTGAAAGAATAAAAAATATTTTTTAGGTGTATGTGTAACATATACGTTTTTAGGTTAATTTATTTAGAACAAAATGGAATATTTTATGTGCATGTGTTATGAAAAATTTTTTAACTGGATTATTCTTTTAAATGCCTCCACATTTAATTAAATAAATTTCCAGTGTAACCACAGCGCCGAGTTGATACTAATGCACACAATATTCATATACCTGATTTATACTTTATTGCGTTCAGAATACAATTGTTTTTCTTAGGCGCTATATTTTACTTGCTATAAGTTTCAATATTCTTGGTGCGTAGAATATGTTGCAACATTTTTACCTTCTGTTTATTTTTTTCTTCTAATAATGTTACTTTTATAAACAGAGATAAAATTATCTTTCATCTGATTTTTTGCTTTAATTTGGTTTAATTCAGATTTGAGTTTCGCCTCATAACAGCTGCAAGTGTATCTACATTTTTAATGATTTCGTATTTCGTTTTATACTTAAGTTGTAGTATGTTATGATTTTAATGCTGTTAAATATCGACAAATTAAGCAATTCTTGTGCACTCGAGCAAAGTATAAAACGAGAGTTACATAATCGGTGCTCTTTAGGGGAATTTTTAGTCTATTCCAAATAGAAATAAAACAAATATGGTTTTCAATAATAAGAACATTAAATTAATGATTTTCTTTAATTAATACTTATAATACTTAAATTTCAAAAATATGTCTTTGTTATATTTTTTGTTTTTATTTAATATATTTCAAATGTTGTATTTAAATTTTTCATATTGTTTGTATAAACTGCAACATCAATCAAATTGGTCGACATAAAAAAATCTACAGCAATTACATTTATATTAAAACTCCATGGACCTCCGATTAAAGAAATAATTTCTCGATTAATATTATTAGCACGTTCGCGGACAGTTAAAAGTGGACTGCTTGGACTCTGTAAGTATAAAATTAAATGATTGTAGTATCGAATGATTGAAAGTTTATCGATAGATATAGGACAAATAATAAGACATTAATAATAATATAAGACAAATTAATTATTGTGTTTCTTTGACGCAAATATGTATATATATATGGTTCGCCTACCATGAGTTTAAATAAAAAGTCAACCAACATGAAATATTTTTTCATAGCAGTCTTCTTTGGGTCGAATAGAACAAAACTCAACCGTTTTTGAAATCGGTTGGCGTTGGGGATTTCGAGATATCTCGCAGAAACGGATTTTTGACCGATTTTACCTCGATTTCGCAACTAAGGCTAAAATTTTTTTTTGTGAAATTGCCCAAATTTCACTGGAAAACTTAAAACGAATTACATTAGGACTGCCGAACGCCCCAAACGTTTCAAAATGCCCAAATGTCCCATTAAAAAATTTCAAAAAAAAATTCAAATATCGTTTTTTTCTACTTTTATACCAATTTTTTTTTTTCAATTTTTTTCAGTCCTAATTTGTTTTAAGTTTTCCAGTGAAATTTGGGCAATTTCACAAAAAAAATTTTAGCCTAAGTTGCGAAATCGAGGTAAAATCGGTCAAAAATCCGTTTTTGCGACATATCTCGAAATCCCCAACGCCAACCGATTTAAAAAACGGTTGAGTTTTGTTCTATTCGACCCAAAGAAGACTGCTATGAAAAAATATTCCATGTTGGTTGACTTTTTATTTAAACTCATGGTAGACGAACCGTGATGCACAAAAGAATCACATGTCTGATCATATTTACAACGTAATAATAAAAAGTTCTTAGTAATATAAAACGAAAAAGTTGTAGATGTATTCGTGATTTTTATTTTTAAAATAATCCAAAACCCCCGATATAGAAGCCTTCTTCATTTTTTAGCACAGTAAAAATCGTGAACTTGTAGCGCCATTTTGAAATTAAAACTCAATACAAAAAAAAATTCAAAAAAACGCCATAACGCTCATAACGCCATCTGGAAAAATAAAACTTCATATAAAAAAAATTCAAAAATATTTAATCAAAAACACTAATCCAATTTTTTGCATATGGCAATGTTCATTGTTTATTTCAAATGGCGTGAATGGGTATTTCTATGATATATCGGGGGTTTTGAATAATCACATACAATAGACCTTCGGCAATTTTTATGGACACGAGTTTTATAACAATAAAATGAAATATGTACGTGAATAAAATTTATTTTCGTTACATGGTCTTTATAATATATTCGATTCTAGAATAAGAACAGCTGTATGATGCACCATCTGCTTTTGTTTACCAAAATACAACTCATCCGGGCTTTGTTTATTAAATAAAACAAATTAAAAATAATATAAATTTCATGGTTGAACTAAAATACAAAATGGCTTTCATTACATTCATAAATTTTAATGGTTCGTTGATTTGTAAAAACGTCAAAATTAATTTTTATTGTTATTTTTCGTAATATCATCTTTTGCGTTTTAACTTTCTGTAATACATTGTTCGTGAATAAGTAATAAATATATATCACTTACGTATGAACTCTCAAAACCTTGGATTGCAATTAAGGCATTTCCTACTGCATCTGTTGGACGATTCAATTTTCGTGAATATAAATTTCGTAGATACTGACTGTACTCATTTGTTTTCAAGTATTTTGTTGTGTATTTTTTCCATGTTGACCAAACTAAATCGCTTTCTGGAAGCAAACAAATGTTTTTATTACATGATTATTTCTATTTTGAAAATCTGTTGATATATATTGTATTAAAACTATCGAATTTAATGCAGTATGATACAACTTAAATGATCTAATAAAATATCCGTTAACATAAGTGACAACAGTCAGTTTTGGTAAAAACCAGGTATGGTATGATTGAATTTGTTTGGAAATTTTTATACGAATCGAAAATACTACGACAAATTTTTTCCGACGTATGATTGAAATGTTTCGTAATATTTTCGATTCTCATATAAACGCACCCATTTAGTACAGAATTTAAAAATGTCAAAACGTTTTAATATTCGTATTTATCATTTGTTTTGTGTTGATATTGATAGAATATATAGTTTAAATGGCGAGTTTAGTTGTTTTTATGATTATGGATAGCTTTCCCGTTGTAAAATGTTTATTAAACAAATGTAAAAATGATATATAAAAAAACATAACGTATAACTTAATATAATTTACAACAAAACGTCAAATATAAATTTCCGACAAGCAAAATGGATTCGAAAATTTTTCCGACAGAAATGTTCGAAAAATACTTTCAATCATATGCCATTTTAAATTTCCGAATAGTTATAATATTTCCGAGTCGGATTTTTATCCAATCATACCACCACAGTTATGAAGAATTTACATAAATTTGCTTTGATCCACCTAAAATGAAACAAAAACGCGAATCTTCAAAAAGACAACACTGTGTTTTCATGAAATTCCATAAATAATTTTCTGTTATTCTTTTATTAAGTTTTTTTACCCATATGTGTGCATACATATATACTAATCCGTACAAGAATGAATAATAATTTGTAAATAGCAAATGAATATATTTTGTAATTTAGGGCCACAGTTTTTAGGTGGAATCGATACCTTATGGTATGGTTATCGTATATCAAAAGTTATATTCAAACGTTGCAATTCTTCAGATAATATTTATCCTATTAGGTAGTGTCTCGGTAGTTGGAGCTAATTACTTAAAATATTTCCCGACTAGCGAAACTAACGAAATGTCAACCTTAATAAAAAAAACTAGACAAAGAACACATATGCCATAAGTGAAGCAAACTCTTAGAACTCCAAAGGCTTACAACAAGAAGTGCGTCAACTAGATCAATTAACAGTGTAATCAATACCGGAAAACAACGGTCTAGCAAAAAAATACTCTAAACAGAATTTACAAGTTTACACTTGCAAACGTTTCCTCAGTTTACCTATAAGGTTTTACCAGTATATCATACTTTTCATGGGTGTTAAGCAACTCAACCGACCGCTATAAATTCCTAGGCTTGTGAGGCTCGACCGAGCTTTACCGTTTCCAAAATCAGGGAAGTGGTGGTTCAATCTCAATCAGCCAGACCAATTTTTCTACTGGAACCAATTTTTAATCTAAATTGCGTCTCTACTACTTCAAACCTCTAAATAACATCTAACTCTAGTCGCTCACTAACATGGAAGGAAACAACTACAGGAAGGCCGATATCACTAAAACTTTGTTGTTTTTTTAATAAAAGGTGTTGTGTAGCAGGAATTACAATATCTGTGTCACAACAACAAATAGTGCTTTTAAGACCTAGGTCTTTCAACAATATACGTTCTGGAATATTGATGGACCCAAATTTTTTTTTTTAAATAAAAAATGATATACGAGAATATTTTCATCATAAGATGTAACAAATAAAATATAAAATATAAGGCAACGTTTTTATTAATATGGCAGGAACAAAAATAAAATTGATTCGGCCAATAATTCAGCTAGGTAGTGAAATCCTCGTCCATGTGACGCACTATATGCTTCAATGATTTAAGACCACATACAGAGTTACGACTGCAACGAAGAATACCAACTTACGATGACGAAGGAATTCGTAGTCATTATTTAGATTTAATACATTATTAATTTTGTGTTGATTGGCCGAATGGTAAAGTAGTTGGATTTGGACTTGGAGGATCTGTGTTCGATTATCATCCACGTCAAAGAGCTTTCATCAATAATATCTAGCGAATTAACCGAGTTAATGCTAATAAATTGGTAAAGTAATCTATGAACTGATCACCTGTATAAATGCCAATCAATAAAAAAGAAAACCTTCAAGTGAAACTCAACCAAAAAATGGATTGAATTGTTAAAGTTAATACAGGTGAGGAACACTTGAGGACAACCAACACTCCCACCCCAAAAAAAAAAATAACAAACCACCAATTGATTTAAGAACAATAGGATGATTTCTGCTCGCCTAGGTATCATATACTCGACACAAAAAGAACCAGATCACTGTACAGTTCTAGTGACACTGGATCTCTCACGTGATTTTATAACCGTAAGCTACATTAAACTGCTGCTAGATCACTTCAAAACTTCTACACGCCAGTAAACATATCTTACTAACTACGTTTGTGGCTGCTAAACATATGTCGAGTTTAACACAAAAATCGAAAAGTAAAAAACTGGCAAGTAAAGCATAAACTAGCGCAAGGAGCAATTATGTTCGATTTCTATAATTCAAGTTTGTCTCAATTACATGCTGAAATAAAAAAGTTTCTTTGCCATGAATTAGGAAATCATATTAGTATCAGGCATCAGCTTAAGCGACTTAAGTAACCACATAAATGGAAACGTGTTCACGCTCTTCAGTTGGATCATTAAAAGAAAACATAAACTTCTAGTAAAAAGTCAACAGTGACTCTTTTCATAACTTGGAATCATAAAATTTATGACCCACAAAAATGTTGGATAGAATACTTTTTGATACGTTGATTCTCTTAGATGCTCCTTAGTCTAAAATCCTTAGTAAGTAAATAAAACCCATTAATCAAGTTTAAATAAAATTTATCCGTTTTTTCCATTGTTAGTCGTTACAGAAAAATTGGTAAAGATAAAAATTACAAAAGTAATCTAAAACAATAACTCGAAATGGTACAAACAGTAATGACATCACATGATTGTTAATTCTTGTATCAGGCGCAGGCCTCGTTTATGTTATGATCTTATACATAAAAATCTTATGTTAACTTATTTTTTTCGGATTTTCACGATTTTTAACGAAGATAAGGTCGATAACATTATTGTGAATTAAGAAATTATCGCGGTTTACGATACAATTTCAGTTATGGGTGTAGTAGTGGGTTTTTTGTTTTTCGTAATAAAAATGACAGTGTGTTCAAAACCAGTGATGTATTTTAATTTTTTTATAAACTCTGTGATTCACGATAATAAGCCGAACAACCTTCATTGAAAGGTCGCATAACAAAGCTATTTTTATTTTCTTAATAAAAAAGTTTAAATAAAAAGAACATGAGATAGTTGCATGTACAAAAAGTAAACAAATATATATTTTGATATTATTGTTTAAACTCACCTTGCGAAATTGTTTCATGATTATATGTCAACACTAACGTTTTCCCCGTCTTACGAATTGCATTTATCGTTAAATTAAATGAATTCATATAATTGGCATAAGTAGAACGATAAACAATGTCACTTAATTCTTTTTCCAAATATTCGATCAGTTCATCATGTCGTTTATAGTTCTTATACATTCCTGAAGGAAAATCATTAAATTCAATAATTACAACTTCACCGGAATAAATTATAAATTTTCGAATATCATTTAAAATTGATTCTAATTTAGTGACACGAATATTATCGTTCATTATCCAAAATTTTTGTGCATTATTATATTCGGGTTCATAGCCAATACTCAGATCCAAATACCTAATTCCCATCACCAACTGTGTCCAAATGTCAAAATTTTGTGTTATTCCAAATTTTTTTAAAACAATTCCTTTTAAGGCGGTACGATTGTAATAGCATCCAGAACAATGAGTTCCTGAAAATAAATATGATTAGATGTTGATATAATAGTTTTAATTTAAATCCATTGGTTTTTATAATCATGGTTTTTCTAAATTATTAATAATGGATGAGATAGTAAGTATTTATGGTATAATCAAATAACTAATGGATATCAATAGAACTAGTGATGAGATCATATCCAAAACCAACAACAAAATTGTGCACAACGTCTGACTGCTCAAGCCTTATTTAGTAGCATATTTTATCGCAGACCGTTTACATACGATGGGAAACGAAAATAAACATATCACTACACACAATGTAATTTGCGTCCAAATTAATCTGTTCAGATTACAAAAGGTCTAAAATATTTTATTCGACAATTTATTCAACAGATTTCTTACGGTCTTGTATTCATCCATGAACCGTGAGTAAGCAGCAGTAGATTCGACAAATAAAAATACAAGACCTCTACTCCTTTAATCGCGGGAAAGACGCAATTCATTCCTATTTTCAACAAACACCAAAATACATTTCAGCAATTCTGAAATATGCCAGTGTTAAATTTTTATACAGATTTTTTTAAGCTCTATTAAGATAGCGGACTAAAAATGTAGGCTACAACCAGGACCTAGTCAGGCATTTGGAGCCAACTTGTAGCCAATTTGTTCCGTCATCAAAAAATTTGTAGCACCCCCCAATTTTAAAAAATTCAAGAAACCGCTATCTTAAATTTGAGCTAGCGGTTTTCAAAATAGCTCACGTTCTATTAACCCAATTTTAATTCTGAACACAACAAAATTTGTAGCCGATTAGGAATCAATTTTTTACGTCATCAAAAAATTTGTAGCAGAATTTTTTTTTTTTTAATAAAATGTGATGTGTAGTAGGCATTACAATATGTGTCACAACAACACATAAAAACCTTTTAAGACCAAGGTCCCACAACAACATTCGGTCTAAGGATGTTAATGGACGCAAATCTGTTTTTTTTTTGTTTTTTTTTAATATTTTTTTGTTAAGTAATGGATAACTAAACCATAAATCCTATCACATATAAAATATGACATAGGCCAATATTTCGTGATAGGATAGGGAAAATAAAAATAAAATAAGAGATAAAAAGCAAATTTGTTTTACAAATTTGCAGGAACAAAACTAAAATTGGTTTGCCAATAGTCCAGCCAATGGCATAATCCCTGATTATGGGACGCAGTATATTTTTCAATGATTAAAGCTCAGATATGTAGTTATATGAAGGCTCGTTTCATCGAGCAAGCTACAGCGTTCCAGCATCAAGGAATATTCATTAGCTAAGATTGAGAGTGCTACCGTTGACTGAATACAGTTCATCCGCCAGCACCCCTAAGATATCACCTTGGCTAGTGATATCTCACTGCTATTGCCAGTGGTATGTGATATCTCACGTTAACTCATATGCCAATAGCAGGGACTGGAGTACGCGGGGTTGTCACACCCGTGGATCAAAAAAATAGAAAAAAATTAACAAATTAATAAAAACTGATCCCTCCATGTGATGTTTAATTAAATTTTGAAAAATTCAAAAAACCGTTATCTTAAATTTAAGCTAGCGGTTTTCAAAATATCTCACGATCTATTCATCCAATTTTAGTTTTGAATATGAACCGTTTTTTTTAAGTGGTATAAGTCCATTTTTTCTATATTGAGATATTTAAGGATTTGCGTTTGCATAAATATAAAAATATAGGCAAATGTAACTAAAACTTTGTGATATTTTTCACACTTTGAACCTATTTAATTTTATGACGCAATAATAGTTATTTAAAATTAAAATGAAAATAATTAATTTTTGGCTCCAAATGGACTTATACCACTTTCAATAATAACATATTCTAAAAAATTAGAACAAGAGACGTGGTACAAGTCCCGTGTAAATGGGTCATTCTTTTTTGATTTGGCTGAAATTTTTTTTATGCGTTTTATATCGAAAAAAAGGAAGAATTTTTTTTGGAAAATATAGCGGTTCTAAATTTCTTGATGAGTTATTTCCAAAAATTCATAACTTCCGTTCTATTAAAGATAGAAACTTCTGTTTTGTTTTATTTTAAAGCTAAAAGATGCTAGTTTAAAAAAAAAATAAAATTAATAAAAGTTATTCACAAATTTCTATTGATATAAACAAATAAAATGTTGAAATCGATCTTTAGCCATTTCTCCACCCACGCTCCACCCCAAAGCGGGCTCTATTGAAGGCATGATTATATATATAGAAAGAGGCTATCATTATCTTTCTAAAACTACCACTAACTCAATTTTTTCAAAAATGGACTTATACCGCTTTCAAAAAAAACGGTTCATATTTTAAAATTTGTAGCCAATGTGGAACTAATTTGTTACGTCATTAAAAAATTTGTAACCCCCTCCAGTTTTGAAAAAATCAAAAAACCGTTATCTTATATCTGAGCTAGCGGTTTTTAAAATATCTCACGTTCTATTCATCTAACTTTATTTCTGAACACATCAAAATTTGTAGTCGATTTGGAACCAATTTGTTACGTCATCAAAAAATTTGTAGCCCCCTACAATTTTAAAAAATTCAAGAAACCGTTATCTTAAATTTAAGCTAGCGGTTTTCAAAATATCTCACGTTCTATTCTTCCAATTTTAATTCTTAATACATCAAAATTTGTAGCCAAAGTGGAACCAAAATATCTCACGTTCTATTATGAGCTTATAATAAGCTTATCATTCCGAGGATCGGAGGTTAGTAACCGCTGCTCCAAAATATTTACGATGAACCAAACGCCGAGCCGATGTGTTTTCAGCTTATAAACTGTTGAAAAAATATATCTTTCGAGCTCAATAGACGAAGTAGAAAAATAAATAAAAATTAGGAGGATTATTATCTTAAATGTGGTTCAAAATGGGAGGCAGCTACAAATTTTTTGATGACGTAACAAATTGGTTCCACATTGGCTACAAATTTTGATGTATTCAGAAATAAAGTTAGATGAATAGAACGTGAGATATTTTAAAAACCGCTAGCTTAAATTTAAGATAATGGTTTCTTGAATTTTTCAAAATCCTAGGGGGCTACAAATTTTTTAATGACGTAACAAATTGGTTCCAAATTGGCTACATGTATTCATTTTGATGTATTCAGAAATAAAGTTAGATGAATAGAATGTGAGATATTTTGAAAACCGCTAGCTTAGATATAAGATAACGGTTTTTTGAATTTTTCAAAACTGGGGGGGGGCTATAAAAATTTTTGATGACATAACAAATTGATTCCTAATCGACTACAAATTTTGATGTATTCAGAATTAAAAGTGGATTAATAGAACGTGAGATATTTTGAAAACCGCTAGCTCAAATTTAAGATAGCGATTTCTTGAATTTTTCAAAATTGTAGGTTGCTACAAATTTTTTGATGACGTAGCAAATTCAAGCATAATCGGCTACAAATTTTAACGTATTAAGAATTAAAATTGGATGAATAGAACGTGAGATATTGTGAAAACCGCTAGCTTAAATTTAAGATAACAGTTTCTTGAATTTCTCAAAATTGGCAGGGGCTACAAATTTTTTAATGGCGTAACAAATTGGCTACAAATTGGCTACCAATGCCTGACTAGGTCCTGGTTGTAGCCTACATTTTTAGTCCGCAATCTTAATAGAGTTTTTTTTATAGATTAGATAAACAATTTTATAAATTTTGTATGCAATTTTGTAAAAACCTACAAAAGCATTATAAATTTTATAGAAACTTTGTATACTCTACAAAAATTAAATACTCTATTAAGAAAAACTGCTTAACTTTAACGAGAACGACCAATAAATTTTATCTTAAGCAAAAATCTTAAGTTGTATAATTAATTCCGTGAATTCGATCTACGGTGATTTGATGACTTGGAAAACTCTTAGTTCATATCATTAGAACGTAAGTGGATCAAAAAATTCATTTTTTTATAAAGTTTTGGTGATAATGGGTCGTTAAATATAGACTTTAAAAGAGTTCTATTAGGTCAAAATAGGTTCATGTCAAAGAAAATAAACGTTTTTCGCATATTTGGCGGCTCTAATGTTTATTTTACATGATAAAAAGATCAGATATAATACAAAAATTTTCCAGGCTTATATTTCACATTTTTTAATAACGAATTTGAATTAGTGTTTGCAATCTTGGTATCCGGGTACCCGGATACCCGGGTATTTAGGAAGATTTTTCGGGTATTTAATATCCGGATATTTTGGTCGGGTACCCGAACAACAAAAGGTCCAGTTTCTTCTTAATAAAATTTACAAAATAAAATTCAGCTCATTCTCTTTTTGCAAATTTGAATTATTCTTTATGCTAGTTGTTGACAAATGATTCTATTCTAACCATACAAATTGCAATATGTCCATAAACATTAAACCAACCACATCCTTAAACATTAAACTGCCCTCTAGTTAATTATTATTGTTTAGATTACGAAAACAACAGAAAAACGACGAAGAACACATAACAAAATTTATGGAATTTTAGTTCTTATTAAAATTAAAATTAAGTTATAAAAAATTAGGGATCTTCATTGGTTATTTGTTTATATTTAGTTTAAAATAGAAACTACAAAATGTAGTTTCTATTTTAAACTACAAAAATGTATTGCTGTCTTCACAAGATCTACTATAGGTAACAGGAGTACTACAGTTGATAAAGGGCTGAAAATGTTGTATGTAAATAAAGGAAACCGAAAAAATGATAGAAAATTTAAATCAATCGTTATTGACCGTGAAGCCAACATCCACTTTATCGGAGTGGGTTTTTTCTATTGCAGGAATTTAAAAAAGAAAATACGAAATCGGATGAGTACAGCTACCCTAAATGCTTTAATATTTTTGAAATATTATCTTACAATTAAAAAATGATCAATTTTTAGTTTGCTACTGTGAGGTTTTTTTTATTGTTTTTCATCTTTTAATTTTTTTTATAACTACCCGGGTTATCCGGGTAATCCGGGTAATTTGGAAAATACTAATCGAGTAACCGGGTAATTTGAAATCGGGTAATTTGCAATCACTAATTTGAATGCATCAACTTCAAAAATCTTGATCTCTATCAATATCGAAACCTCTGTATGACCGAAAGTCAGTTATTCTTCTAAAGTGATCATAATTCAGAGAACATGATCGATTTCCTTGTCTGTTGTATACCAGCATTTAATTTCTATGCTGATATTAATTTTAAGTTTTGTGGTGGTATTATAAATGAAACACCTGTCGGTTACTGGTCGGATTGTAACCGTTAACGGTAATAGTTAACTAATAAATATAACAAACCAATATTTTAGCAAACCAATATTTTAGGATACCATTTAATAATAGGTGCGTTCGATTTCACTGAAACAACTGAAAAAACAACTACAATTGCATACAATTTTTCGGTTGTTTCAGTTCCTTCATTCAAATCGAACACGAATGATATTAAATATCTACCGTTAGCCCAATACTAACGGCATGGTTGACATAAAAATAACTATTAGACAATGGTTGAAATTAAAGTTTGACGGTTCGGATTATCCGTATCCGATATCCGCGGATATTTGAATAAAAACCGTATCCGGCATCCGCTCAAAATAATTACGGTTATCGGATAGAAATAAATTTTGAAAATAAATCTTTTTTATTAGGTTTTTTAAAAATCGACTGTGAAAAATTTAATTTTACAGAATAAAATTATCGGCAAAATTGGGGCACGAACTTGAGCTTTAACTTGACGTGAAACACAAATGGAACTCTATTGAATCTATGTTAGAAAAGCTTATCAGAGTTGGAGTCCCAGTTTAGAACACACTTATCGAATTAAAGTATATGATGTAGAATAGATTTTGAAAAACTGCGAAACGTAAAGAATGCAATCAAACCATTAACACTAGCTGTTTAACAGCAAAAGGGTCGTTGAATTTTCTGTACAAAAAGTTGAACAAATGTAAAGACGAAAAAATTTGTACTTCATTAAAATGTAATATCGAACGATGGATGAAAGAACGAGTAAACACTCCTATTACCGATATACTTTACCCTATACTTATTATACTATTACCCTATACTTATCAAGTTGTTATTTTTATCTCTCCCACCAAATAGTTATGTTCTATTTCACTCGAATATAAAGTATATGCAGCTTTATTGAAATCGGAAAATAATTACCCACCGCGCTGTGGCGTCGAAGATAAGAAAATTAGCAGAATAATGGATTTTTTATTTTTATCAGATATATTCATCTTAAAACATAATATATCGCATAATTTTAATTTTTTTATTAAAAGTCAATTAATTTACGATTCCAACGAGCCTAAGTATGTAGAAATCGATCTTAGGAAAGCGTTTTTATCGAATTTCTTCTACTTAAATCCAAAAAAAAAATTTTCATCGAAAATTCAGAAAAAGTAAATTTTTATGTTACACTCAAAAAAATTTGCCCGGTAAGATTCACAAAATCGTTTTGTAAAAGGGCTAACAAAATTTTTTTGTGAATTTGCCAAAAAATGCTAAACTTGATACAAAATTTTGTATAGTCTATTTGACTTTTCTAAATCTGAAAAAAAATTGTAAACTAACCAATTTTTTTTGTGATTTGGATTACAAATGTACAAAATCATAAATATTTCTAGATACAAATTTTTTTCATTCTTTTAACAAAAATATTGTTAAGGTTTATGTTGATTTTTTTTAATTTTAAATCATATCTCACTTATCCATAACAAAAAGGACAATTCAATTGTACAAAATTTTGTAAAATTTTGTCAACAGAAAAATGACATTCTACAATTTTTATTGTCAAACTTAATAACGAATATTGTCGATTTTTTTTTAACTTTACAAAGAGACTCATGCAATTTAAAAAAACAAACACATTTCTTACAAAAAAACTGTGCTTTTACAAATGCTTTTATAAATTTTCATAAATTGAAATTATGTATAACCAAAATTGGTATTAAACAATTTCAGTTTTAATTTGGTTGTCTAAGCAAAAGATCGCAGATATTTTTTAAAATTGTGATTATGTAGCAATGTCCATTCATGATAAATAGTGATAGTGAAAATACATATATGATAAATTTAGAAGAGATACTCTATGCACAGGTGAGAAATTTTACATATTTCGATATTAATGGCCACTTATCGATTGCGTAGATATTGGAATTTTTTTTTTTTAATAAAATGTGATGTGTAGTAGGCATTACAATATGTGTCACAACAACACATAAAAACCTTTTAAGACCAAGGTCCCACAACAACATGCGTTCTAAGGATGTTAATGGACGCAAATCTGTTTTTTTTTGTTTTTTTTTAATATTTTTTTGTTAAGTAATGGATAACTAAACCATAAATCCTATCACATATAAAATATGACATAGGCCAATATTTCGTGATAGGATAGGGAAAATAAAAATAAAATAAGAGATAAAAAGCAAATTTGTTTTACAAATTTGCAGGAACAAAACTAAAATTGGTTTGCCAATAGTCCAGCCAATGGCATAATCCCTGATTATGGAACGCAGTATATTTTTCAATGATTAAAGCTCAGATATGTAGTTATATGAAGGGTCGTTTCATCGAGCAAGCTACAGCGTTCCAGCATCAAGGAATATTCATTAGCTAAGATTGAGAGTGCTACCGTTGACTGAATACAGTTCATCCGCCAGCACCCCTAAGATATCACCTTGGCTAGTGATATCTCACTGCTATTGCCAGTGGTATGTGATATCTCACGTTAACTCATATGCCAATAGCAGGGACTGGAGTACGCGGGGTTGTCACACCCGTGGATCAAAAAAATAGTAAAAAATTAACAAATTAAAAACTGATCCCTTCATGCAATATCATATGCCAATAGCAGGGACTGGAGTACGCGGGGTTGTCACACCCGTGGATCAAAAAAATAGTAAAAAATTAACAAATTAATAAAAACTCTTAGAGATAATGGATGAACTGAATTGGATCAGATCTATAACATATTTCAAAACCTACGTAATCGGTGACAGCCAGCATAAAGTAAAAAGATATCACGACTTTTTCATTGTTTTTTTAGATGCTGAAATTGATTTTACAGTGCTACCTCAGTTGGAAAGCTTAGGCTGTGATAATATAGCAACGTATTAATATGTTTTAAATTTGTTTTTTAAATGATGCAGATATTTCAAAATAAAAATTTAACATAAAAATATATAATAAAAATTATAAGATAATTAAAAATAAAAATAAAATAAAGGTTAGCAAAAAATTGTGTTTTATTTATTAACGAAGAACTAATATATATTAATGACTGTTTTACAAAAAAAAAAATATTAAATCCATAAATGTCTTTTGTTAACCAAATAAAAAAATTTCTTAATTTTCTAAAACTTTTGTGAAAACAAAAATTAATTTTGAGGATTTTACAAAACATTTAATAAAATCAAAAATGTTTCGGGCATTTTTACAATTTAATTTATAAAGCTTACAATCGTTTGCTGGATGTTAGTAAAAGAATTTTTAGCGTTTACAAATAATTTTTTGTATATCTACAATATTTATTGTAAAAATGTAAATTTAACAAAAATTTTGTGTGTTGTATATTTATAAAAAAATTGTAGAGCGTATGTAGAATTTTGTTAGTTTCAGTTAGTTTTTTTTTGAGTGTAGATTTAGACTTTGTTTGAGCAACCCGAATTTTATTTTGGGATACTTGCATGCGCAGCATTAAAAGAAAAAAATGAAAAACAAATAAAATGAAAGGATATCAAAAAAGAAGTTACGGTTACTACGGGCTGTTTATGATCTCAAATTTGGAAAGACCACAGCACCCGATGTTTTGCTTTTCAACAAATTTCAGAAGGTATGGGACGATGGTAAAATTAATCCATAAATGTTCAAAAGTTGAATATCGGACAAAACTGGAAAACAAAATACCAAAACACACGTGTGCACTGTGCAGCTCTAGTAATTTTTTGTCATGAAGAGTTGAAAAAATCACACCCACGCAGCGACTATAAATAATTTTTGGAAGTTACATTGATTTTTCTTGGCGAAACTATTGGGAATTGCAAATTCAAACGCCCAGGTCCGACAAGTCACGCCCGCTAGATGGCTAAAGCCATTTATCTCCTGAAGATATTTATGTTTCGTAATCAGTATGATATTGCAGTTGGAGATTTAAATAAAGTTCGAGACGTTTGCATTTTTCTGATTGTGTTGTATATGTAAAAGTATGGTTCAAATGCATAGATGGAACAGCAGCCGCAAATCAGGATTTGGATTTCATCAAATCGGCCATCGCTTATAAAGAATTGACAAAAGAGTTTCAAAAGAAATGTTGAACAAAATTTGTTATCATCTTCACTATTTAACGGCAGAAAATATTGGCATAGCTTTTTTCGACCCAGAGATTTCGGTGATGAAAAACCAAAAATGGTTCAACACCTTGAGGTCCCAGCACGAGAAATCCCCATCGCACCCCAAACTTGCAAAAAAGATTTGACGCAGTCAAACATATGCGCCTTTTTGCTAATAAGAACATCAGTGATTTTGTCACAAAGAAAACTCAGAATTTGTTTAATCTATTTAGAATTTGTATTAAGTTTTTGCTACATGACCCATCGGAATGGTCAACGAATGAAGATTTCGTCAAAGCCACTTTGTTTTGCCAAAGTTTGCATGTAATTGTTAATGATACCGCCGAACGTGATGTTAAGTTGATGACGGAATACAACAACATTCTAACTAAAGACGAGGAAGGTACATAATACACCATTGAGGTGGTCGAAAACTACAGATCCAAATACCCATCATACAATAAATCTAATTTAATACATTGATTTTTTTGGAAAAATGTTGCTTTTGAATAAAACTTATTACAAATTTAATCATAAAAATTATTTTTTTCTCTTTGAAAAAAAGATTGTTATAAATTAAAGGCTCGTATATGTAAGAAGAAAATGCTAATTTTCTTATCTTCGACGCTACTGCGCGGTGGGTAATTATTTTCCGATTTCAATAAAACTGGATACACTTCATATTTGAGTCAAATAGAACATAATTAGTCGGTGGGAGCGAAGAAAACGACGGTTTGAAAATTGTTCATACATATCTGGTCATGCCTAATGTTCATAGCCTGATTTTTTTTTATCTGCATCACCATTATCTTTCACAAAAGATCTCGACCCATATACATGAAATTAATAATGAGACATGCGGAAAAATACACAACTCTTACTCAAACTCAAAAGGCAAGTTCATAATCTGCAAGAATACAGGACAAAGGCCACGAAAACTTCAATAATTATTTGAAAAGTTAACAATTATAAAACCACCATCAAACGAAGCTAAAAGGACGTTCTATGTTTCGGCTCTTTTTTGTGGTAAACTTCGAACCCGTTTGTGAAAGTATTCTCTATATTCTTGTTTTTCTAAAATATTTTTATAAAAATTAATGTAAATACTTTATTTAATTTTTAAAATTTTTTTTGCTTTTTTAAAAATATCCGTATCGGATATTGGTTAACACGGTTAATCGTGTTTACAAAAGAATAGAAACCGGTATCCGCGGATACTAAAATACCGGATAATTTGCAAACTATAGTTGAAATATGAAATTTTAGTACAAACGTTTGATTTCTATCAAAAACTTATCGTTATCGGTGTTAATGATACCATCAATTTGTACTGCTGCTAGTACGAGCTATAAGTAACGTATTGCTGCTTTAACATTGTAGCGTCGCATGTTTTTGATTATTTTTAATGTTCTAGCAGTATTTATAATATTTTGGTTTGTATTAGGGTCGTATACTTGGGTATCAGATACTCGTGTAACCGGATATTTAACCAAAAATATTATTACTCGAATATCCAAGTAATAGCTACGAGTACTCGGGTATTACAAAAACAAAATTCTTACTACACAGTGACTGGTCGCTTTTGTTGATTTTTCAAAAATTAATCTCAATATGTACGTTACACTGTCTTTTAGATAAGTTGTAAATGAGCTAAAGCCGTCAAATAGCTACAAAACTTGTAAGTAACAATATACATGGAGCGTATTAACGACCGTTTGAACCCAAGAAGATTTATAAAATGGATAAATCTAGAATTTTTAGCAATACTTCTATCATCCTAAAATGTAGATTCTTAAAAGTATTGAATGCTTTCCCACAACCGACTACTAGTCCAGACACTTTACCATAAACCAGGAGTCAACCTTGGAACGAGAGATAATAATCTGAATTTTCGTATATACCTTCGTTTTGGCGTTCTTAAAGTTGTCTCAAAAGCCTCATAAAATCTCGTGTCAGCGTCGTAAGTTATTCAATGTCAAAGGTAAAAAACAGTTTTTGCGATTATCTTGGTTTCTATTGCTGCAACGATGTTAACATCTATTATAAAAATTGTAGAACATAAAATGGGGGACTAATTTAATTTGAAACATCCCATTTTTATGATAACGGTGAGCGCGCAGCTCTCAGCCATACGTACTGTAATGCAAGACCAACCATGAATGTCTATGAACACTACCTTTAGTTTTGAATAATTTTCGTTTCCGATGTCGGCAACAACGAACGTACAATTTTGAAAATTATGGCTGATTTGTGTTTTCTTTGTGAAAAGAGACTTTTAGAAGGTGACTTTGTTAATGTAGTGCGTGGCTTGAAAATTTAAAAAACTGCTAGTATCGTAAAAAATTACTATCACATAGACTTCTTAAATACTTTAACTTCTATGAATGTGCATGTTGAGTGCCGAATGTACATCAGTGAAAATTCCATAGCTGCATCGAAACGACGCTTAAAAGAAGAACAACCTTTACCATCACCCAGTGTGTCTCGTAAAAAAAGGAATGAAGTGTTTGATCTAAAAAAACTGTGTTTATTTTGTGAGCAAACAGCTGATGCAGCAGCAGAGTAAAAAAAATAAAAAGTGCTTGACCGCCTTCTATCGCAAAAACGTCATGCGCTCACAAAATGTTTTAAAAAAATTTGTCGCAAATTTTATAGATATAGGTATTAACATCATTGGAGCAAAAGAAGTCGAGATAATCGCCAGAACGAAGGTATATTCGAAAATTCAGCTTATTATCTCTCATTCCGTTATTTTTCGATTGTTTCATGTCTTTTATTGTCATAACTAAAAAATAAATAAATAAATATATTTTATTACAATTATTAATATCAACTTTATTTGTATGTTTTTTCCATAACAATAGTATGTATTACTTCGGTCTGAAAGACCTATAAGTATTACATGCATGAACCAAAAGTGAAATTCTTACCCCACTTTTTGGCATTTCTCGACGTTTTAGGACCTACTGATTCTAAAAAAAGCAAAAAGAAATGTTTGCCGGTGTCAAAAATAGCAAATTTTCATATTTTTGGCTTAAAAAACGTATATTTTCAGTGTTAATGAGTAGTAAATTTGAATCTGGAGAAATCTGGGGGATTGACATGTAAGACCAGTACCTTGATTATTGTTTTAGAAGTATGTATGTCAATCTATGTATGTCTTCAAAAAAAAAATCGCTAAATGTGTCAAAAGATTGATTTTTATATATTTTGTTTCCCAATTTTTTTGAAAAACATATTATGGGAAACAGTACTTCGGTTTTCGACTAGAACTATATAAAACATATAAGTAATATTTGGATGACATGAAATGTTATTGAACATTAAATATGACACATGAAGTGTTTCAGAAAATCGTTAAGTGTGTCAAAACAAGTAAATTTACATTACTTTTGTTTAAAAAATTTTCATTTTAAGAGAAAATGAGTAGTAACGTGGAATGTGGAGAAATCTTGATGTAAGATTATTGCATTATAAGTTTGTCAAAAAAATATTGTCAAGTGTGTCAAAAGAATGTTTCATTTATTTTTTTACACATTTTTTTGGAGAAAAAATACAATTAATTGTTTGTATGATATGAAATGTAATTGAACATGCAATTGGACATGGACATTTTTGATTTTGTTATAATTTTTGAAATATTTTTGGAATTTTGAAAAAAGTTTGTATTTTTGATTTTGTTATATTTTTGCAATATTTTTATGAATTTTGGAAAAAGTTTGAATTTTTGAATTTGTGAATTATAAATTTTTGCAATATTTTTAGAATTTTGAAAAAAGTTTGAATTTTGATTTTGTAATGATTTTTTGAATATTTGTAAAATTTTGAAAAAAGTTTGTATTTTTGATTTTGTTATAATTTTTGGAATATTTTAATAATTTTTTAAAAAGTTTCAATTTTACTTCGGTCTGAAAGACCTAAGTATTACATTCTCGAGCCAAAAGTGAAATTCTTACATCCACTTTTGTGGACATTTCTCGACTTTTAGGACCTACTGATTCTAAATAGGAAAAAAAATTGAATGACTGTCTGCAGGCCGGCCGGCCGTCTGTCATTGTATACGAAATCTAGAAAACCGCTGGAGGGATTTCAAACATTTTTTTTCAAAAAAATAGGTATACTCAATGGACAGGTCCGAAAGGACGTTGTGTTGGATAACTGCACCGGAAGTGTATCAAAAAAATCGTAAAGTGTGTCAAAACAAGGAAATATGCAGATTTTTCGCTAAAAAACGTTAATTTTAAGTGACAATGAGTAATAACAATAAATGTGGAGAAATCTTGATAGTCGGGGTTGGTATGTGGGACCAAAAACTAGATTATTGCATTCTAGGTTCGTCAAAAAAATGATGGCAAGTGTATCAAAAGAATGATTTTCATTTATTTTTTACCCAACTTGTGGGAAAAAATTAATTATTTGTATGACATGAAATTAGACATCGAAATTTTTGATTTTGTTATAATTTTTGCAATAATTTTATGAATTTTGGAAAACGTTTAAATTTGTTTTTACTATAAGTTTTGAAATATTTTTGGATTTTTGAAAAAGTTTGTATATTTGATTTTGTTATAATTTTTTTGAATTTTGAAAAAAGTTTGTATTTTTGATTTTATTATAATTTTTGCAAAATTGTATAAATTTTAGAAAAAATTTGAATTTTTGGCATATTATTAGAATTTTGGAAAAAATATTCAATTTTCGATTTTGTAATAATTTTTGGAATACTTTTAGAATTTTGAATTTTTTTTTTGATTTTTTATAATTTTTGCAATATTTTAAGAATTTTTGAAAAAGTCAATTTTTGATTTTGTTATAATTTTTCTACTATTTTTAGAATTTTAAAAAAAAGTTTAATTTTTTGTTTTTATTTTAATTTTTAAAATGTTTTTGGAATTGTGAAAGAAATATGAATTTTTGATTTTGAAATATTTTCTCGAAAATCTAAATGGAGAGGTTTTTGAGTAGTTTGGTGATTGTATCATCTTTTCACTATATTATGTTTATTTATGATCTGTTATAATTTTCCGGCAACGTTGTGATGTTTCGTGTTAGTTTTGTGATAATTTCTAAAATGGGATAAAATACTTGGATGCAGTTATGCAATAACGTATCAACCCACAAAAATAAAAATTTGGAGATATTTATTAACATGATATAATCCTTTAATGCTTAAAAAATATTTTTAAGCGATTTGAAATGGTTTTGATTTTTTTTGCTCTTAAAATTTAAGATATTATTTATTACTTATTATCCGTCAAAAACAATTTTCCATAAAAACTCAAATTCCTCAACTTTCAACAGCACTCTAGAGACGACCACACGTAATTTATATATCAGACATAACAAATTATATGGGTAGTTCTACAAACATGGGCATTTTGGACGCTTATTTGGCTTATTTCGTATATTAATAAAAAAAAAATTTTTTTTCAAATGAAATTTGTAAACCTTAACTATGTCTAGCAGGACACCCAAAATAAACCCGTTTCGAAATATATTTCTTACAAAAAATATGATTCAAAACGTAAAATTATCAGTCCCCTGGTGTGTCCCTTTCTGAAAGTCAAACCTGGTAAACTAAAAAATCAATGATTCTAAGTGTGTAGAGACAAATTGACACTGCTGTAGTAATTTTAAATAATAATGCGTTAGCAATGTGTAAATAATCATAAAATAACTATATATTTATTTAAGATATATCCTATTAAATTTTGTCCCTCGAATTTTTTATCATTCTCCTGCCAAATCAAAACACATTGAAAATATTGAGAAATCATGTTTCGATCAAGTTATCGCTCGTCACAGGTAGTGAGCCTACATAAATAGAGAGTGGACAGGTTAAAACTGACAGTTTCCGTTAATTTTAAATAAAATTCTTATTGTCTCAGATTTGCAAAAAAATCATTTGGGCCTCTTAATATGCAATTATAATTAAATTTTGTAAAGGAGAAAAAAATTTATGAATCCTAAATTATCTGTAAAAATGAAAACGAAGTCAAAAATTTCGTACTAATACATACAAATCGCCATAGCTTTTCGAAAAATATGGCCGCCATTTCGAAAGTAAACAAAAACAAAAAAAGTCATTTGACATTTAAAACTGACATTTCATTATAATTATATACGGATCAGCAAATTAGTCCGTTCGTTGATCAAATAACTGAACTATTTAATTCGTGACTTTTTGGAGTTGTAGCTTGTTAATTCTTGTAAAAGGCTCAACAATTAACTTTCACATTCTATAAATTCTTCAAATTTGATTTACAAGGAAAACAATTGTTGATAATATAAATTTATTAATAATAGTTTTTGATTACTTGCAATGTTTATTAGTTGCGAATTTCAATTCCTGTTATTTGGTTTGTCCAAGAAAGAAATGATGCCGTACGAACATACCCTGAAGGATTACCACTACTACAGCCAGCTGATGAGACAAACGACACAACGCCAATCTGAGTTTAACCATCGTTTTCTATTAATACTAATGGTCCTCCTGAATCACCATTACAAGTACTTTGATTCGGCAATTCAAGTCCTAGACCACAAATAGTTGATGCGATTACTACCTCAGAAGAATAAACCCTTGCACATGCATTGTTTGAAATAATTCGTATACTTGTTTACTGTAACTGTTGCGAAATGGAACCGCCTAAAATAAACAAATAATTAACAAAAACCTTCATAACTCGATTTTCCTCTAAAGTTTACTATTAATCCAAATCCTGAAACTTTTGTTATGTTGTTACGAAAACTTTGGTTTGCTTGTTTTAGAGTTGGGAGACCAATCGGTTTTATTCTCTCATTTATAGCTTTTATACACTTTTTTAAACTTTACAAAATCACAAAAACAAAACTTACAATATTGACAATTAGAATGACAACTAATAATATATAGTATAATATACACACTAATACCTTGATAAAAATCTTTCGAACAGTCCAGCCGCCATATTGAATTCTTTCGAATAGTCCACTTCGAAAATTTCCTGTCCACTCTCTATTTATGTAGGCTCACTAGTCACAGGGATTAATTAAAGTACAATTTGCAGTAGAATTCTCAATTTACTAGGCACTGTCGTCATACAGTATGTTTCAAATATAGCTTAAATAATTTCACTGTAAAATGTAAATATGTATAGCGATATCACAATGGTTTTAATGAGAATTATTATTCATTTAATCAGTGTACAAAATAATTTTATTTATAACTATGAATTTAAAATAAAACCCAAATAATCTATTTAATCTATACAAATACACAAATATAATAATTTAAACTGAACTCTCAGAGACATGTAAGCACTTCAGTTTTCGCTCATACATCTTTACTTTTTCTTTTATATTTACGAATGCCGGAGAAAGAGACGAGAGACGAAAAACAATTCGGGGAATAACATAATTTGTTCTCTGTTTATATTTTTATCGCTGTTATTTAATTTTTTTTCCTTATGAAATATCTACATTTTTATGAACTAAATTTTAATAAAATTAAAAAACTTTTGAATGTATAGAGCAAGATAGTGTTTGACCTTAATTAACTTTAGTATAGTTGTGCAATGCAGCGAAGTTAAATTATTTTTAAATATTTGATTGTTTGAAATTTGAATTGCAGATTGGTGAAACATTCGCCGCGAGATAGTGGTGGAATCGGTGTACTAAGCAGGAGACGGTTACATCACCGTCCATAGAGGAATAGCGGTTGGTGGTATGGTGTAGTAAGAAGAAGCGATCTATAATCATCGGGTGTGATGCAATTGCTCACAATGAAACATGGGACAGTATAAATGCTAGCCAAAAAGGTAAGTTTTTGTAACAATTTTCAATTAAAGAAAACTGAAGCATATTCAACATTGAGATATATACCCGATCTTGTTACAATGACAAGATATGAGTTGTTGAACCTATAGTGGTAAGGAGCATCGATGTAGGTAAATCATAAAGAACCTAAAGTAAACCTTGTCATACTATTGAATTATTCTGTTTGAACTAGAAAGTAGAACAGAGGTAATACCCTTACTCGGAATTCTAGAAACACAAATCGGGAGCTATTTGAAGAGAACATTGGAGATGGCTTGCAACTTTTAACAGTAAGATAGGCAATTAAACATTATACCGCCCTGTAATAACCTGTAGCTTGTAGATTAGCCTTGCAATTTCCAAAGCATAACGAATCATCCAATTACTATTCTAAAATAAAGAGCGCAACTTGGTGGAACAATGCATTATCAAATTTAAGAACAGAAACGAGGGTGTCAACAATTTGCAATAACAAAACCAGGAGGTACATATACGCTACTGATTTCTAAAATTATGTACTGAAAGTACTGATTTTTAAGAAAATTGTTAAATTTTAATTTAAGTTTCAATTTAAATACGGAAATAAAACTATAAGAGTCATCGTTTGGTATGAATTAGTAATAAAAATTACTTGAAAAAATACTTTTATTTTTAAATTGTGACAGCTACCCATGGAAAATATATATCAAAATTCTAACCCTGTGTTTTCTCAAGCAATCGTGGCGAAAAGTTGTATTTTACAAACTACTGGTGTTGGTCTCAACAAAATTTCCTTAAAATTACTAAAAATAATGAAAACCAGATTTCTTTACTTCGCTTTACCCACTTACTTTTCGACTTAGAAGAGACATAGGTTAGGTGAGACTAAGGATAGTACATATTTTAATTCTTAAGATTTTGAACTGATTTCACTTAGAAAAAAAAATGGTCGCCCTAATTAAACCCAGTATTCAGGACTTGAAATTTTATAAATCTGATGTTTTGCTTAGCTGGTCATCCCTCAAAAGAATGACAAAATCTAATACTTTAAACTACGGACCAATAGGTTGAATAAAAAAATAACGAGCGTTTTATTAATATCTTATAGAAAAATATCAAAATTCATAGAAGTTTTAATTTTAAGCAAACACAGTTATTGATTGCCTTCAAGAAAACTGAAGCGAAGACCCAAACTACTATTTCAATTAACATGTACGACACAAATAGGTGAATTTGGCAGCGTTCGTTTATTTGGTTTTAAACTTTAGTAGTGTCCAAAGACGCGCTTAGAAAATTATGGATGCTTTATAAACACGAAAAATGCTTCACCTATATCATTTACTCCATATTTTAAGTCGTCCTATACTCATTGATTTATCCATCAGTGTTGACAAGTTAGAGGTGTGGTATACTTTTTTTCGTCTTGACTGTTTTCAACTGTGGTTAAACCCACTACTGCTGCGTATTTTTATAAATGAGATCATCAACGATAATTATTAGATGATATTTAAATGCATCATTTTTTCCACAAAGAGGGCCGTGTAATGAAAATATAATTTATGTCACAAAAAAACATTTACACATTTAAGATCTGAGTTCCACAACAATATGCGTTCTGAGGTGTTTATCGACGTTTTTCAAACCTTTGTAGACAGAAGTGACTCGAGACTATTGTTTTCTTCAAATTATTCCATTTATATGCAGTTCCACCAATGAAGTCGACGGGGTAGATTAGATTAAATTATGGCAAAAAATGGCAGTGCTAATACCTAAAAGGTCTATTACACCCTATGTATCTGCTCCTATGGTTAATTCAAATCCGACGTTTCCCGTTCAAACCTGTCTCCTATAGGAACTTCATAGAAAAGGTTAATTATTTTTAGGTTATTCCGATCAATACTGCCGCCAAATTCTGTAACTGTGAAGCGGTGAAGTGATAAATTTTTCAATGAAAAGAAACGAGGAAATTTTTAACACTTCACCGCTTCACAGTTACAGAATTTGGCTGCAGCACTCTGCCAAATTTAACACCTTCTCTTGCGGATGGGCAATGAGGTCTCTTCATTCGACTAACAGAATCTATTCATTCATCTTAATTCCAATAATATTAGATGTTGTCTTCATCTACAGTGTACTATAAGAACATCTGTTAGTATTCTAGGTTGTTGCTCTTTAACCTTTAGCACATTACATTGGTTGTCCGATGGCAATCTTTTTGTGCCCATTATTTTTCTGCAGGCTTAAGTTTACGCACTGGTCGGTTGCGTGAATTTCGGTCTGGAAAACACTGGTGTGTGTCCATTGATTTAGTGTATTTTTATTTTATTCCAAATACCCCTACACCGACACCTACCTCTGTTCCAACATCATTCGCGTACCATTTGATTACATTATTGCACAGATGATGGAAAGTGGACTCACTGCTCCACTCTGCTTTATTTCTCAAACTCAATGCGTGTTTTCTTCCGAAGTTGAACTGCTAAAACATTCAGTCCTATGCTAACTTAAGCCTAAAATTTTCTCTCGAAAGTCTGTTTCGATGTCAAGACTTGATTACCATTCCCTTTCCTATACCTTTAATACTAAATCAAAGGAGTTTTTCTGTGTATACTCCTGACCTGCCAAAGCAGGACAGCAAGTCCTAGCTGCATAAATGCGTTAGGAAATGTTATCCTCTCTATATACAAATGAATGCCTCCTATTATAAAGGTAAATTTACAACAGTGCGTAAAAGAAAAATATTTACACATTTTGTCGTAATTCATCATTTGGTTTAAGTATATCCCAGGTAAGCAGAGAGGATTGTTTTGACATTGAGCCAAGCTTGTTTTAAGGTCGAACAATGTTGGGACAAGCTTTACAATAAACTTGGTTGAATGTTGTTTTAACCGTAAATGATAACCACGTACCATTATTATTTTTACACATTGGAACAATATTTAAATACAATGCTGGCCCAATTCTACCCAGGTAAGGAGAAAGGATTGTTTTTACATTGAGCCAAGCTTGTTTTAAGGTCGAACAATGTTGAGACAAGCTTTAAAATAAAAATGGTTGAATGTTGTTTCAACCGTGATTAATAACCATATGTACCATTATTATTTTTACACATTGAAACAATATTTAAATACAATGCTGGGCCAATTCTAAAACAAATAAATCGAATTCATAGCTTTTTAATTTTTTATTCAATGCATGTATAGTACAATTCATTTTTGTTCAAAAAACAATAAAAGTAAATCAAAGTATTTTATCTAATAAATCAATTAACTTCTTATGACAAAGATATTAATAAAAATTTAAAAGAATTAAATAATTAAATAAAATGGATATTTGGACCGGCTTAGACCGTTTATGAATTGAATTGCTTGATTTATGGTTGCCCCGGGTAGGAGCTGCCAATATTAAACAACGAACCAATATTGGCCCAGTATTGGCGAGCCAAGACTTGGCTATTTAACTTTGGTTTCAGTCTGAGACAGTTGTAAATGCCTAGACTGAACCTTATAACGTTACGCATTATTGACTAGTCTAATGTAGTGTAAACATGTGCAAGCTATATTAAGTTTTCCTCTAATTTTAGAAATGTTACTCTTTCCACAACTTCTTTCCACACATTTAAAGGAGGTCTGGAAAAAAAATTGGTTTGGTAGACCTGGCCCAAGTCTTATTTGCCAGACTTGGCCCAAGAAGTCTTATTTGCCAGACTTGGCCCAAGGACATCAGTCCACACTTAGCCCAAGCTTGGGCCGTTTGTAAATATTAACTCTGGCCCAAACCCCAAAAGCTGTGGTGCAGGCTGGGCCCAGGTCTGGCCACTTAGCCTTTTCTTACCCGGGTATTGTAATGGAATTCCCTCATATATTGTAAATTTGTTGGTTACAGTCCATCATTGCACTGATGAAGGCCTTGTATACATTGATCTTAAAAATATAAAAATGCTGAAATTATATAACGATTACAATAAATTTGTTTCAACATTGGACCAAGCTTGGCCCAAAACTAAATATAGTAGTCAAATGATAAACTTATTTATTTATTTTAACCATTGGTTTAGTATGACAAAGTGTATCAGACTAAGACTTGGCCATGCCTTGATAAACATTTCTTAGTTTTCCAAGCTTGGGCCAAGCCTGGCCCATTCGATAAGCCTTGGTATTTCTAGCCTGGGATATTATTACACAAAAAACATTAGTTGTAACTTGTAAGGCATATTCGATGTATGTTTGCCTATATTTTGATGGAAATCTACAACAAATTAGCTAAATATACACACAAAACCACAAAAAATTGTGTAAATTTACATCGATTGTGTAAATTTAAAATCTTTTTGACAGATTTTTACACCCTAAAAGAAGTATACACCCTAAAAGAAGCTACTCGATTTTCATCCACTACTATTTAACCCAAAATCTGTGTAAAATACCTCAGTCCTCAATCAAAGATTATTGATAGTCTATGAAGGGCACTGGGCAACTGAAAATGGTTATGGTTTTATATAAGGAAGTAATTCGAATGGTAGTATTATTGTTTAACATTTTAACACTATGTACACTGAAAAAAACATGTCCTATTTCCAATCGAAATGCAAGTGTCTCTACCTCACCGTGCGGTCACATATGGCGAATCAAATTCCGAAATTGCTTCATCAACTCTACAATTATAAACCGATGAAGTTGAGACAAATATTTATGTGAAAATAAAAAATAGTTCAATTAATCTCAAATACTTAGACTTTAAAATGAAAAATTCATGATATAAGGCCAAAGAAAATTTTTTTCAGGGAAATAGTTATTATTTTTATGCAACTACTGTTATATTGGATATAACACTTTATATTTGAAATAAACCTTATTCTATTGTTAGAAAAATGTTATCGTGTAGTTGTCCCAACTCCCAATAACAGTGAAATTGCTTGCAAATAATTTTTCTTTGCATGAATAATAAACTGCCAACTTCGAGATGAGGTTGCATGAACTTCAATTTTTTTTTTCAGTGTATGAATGTTTTTAGACCACCTGTAATTAGTAAAGTGCTGTTTGAAGAAATAATTGGTCGTATGTACACAATTTTTCTGATAAATAAAAATAAAATAAAATTTTTTGTTTAATTTTGTATATAATAAAGGCACAATAAAATATTTTAAACTAATATATATATATATATATATATATATATATATATATATATATATATATATATATATATATATATATATATATATATATATATATATATATATATATATATATATATATATATATATATATATATATATATATATATATATATATATATATATATATATATATATATATATATATATATATATATATATATATATATATATATATATATATATATATATATATATATATATATATATATATATATTAGGGTGTCCCAGAAAAATTAAAATTGTTTTTTTTTAACGCATACCCTTTAATTTTTTTTCTTTTACGTCAAAACAACTGTAAAAAAAATTTCATGCAATTTAAATAACAGTAACCCGTGCCGACTTGGACCTAAACATCCTCAATACTTGATTGTGTATTTTAGCGCGCATACCTGTTTTGATGTGCTTATAATTTCTAAATATCTTGTCGGTTATACGAATTTTTCTTGAAAAATAAATATGTCCGTCGAACTAGGTAGTTCTAGACTAAAAATATACATGAAAGGTAACCCAAAACTTCCTTCAAATGGGCAAGCTCTCGTATAGTATTGTTGTATAATATATTGTTTTTTAATATAATACATTTCATACGAAAACAAAGAACACTTTTTGTGCCAAAACTGAATAATTCTATAGACACGCTTGGAATGTTATTTTAGACTGAAAACTCAAGACAAAGTGCAAATTCTCTGCTGTGATACTATAACTGCTTCGCATACACATCGTATGTGTGCGCGTTGAAAAAAATCAATATAGAAAAACTTATTTACGCTTGCAACCATCACATGTACGAGCTGGTGTTAAAAAGTCTTTTTGAAGTGAAAATAAAACAAGTGTCTATAATAAGCCCGGACATTCCACTTTTTCAAAAAAATAGAGATCATTGGCAAAAAGTTGATCTCCATAAAATAGAATGCTATAGAGAAAAGGTAGAATGGTGCCTGTTTCCAAAATTGATAAATTGAGAGTAGATTAAATAATAATAGAAATAATAATTACAAAGGAGATATCAATGCTTAAAGCATTTCAGCTGTATCGTTCAGATACAGCTGAAAGAGCGGTCTAATTAATGCAGGACTTTCATTGTTTAATTACAATTGATGCAATATTCGTTATGTTGCGTACAAAAGCACAAGATGTTATATGCGGACTGTAAACAGCAAACATTGAAAAGAAAATATGCTTAGTAATAGTTGTTGTAATTAAAAATAATATTAAAATATGGAGGGACTGAAATCTCAAGCTCTGAGATATCAAGACTTCGGTCTGGATTAAGGATTTTGATATAGTTTTCGGCAAAAAACTTTTATGAGGACATTTAGTCCTTTTAGTTTTGGGCAGCGATGTATATCAAACATAAAACTCTTTGTTAAAGTATAAATATTTTTTTATTTCTGTTTAGAAATTTATTACAAAACTAACACGAAATATTAATAAGTGTCGGAAAATTATAACAGATCATAAATTAATATAACTTAGTGAAAAGATGAAACACCCAGCAAACTACTCAAAAACCTCTCCATTTAGCGTTTCAAGAAAATAATACATCCAAATATTCATGGTTCTTTCAAAATTCAAAAAATATTCTAAAAATTAAAATAAAATAAAAAATTTAAACTTTTTTTTAAAGTTCTAAAAACATTCCAAAAATTATTACAAAATCAAAAATTTAAACTTTTTTCAAAAATTCAAAAATTTTTAAAATATTCCAAAAATTATAACAAAATCAAAAATTTCCATGTCCAATTTCATGTTCGATAACATTTCATGTCAAACAAATAATTAATTTCATATTGTTCCAAACAATTAAGTAAAATGAAAATCATTCTTTTGACACACTTGACAACATTTTTTTGACAAACTTATAACGCAATAATCTAGATTTTGGTTTCACATACCAATACCGACCATCAAAATTTCTCCAAATTCAATGTTCCTATTCGCAATCACTTAAAATGAACGTTTTTAAGCAAAAAATAGGCATATTTCCTTGTTTTGACATACTTGACGATTTTTTTTGACACACTTCCCGTACAGTTATCGAACACATCGTCATTTTGGCTGTTACAATTGAGTAATCCTATTTTTGGAAACAAAAATTTTTGAGATCCCTTCCAGCGGTTTTCTAGATTTCGTCGGTTGTGACGGCAGACAGACATACAGTTTTTTTTAGAATCAGGAAGTCCTAAAACGTCGATAAATGGGGTAAGAATTTCATTTTTGTATCGAGAATGTAACTTTCAGACCGAAGTAATATCTTTTTCTAATTCATTGGCGTTTTATTTAATGAGAGTAAAATAATTTCTCAAATAATTGCACAGTAATCGCAGTAAAAGCTCGTATGTTAAAGTTCAACTTCAAGTCGGCACGGGTTATCGTCATCCAATCGCAGTAAAACTTTTAATTTAAGTTTTTAATGTTAATTGGAAAAAATTTAGCGGGTATGCGTATAAAATTTTGCAAAAAAATTTTTTTGCTCTATGTCTTGGGACACCCTAATATATATATATATATATATATATATATATATATATATATATATATATATATATATATATATATATATATATATATATATATATATATATATATATATATATATATATATATATATATATATATATATATATATATAATATATATATATATATATATATATATATATATATATATATATATATATATATATATATATATATATATATATATATATATATATAAACTATAAAATTAATAAATTGCCATTTTTTAATTTAATTTATTTTAAATTTTTTTTTGGAACCAATGCCTTCTTTCAACACACTTTTAAAAATGTAGAAGACATGGCACTAATCGAAAATATGTGTCAGTAAATTTAAAAGTGTAGTAAAGATACAAAAAACTATGCGGTAATTTGAATTTAATGGTATAGTGTTCGATCATGCAAAATGATAAAAAATATTTTATGATATTTTACATTAAACTTTTTATCTGCAAACCACACTTCGTTGCATATTACGTCAAATGGAACCGAACAGCCAAAAGATAAAAAATGAATTTATACGTCAAACTTTATTGGTCACTTTTATTTCAATTAAATTTTGAGATATTCACGAAAAACCAATTTTTTTCGGTGAAACAAAATGTTATTCCGGTTTTTGGATTGCATATTTTACAAAACAAACGAATTCAATATATTTATGAAACTAGTGCATAGAAAATATGCTAACAAACATTTTGAGCTATTTTTTGTAAAAATCTATCAAGGATTCTGGTAGTTGCCCTCGAAGAATGTTGAAAAAAAAAAACGAAAAATTCACATTTTTTTAAAATTTTTCCATATTCAACGCTATAATTTCTTGGAGCCTATAGTAAATTCAATTCATTTTCTTTTAAGCTAAAAAATACTAATATTGGTGCATTCAATTTTTCAGTTGTTTCAGTTCGAAATCCAACACGGCCATGAGTTGTTATATAGATTTTTCTAGCTTTGAAAGGTAAATATGACGAAAACGCATTGGTTGAGCTAAAGATCAAATAAATTTTCTGTATATGTGTTTTTATTAATATCTTGGACAAGTTCGTTAATCAGCAAAATCCGACATGTGGTTAAGAAACTAGGGGCTTTTTACTAAAAAAAAATTGATTTTTTAAAACCATTATAACGGCCGTTTTGATACTAATATTTTTAAAAAATTTACAAATTTAGAACTTTTGAATATTTTTTATCAATTTCTTTTAAAAATAGATCTCTTCCTGAGTAAGCGGATCCAACAAAAAAGCTTGCAAAAAAATTTTTTTTTAAACAACCGGCACTCTCGCGGTCGCATTTGTGGAGCCAGATCAAAAAACTTTTTCTAAATATGTGTGTTTTATAAATATCTTGAACAAGTTTGTAAATCAGCAAAATCGGACTTATGGTTAAGAAACTAGAGGCTTGATACTAGAAAAAAAGTCTGTTAGATCTGTTATAGCGGCCGTTTGGGTATTAATATTTTTAAAAACTTCATAAATTTAGAACCTTTGGAATCTTTTTACCAATTTCTTCTAAAAATAGACCTTTGAAATTAGAGGTTCCTGAGTGAGCGGCTCCAACAAAAAAGCTTGCTAAACACAAAATGCTTTTGAATCAACCGGCATTCTCACGGTTGCATTTGTTGAGCAAGATTAAAAAAAATTTCTAAACATGTGTGTTTTATTAATATCTTGGACAAGTTCGTAAATCAGCAAAATCCGACTCATGGTTAAGAAACTAGAGGCTTTCTACTAGAACAAAAGTTGTTTTTTAAAAACCGCTATAACGGCCGTTTGGATACTAGTATTTTTAAAAACTTCATAAATTTAGAATCTGTGGAAACATTTCAATCCGTTCCTTTTAAATATAAACCGTTCCTCTTAAATCTAACTGCAGAAGAGGTTTTTAACTGGTCGCCTTCAACAAAAAAGTCTGGAACAATCCCCAACAACAACAATTTGCAAAAACCTTATAACAATCAATGAAAAAAAATAAAAAGATTTGAATAGAAGGAATTAATTTTTTTTTCTTAGAAATAAACTATTGTGATATTTCGCAGCAATTGCACGACGTATGATATAGAGTAGGTTTGCAGTGTGTATAACGTCCACATAGTTGCAACGCTATATATATTTTTAGAAGGTGTGGGACGGGCCTTTATCAAGTAAGTTATTACCTGTTTACAATTCTCTTTTATCAATTTCACTGGACACAACACAACAAACATAAACAAAACAAAATCATTTAAATAATATTTCTATAATTTCGTAACTGAATTTTTAATTTTTAACACAAAAACATCAATATTTTTTTTTCTTTGAATCTACCGTATATAACCACAATGTAACAAAATAACAATAAATTAATTAATCAAACAAATCGGATAATTTAAATAAATTAACAATATAATAAATATAATAAAAATAAATACGTGTTCGTTTCTTTATATTCCAAATTTCCCAAATTCCAGTTTTCCTGCTCCTCGTTAATTTGTTATCGTTATTTCTGCCAACGCCCAAACTTAATAGCTACTTTCAGCTCCAAAAACGAAATAGCTCCTTTCAACTTCAAAACGAAATAGAATATAATAGACTTAATTTCTGATTTTCGACGACTTTATATACCAATGAAGAGATTCTCCAACAGCCAAATATCTCCAACTTTCTTTTCAAACACTATTTATTTGTTGGCAGTCCTAATATTTTTGTATACTGAATCTTAAATTAAGGCCGATGTTTTGTGTAATGGCTTACATTAATCTCGAAGAGCCGATGTGTTGTATACTGGCTTACATAAACTTCAAAAATAAGCCAGATGTTGTTTATAAGTATTTATGTCGAATGCAATTGAAGATTATTTCTTTTTCTAATTATTGGAATCGGAATTTTCTTGTATTATATACGCAATCAAAAGAATGGTTCAGCAGCTACAAAGTAGTAATTTCCTTAAGCCTAGTAATTTCCTTAAGTTTGGCAATGAACTCATAGCAAAACATTGCAATGACTCATTACAATGTTTTGCAATGAGTTCATTGCCAAACTTTTCTGCAATTAATATTTTACACACTACCATTGCAGAAATATTGCAGAGTTCTGCAATAGTCTAATTGCGGCTTAAGTTGAGTTTATCTTATTGATGATTTTCTTTGTTTTTTAGTGGTTTGTTTATGTGGTATTGTTTTTGCGTTCAACTTAGCTTAATCTTAGCTTAAACATATTTTATTGAATTAATATTTGAATTCGCTTAACCCCTTAAGGTTTTATTTGTTTAAACAAATTTATGTTTGGTTGAACTATTTGTTTGAAAAATTTTGTGCGGAAAATAATTCTTTTAAAAAAATGCTCCGATTTTCTTGAAACTTTGATGATCGTTAGTATAATAAAAAAAAACTAACACGTGTTTTTTATTTTTTTATTTTCTCACTAGTTCTAAGCTACAGCGTGGCTCGAACTTTTTTAAGAAATATGAAAGTTAAAAGTTAAATTGTGCTCGAACGGTGAATCGATTTTAATAATTTTTTTTTTGTTTGAAAGGTACTTCAGTTAGGCTTTTTAAAAGTACTATACTGATAAAAAAAAATTATATGTTATATTAGTTTTAAGTTTTCAAACCTTGCGATTAAAAAAAAATCTTAATTTTTTGTTTTATTTTTTTATGTTTGAAAGATTTATTTTGCTGTTAATTTAGATTTACTAAAAACTAGTGCAGGGATTTTATTGAACTTATTTTGTTTTAAAGGTATTAAATTTTAATACATAAAACATATAGTTTTATGTGTTAAAATAAATTATGTGTTTGAAATGATTACTTATTTATTTGAATTAAGTAATAACTATATATATGAGGCATTCTTTGCAACTCGGAGACCCCCTGCTCTTCAGAATGATTTAGGTTTTTCAGAAGGTTTATGGCAAAAATTGTAGCTTATTGTCTCTTGTTTCTAATGTCGTGTGCCCCTTTTCAAAATTCAAAATGGCGCCAAAAATAAATATGGCGGATATAGGCTTACGGCCTCATTCTGAAAGTATAGCAATTTAGAATTGCCAGCACAAATTTTAAATATCAACATATGCGTTCTTGGACGAAGAATGTTGGTAATTTATTTATTTTTATTTATTTTTATTTATTTATTTATTTATTTATTTATTTATTTACTTATTTATTTATTTATTTATTTATTTTTTTATTTACTTACAGGCTTACTTACTTGCGTATTTATTTATCTATTTATTTATTTAGTTATTTATTTATCTATTCATTTATTTATTTATTTATTTATTTATTTATTTATTTATTTATTTATTTATTTATTTATTTATTTATTTATTTATTTATTTATTTATTTATTTATTTATTTATTTATTTATTTATTTATTTATTTATTTAGTTATTAGTTAATTTATTTACTTATTTATTTATTTATTTATTTATTTATTTATTTATTCATTTATTTATTTTTTTATTTATTTTTTATTTATTTTTATTTATTTATTTATTTTTATATACAGTATAATTCGCTTATAACGACATTGAAAAAGACATCAAAATCCGTCGTTACATCCGTATGTCGTAATATGCGAAGTGCTCAATTTTTTATCAGAATCAATTTAATGGCGGGTTAATAGAGCGTCGTATCTTTCTGTAACTGTTGGAGGAGAAAAATTTATGGTATACACAGGTTTATTTTAAATATCTTCTATACGTCAACGTATACGTTAACATTAGGTAAATTTATAATATCGTCGACAGTCTCTTTTAATGTGGGCTCTTCATCTGTGAATAAAAATTTATCAGAAATGATAAAAACTTCCCAATTTTCATCACCCCTGAAAGAAGTTGTTATCGAGGAGCAAAACTTGGCCCATTAGTGGAATTTCATCATCAGCATCGTAACTCACAGCGTCTGTATCATCATCATCATCAACTTGCAAGAATTCGGCATGTTTAAGTCAATTGAAATACGACGTTTACTTACTAAAACGATTTCTAGTTGGATAGCATCTACCAATTAGAAAGAGTTGTGCTTTGGCCATTGTCATTTCTAACAATTTTTATTAAAAATTCTGTCGATAGTGATTTTTAAAAATTTTTATTACACCCTTATCCTTCGACTGAAGAGCAGATGACGTGTTTAGTGGCATAATCACTAATTTAATAAATTTTAGATTTTTCAAATGAAGATGTGCAGGGCAATTATCCAACAGTTAATTTTTCTTTAACTCGGTGTTTCATTGTCTTAAAACATTCAATAATATTAGAAGACATCTAGGCCTTTGTATTTTCTGTATTATCCAACGGTAGAGACTTAATGCTTCTAAATAAGCTGGGTGATTTACTTTTTTCTATCACAAGCCATTCGCTCTCAACTTACACATTTTTATTATTTAAATTATTTTCTGGAGTAATTTTATAAAGCAGACCCGTTTTGTCGACGTTGTAAATTTATTTGTAGCCGTCGAGTATTTTCGACTACGCTGATTGTTAGGAATTCGTCACATGCACTTCCATCAACACTTGCTCATTCATCAAATGCAATATATGTCTCTTACGGAAGCAAAAAGTTCAGATTTCCATACATTTGAATTCAGAATTTAGCGGCGATCCAATTAATTCTGTTTTCTTGTGCAATATTGAATAGATATTGCAACAATTTTTGAATCGCTGTTGCTTAAACTCTGTCAACAACACTTCGCAAATCTTCCCAATTTTTCTGTTTTATTCCTTGTAAATCAAACGCCTTTTAAATGAAATGTTTGTTTTTCCATACGGTGCTTATAGTTTTTATGAATCAAATCAACATATTAATCATTCCATCCCACCATTTATAAATCAATAGCTTTGAATATCCCAGATAACATGTTAAACGTTATCTTTTACTATACATTCAGAGATTAATACGGTATATTCACGATTAATTAACGAGCAGACCTGAAAACACACATTCTGAATAATGTAAAGGGAAAGTGATCTCCGTCGAGAATCGAAACCGGCTTCCTTGAGTTACAAGACTACCTAGCGCCTTATCAACTGAGCTAAAACTGCAACAATGTAAACCAAACCACCAAAATGGAAAGATATAGAGCAGAGGTGGCCAAGCTTCACTACACGTTGAGCCGCAGTACAATAATCTCTCGTTTCGAGAGCCACAAAAAAAAAAAAAAATTTAAAAAGTATCAGTTGTTTGGAAATATTTATTTTATTGAAAAAACAATTATGTACTTATGGTTATAAATACATACAAATACATCTTTAAAGTTTGTTACATGACATGCCTGCTGGTAGATGGCATGTTTGTTTGTAACTTAGTCGTGAATTTTCTGAAATCTGGTTCATAGTTTGTTAGCGCAGTACGAATTAATTCCGTTAAATGCTCATTTGTAAGTTGTGAACGGTGGTTTGATTTTATAAACTTCATTGTTGAAAAAAGTGATTCACAACAATATGTTGTACCGAATATAGACAGTAATCTGGCAGCAGCTTTTTTCAAATTGGGGTACTTTGATTGAGACACTAGTTTCCAAAACTCATTTGGAGATTGTGTGCATTTTAAGAATGTGATCTTCCTGTAGCTCTAGTAATTCCATTTCTCTTGAGGCACTGTCATGCAAAATATAACAAGGAATCGATAAGCCCTCGTTAATAATGTTAATTTCGAATGGATTTACAAGTAAATTAAGAGAAATATTTAAATTATTCAGATCATTAAATCGCAAGTGAAAGTCTTTTAATAATTCTGCTAATTTACTGTACTGAGTGAATACTCAGTTTGTTATCATTAATTTTAGAGAGTCTGTTCTTCAGACGAGGAAAGTGGTTGAACACTTTTGTTGTTAAATCTCGTTGAAAAGGTTGAATTTTTTTAATAAAACTCAGAATCGTTTGAATAAGATCAGTAATAACTTTATCTTTTTCTTGTAAAGCTAGGTTGAGGGATTGCAGATGCTCCATTATATCAGTCAAAAACATACAATCATTAATCAATTCATCATCCTTTAATTCCAGATAGTGTTTTTCGTTTTCTTTGAGGAAATTTCTGATAGGTTCCATTAAATCAACAAATCGGCTTAGAACATTATAGGTGGATAACCATCGCACAAGGCAGTAAAATGTTATATCTTGAGGATGATCTTCAAAGTCCAGTGCTTCGATAAAGTTCTTGAATTGGCGATGGGTTGAATTCGTCCGAATATAGTTCACAATTTGTAGCACAGTTTTCATTACATTTTCGTATTTAAAATATTTTGCAACTAAATGTTCACGATGAACAATGCAATAAAGTGCCGAAATTCGGGTATTCTTGGATCATTTTTTAATAGACCAATAAGGCCTACATTTTTTCCTAACATTGCAGGTGCTCCGTCAGTTGCTACACTTACCAAATTATTCAGTGGAATATCTGTATCTGACAATATATTATCAAGGGCACTCTTAGTATCAATACCACGAGTAGTATTTTTAAGTGCTACCAAATCCAATAGTTCTTCCTTTACGATTAAAGATTCGTAAACGTATCGGATAAATACAGCTAACTGGGGGGTGTCTTGTATATCGATTGATTCGTCAAGGGCTAAGCTGAAAGCTACACTATTTTTTACATCTACTTGTAGTCGCTGTTTATTATCTTTACTTATTTCCGTAATACGTCGCTCAGTGGTATGACGTGATACTGAAACATTGCTAATTAATCTGTGCAATTTGATATTTAAAGGATCCAGCATTTTAACCACCTGTTCCATATTCTTTTTGATAAATTTTCCCTAAACTTTTCCAAGCGATCATAAAACTAGCCTCGGTAGTATTATCCGCTTCTGAACTAAGAGATGATAATAATGTTTGCTGATTACTTAATGCAGATTTTAAAGAGTTTATTTTATTTGTTCGGATGTTGGTATTCAACGGATAACTATCCAAAAATTTACTATGGTTTTTTTCGTGATGCCGTTTTAAATTACTGGTTTTATAATGGACAAGTGATTCATTGCACATATAAGACACAAAGATTTTCCCCCTTTATCGATGAATGCGTATGTCTCAACCCATTCTTGCCTGAAGCTACGATTTTATCCGTCATATCTCCTTTTTTTGTGGTCTCACATATTTAGCAGTTAAATTAAAAAACGGAGTATTCATAAAAAACACGCAAAATATTATATTTCGCTTCAAGAGATGAAATCACCGTTTTTTTCTTGCAATTTCCTTAAGTTTTTAATTTCGTTTTTGGTTTAGGGTAATATCTTACTGTCGTAAATGTAGCAGGTTGAGGTAGCATATGTCGGATTTGCACGTGTTTTTAATTCTATTTAATTATGAACTTATTCAATTTTTAATTGGAATATTAAAGGATACATTAAATTTAACTTCGGCAAATTGCCTAAAGATAAAATATCAAAAATATTGTTTATAAAAAAATTGCAGAAAAAGATAATCATAGAAAAACAAACGAATCCAAAAGGAAAGACTTTTGATTTTGAGAAAGATTTTTGTGCATTAATTTGAGACAAATACAGGTGATTTTATTTTTAGCCCACTAGAATATGTTAAACGTATAACCTTAAATAATAAAATTAGTTAAATTTATTTGTAACAGCGGATTATAAACTTGATTCGCGAAGTAAAGTAGTATCAAACTAAAACAAAGTCGCAAAAAACTCCAATAGTAGTAACTTCGACAGGACGGACCTAAATATAATAAAATGATTGCATTAAATCATATTATATTATTATTTTGAATATTTTATTTTACTTGTTATATTTTCATATTATATTAAACAGCATTATAAATTATATGTATTATTTCTAATTTTGTTACAATTTTTATGAATTATTAAATATTATTTAATTTTTTCATTTCTTTTCGAGAGCCGCATTTATTCTTTTAAAGAGCCGCATGCGGCTCGCGAGCCGCGGTTTGGCCATGTGTGATATAGAGGATAAAAACCACCAATTGTGATTAATAAATCACAACTATTTTTTCTCATATCTAAAAAACGTTTTTATTTTTGAACTTATCGGTCGCAATAAACGAACAATCTGTGCATCTATCTGTACAAATTTTATTGCAAAATTGGTCGCCATATCAGAAATGTCGTAATAACCGAAGTCGTTTTAAGCGAATATTTTTATATAGGAACAAAGGCAAGTTCAACCATTACTTTGATTTTATGACGCTATATGCGAAATGTCGTTATAACCGAGGGCGTTATAAGTGAATTTCACTGTATTTTTATTTATTTTTATTTCTTTATTTATTTTTATTTATTTTTATTTATTTTAATAATTTTTATTTATTTTTATTTATTTTAATAATTTTTATTTATTTAATTTATTTTTATTCATTTTTTTTTTTATTTATTTATTTATATATTTTTATTTTTTTTATTTATTTTTATTTATTTTTATTTTTTTTATTTATTTTTATTTGTTTTTATTTATTTTCATTCATTTATTTATTAATTTATTTATTTATTTTTTTATTTATTTATTTATTTATTTATTAATTCATTTATTTATTTATTTATTTATTTATTTATTTATTTATTTATTTATTTATATATTTTTATTTTATTTATTTAGTTTTTATTTATTTATTTATTTTTTTATTTATTTATTTATTTATTTACTTATTTTGAAGTTTTTTGTAGAAAATTATTTTTAAAAAAAAATCGGCTAAAGATTGGTATGGAAATTAAAGACAAAACTACTATAATTTCCAAAAAACAACTCCAAAGTGCAATTTTCCAGGTTTTTTGTACAAAGTTAATGAATATTCAAAATTATGGAAGAAAATATAAAAACGGGAGATCTGTTATTTGTTTTTTTTTAATTTTATATTTTTATATTTACGAGCCGCCATTTTTAATAAACAATTTAACACCACTCGGAAGTTGAAACTCCTTATAATTATCAACATTCTAAGTACAACAACACATCTGTTGATACAGTAATCCCTCCAACTGCGCGGTAGTTCCGTTCCAGAAAAACAGCGCGCAATATAAAACCACGCAATGTGAACCCTATTTTGTATGAAAAGGAGGGATTCGGTTCCAAAGTTTGAAAAAAATTAAAAAAATAAATTATAAGTTTTAATTAAACAAAAATGAATATATATAGCCTGAAAAACATGTATTACTTCAACAACTCTTAAAAAAGAAAACATAGGTTAAAATTTAAATTAAAAGTTAAATTAAAAACCACAGTTAAGTTAAATTAAAAACCACAGAGTTAAAAATAAGCTAAGTAATGCAAATTGCTACACATATGGATCATTCTTATGCAAACCGAACACCTTTCTGACAGACACATTTTTGATTTGGCTGAATTTCTTTTACAGGTTTTATATGGAGAAAAGAGATACAAGAGCTCGAGAATTTTTTTTTTGGGAAATAGAGCGGTTCTAAATTTCGAGGATTTCATGATTTTTGGCTTGAAGACTTAAGATTCATAACTTCAGTTCTGGTAATGATAGACATTTCTTTTCTGTTTTATTTTAAAGCTAAAAGATAAACTTTAAAAAAAAAATCTACAAAAATTATTAAGAAATTCCTATGTGTAAACAGTTAAGCAATAAGTCAGACATTTTCTCTCTGACACCTGCAATTTTGCTCTCTCGTGTACGAGTAGCATTAGAAATAAATGAATTTATCGAGCCCGGAAAGACAAAAAATTCCATAAATTTTTGTTGTCCCGCGATGGATAAATTATTTTAATCGTAACAGTAAAACTAATTTCTTCATTGATTAAAAATACGTTTTCCTTGAAAATTGAACGTATAATACAATGGTTATATCAAATACTCTTTATTTTTGTAAGGCAATCACTAAACCTCAATTTTAACATTTTATTTGTTTATAACAATAGGAATTTGTTAATAATTTTTATTGGCTATATTTTTTTATTAAAACTCCATCTCTTAACTTGAAAATAAAATAAAACAAAAGCTTCTATCATTAATAGAACCGAAGTTATGAATTTTTGAAAATAAGCTGTTAAGCCAAAAATCACGAAATTCTCGAGATTTAGATCGCCTCTATTTTCGAAAAAAAAAATTCTCGAACACGTATATTTTTTTCGATATCAAACCCGTAACAAAATTTTTAAGCCAAATCACAAATGCGTCGGTCAGATTTTGTTCAAATCTGTTCGATTTGTAAAAGAATGACGCATATGATAATTTTTTTTTTTTATTTTATCAAGTTTTATTTTATTATTAATATTTTAATTTTTGTTACAATTCTTTTGAAGTTCAGTCTTATCGACTTTTCTCCTATATAACACTCTTATTTTTTTTTAATAACTAACTTATGTCTAACAATATTTGACATTATTAAAAATTTAATCATGTATGAGTATTAATTTAGTGGAAAATATTTTTGACAAAAAACCACAGTGATTGATTTTGACTAAACCTAAATCCACTAAGCTAAACCTACATCTACGAAAAAACAAAACAGAACAAAATAAAAACAAATAAATGCTATCAGCAGTTTATGTTAGTAAAGAAGAAGAAACAAGAGTTCCTACCATTTTATTGTTAATATTACGTAAATTATTTTTAAAGTTTATCTTTAATTTCTTAATTTGGTCTATGACTAGCGGTACTTCAGTCATACGTACTAACTTTTTAGTGGAGTAATCGCGAGGTTTATTATATATGAGTTTTAAGCATTTGTTTTGAACAACTTGGAGTTTTTTTATGTGTGTTGTGGCGCATGTTCCCCAGACAGGACTTCCATACAAAAGAATACTTCTTAGCATAAGCATATATATTAGTCGTTTATTGTGTAAGCAGAGTTTTGATTTTCTATTCAATAGTCCGTATAGAATCTTTAAGACCGTATTAAATTTTGATATTGAATAGTTAAAGTGTTCTTTGAATGTAATTCTTTTATCAATTACAATGCCAAGATATTTAACTTTATTGGACCATTCAATTTGATTTCCTTCGATTTTTAATGAGTTAGAGTTGGGCAGGTTTTGCTTAGCTGTTTTTCTAGTTATGTATATTGCTTGTGTTTTGGATGAGTTTAATTTAATGCCCCATTTTTTGTAATATTTGGTTATGTCTTGAATATTTTTTTGTACATCTGGGAGGATATCATCAATGTGGTTTCCCGCTGTAAAAATGGCCGTATCGTCAGCAAATTGAGAATTTGCTCCTTCAATGCTTACATAAAATTCCCTATCTAAGAGAAATGATTTAATTATTTTAATAAGATATACCGGGAAATTATATTTAATTAGTTTGTGTATCAGCCCCTCATGCCAAACTTTATCAAAGGCTTTTTCAATGTCGAAACAGATCAGGACTGTTGATTTTTGGTTGCTCATGTTTTCTTTTGCAAAACTACAGATGCGTAAGAGTTGATGGTTGGTTGAATGTCCTTTTCTGAAACCACATTGTTCGTCAGGTATTATGTTATTTGTATTAATAAAATTTTCTAGTCTTGTAAGAATCGCTTTTTCAAAAATTTTACCAAATCCGTTAAGGAGACTTATTGGTCGATAATTCTCAATATTTGTTTTATCTTTTGATGCTTTTGGTATTGGTAATACTTTTGCAACTTTCCAAGTCTTGGGAAAGTATCCAATTCTAAGACACGCGTTGAGAATATACGTTAAGTAAACAATAGCTTTTCGGGGTAAATATTTTATCAATTGATTGGTAATATTATCAGGGCCTGGAGATTTTGAATTTTTTAGCTTTTTAAATATTATTTCTATTTGTTTTGGTTTAATCAACTGATGACCTTCTAGTTTTAATTCCTGCTTGGTAGTCCTGTTATTTGTTTTTTCTACGTTGCTTAGGAGTTCTTTGTCAATAGGATTGTTTGTGCTATGAGTTAAGCAAAATAAATTAGCAAATTCATTGGCCTTTTCAGCTGATGTAATCAGTAGTTTGTTGTGTGTTATATTATGGATAGCTGGTATTTTTTGTTTCGTATTACGAAGTTTCTTGCTAAGTGAGAAAAGTTGTTTATAATCATTTTCATTAGATATTTGTTCTAAATAACTCGAGAAGTTGTTATTTTTGATCATTTGCAATTCAGCAGATATCTCTTTTATTAGGACGTTAGTAAGCGTTTTGGTGTAAGGATTTCTATTTTGTTGCCAGACTCGTCTCATATGATTTTTGTACCTAATTTTTTCTTTGAGATGATTGGGAATTATTATAGAATTATTAGATGGTTTGTAATTAACAACTTTAGGGATAGCGATATTTGCAGCATTATTCATGATAGAGATAAGTAATTCAATAGCTTTATCTACTGCTATTTTATCAGTCAATGTATTAGGCTTAGGATGAGAGTTAAAGTCAATGTTATCATTAATTATTTGCTTATATTTTGGCCAATTAGCGTTACGAAAATCAAATTTGTCTGTATTTTGGTTTCTGTACAATAATCCGGTGCAACACAGGTCAAATTGAACAGGAAGATGATCCGAACTAAGATCATTAATTGTTTTAATATTCCCAATTATTTGTGTGTTGTTTGTGAGAAGCAAATCAAGTGTCGATGGATATTTTGATTTTTTGGAGAAGTGGGTGGGAGTAGGTGGATAGTAAATATCGAAGTTTTTATTAGAAAATTCTTCAAATAAGATTTTTCCTGCTTGGTTGGCCTTAAAGCAATTCCAGTGTTGGTGTCTGGCATTTAGGTCTCCACCGATTATAAAATTGCCACTAATATTAGTTAATGTGTTTATGTCCTGTTTAAAAGCTCTTAGTTTGTCTTTTTAGTTTGTTCCTGGGAAATATGTTGCCACACAGGTAATATCATTGTTTTTGAGAAATATCTTTATCCCAATAGCTTCAATCAACTTTAGATTGAAGGATGGTAGTAATTTGTGGGATAAATTTGCTTTTATGATTATACCAACACCACCATGTACATTGGAAGAACCATTATTGTTAGTTTTAGGTGGACGGTCAAGACGATAAACTTTATAATTTGGATGTGATATTTTATCAGAGTTTTTTAGCCAAGTTTCTGTTACAAAACACATGCTTATATTGTTGGATTCTAGGAAATTAAAGAACTCGAGGCTTTTTGGTTTGATACTTTGGGCATTCCATATAATAAATTTGCAAAATGGATTATTACTTGACATCATTATATAAATATTTAACTGTAAGTAAGGTGATAGCATTAAATTGTTCAGTTTTGTTTTTACACTTACCTAATTGATTTACAATATCGGAAACTAATTGTGCTATTTCTTCATAGGAGAAAATATTCAAACCACTTTTTTGTTGATTACTTGAATAAATTTTGTTCGTTTCTGTTTGTTTTTGTTCTTTAAATGTATTTTTCCATTTTTCATGCAAAGTAGAGTGTTTTGGTGGCTGGAGAGCAGGAAATGACTGATCATTCATCTGTAATATTGGATGAGGTTTGTAATTTGTATTGTTGGTGGAGGCAATATTCACTTCAATGTTTCTTATTTTTGTGTTGATCCTTGAGTTTTCTCTGATAAGTTTATACTCTTCAAACTTTGGACAGTCCGAAAAATTAGCAGCATGTGTGCCGGAGCAGTTGGCACATTTTTTGATTAGTGGAGATTGACATTCTGATGATAAATGTTGTTCACTGCAGTTCACACATTTTATTTTAGCATAACAATGGGATGTTCCATGTCCATACATCTGACATCGCCGACATTGAGTTGGTTTGGAATAATATTTACGCACTTGTTGTATATTTACAATGATATTGCATATTGATTTGATGTTTAGGATAGTTTGCTTTGGAATTTCATTTTTTACTTTAATTATGTGGTATTTGACGTTTATCTTTTGATGATCAGTATGAATTGGTATGATTTCTATATTATTCACTTTTGTTTTCACTAATTTTAAAGCAAAAATATTTTAAATAATCAAAAGAAATTGTTTTATTAATAATTATTGAATATTATATTTACGATAGAGAAAAACTAAACATACTACTTGATCGAGAGTCGAGTTTGTAATGACGCATATGATAAATTTCCTTCTTTTTCCATTTTAATTTTACGAAATTCACTAACATATTTTAAAAAAATTAAAAGTCGTGCAGTGTGAAATTTTAATCGCGCCGTGCGAAAATTAGCATTGAAAACTCATCCCGCGCAGTGGAAAATCGCGCAATAAGAACCCGCGCAGTCGGAGGGATTACTGTATTTTAAATTTGTGTTGGTAGCCGTACTTTCAGAGTGGGGCCGTAAGCCTGTAGCTGCCATATTGATTCCGCCATTTTATATATATATATTTATGAAAGAGAAGGAAACGATACTTTTTGAAATCACCATGTTTGAACAAATAAAATTTTAAAAAATCATCTAAAAATATGAATATTTTTGTTAAAGGATATTTTCATAAGGCGTCACTATGTACCTTTTAAACAAAAAGAAATTCATTAAAATCGGCTCACCCGTTCGATCACAATTTTGAAATGAAGTCAAGTGATTCCATGAATTTAATTTATTTTGTTATCACGAGTCTAACTTGCAATTGTCTTAGAAAGTAAAATAAATTTCTACGAGTCAGACTCGTGATTGTTTCACAAAGCAAAATAAATGTCCACGAGTCAGACTCGTGATTGATGCACAAGGGGTTAAAATATATTTAATTGAATACATTATCAAAAATAATAGAAAAGTGAAACAAAATTTAATTATTCGAAGTTATCTTTACTGGAAAAACAAATTTCATTATTTGGAACAACGATTTTTTTAAACATAATCGTTTTACTGCTTATCAAAGTCAGCTGTTTTATATAAACAAAAATAAAGATTTTTCTATGAATAAGTTACGTTATATAATTCAAGATTTAAGCAGAATTATTTTTAACAGGAAATATAATTGAAATTTTTAAATCGAATTTATATTTTATTGACTTTAAACAATCACACCTAAATCTAAAAACATACATGAATAGATTTCAATTTCTTATTAGATTTTATCACGTTACATGTGTTTTTCATATAGTGTCATACATTGTCACACATATGTTCTGTGGTAATTTGATATTTGTTTGTTCGTTCGTGACAACGTTGCAAAATTGCATATATGTAGTTTTGTTTATATGTAGCTAATTTTCTTTTTAAAATTTGTTCAATATCTGTTTGTAATTAGTTTGTTTTGTTTAAACTAATCTGATACATCAGATTCTACTTGTACACAAAACTGTCTGATCTCGAAATCTACCTATTTCTAGCGGACATACTGCCGCTCGGACTTTTTTCTTTTCTTTTTGTTCCGCATCATAAATAATATACATATTACAAGTTTAGTCGTTTTCAAACATCAGTTAAGAATTATTTTAAAACAGTAATGTGTAAAGTCAAAATTATTTAAATGGGGTCGGCAAGAAGTTTCAAGTGTAAAAGTAGTCCAAATTCATTTTGTTTTACTTGTGGCAGTTACATAATACATGTAGCTTAAAAATCATTCTATTTATATAAGAACTGCATATTTGCATTACTTCAGCAAAGAATTGAAAAAAAAATAAACCATGGATTCCGAAAAATAGTTATGTCAACTTAATAATTTCAAGATGATACAACGGAGAAAATGTTCGTTTGACGTTTTAACGTTGTGTTACGACCTAGTTTTGTTAGTGAGAGCACAAGGGTTAAATGATCGATTTAAAGTTTGAATTGCGTCGTCACTTTTTTTCTAAATAGGCAGACGAGTTTTGTAAAAGGCAACGTTGGTACTTTAAATTATTATTTAAAGTACCAAAACGATAAACTGCAGCATTCTTGCGTTGTTATCAAAAACAAAATTTGAATTTGTCCGTGTACTTTGAATTATGTTATGGGTGGAAATTTTTTGCAGTATGGAGACTTGGTGTTGAGTTTTAAAAAAAATTTTGTCAAACATATACAGTCAGCGTCAAAAAAAAGTGTACAGCTAATAGTTCAACGTTTACGGACTAATATATCTTAAAAGAAGAATGGAAAAATAAAATACATTTCATTTACAAAAAGTGTATTAAGTATTAGTTTATTTTAGCAAAAACAAAAATTCAATTATTTGTTGTTATCCTTGTAATTTTAAAAAAATTGCAAAATGCTCTGATTTTACGCGTCAAAAAAAAGTGTACACTCTCACATTGTTTGATTGTTTTTTGTTATAACGGGATTTCCGATTTTTTCAACTAATTTTATTTTGTTTGTTGCATTGTCGATACCTTCTTGTCAAAAATCCGGGCAGTTATTATTATCCCAATAATAATAATTTAATATTATTCAACATGGCCAAACAAACTACTATAGAAACACGTAATTTAGTGGTAAAATTAGCATCTCAAGGCAAATCTCTGAGAGAAATTGCTAGTATTATCGACAGAAGTCATAATATTGTGAAAAAAATACTATTCAAATTCAAACATTTGAGAAGTGTAGAAGATCTTCCCCGTTCTGGCAGGCCGCCAATTTTGTCAGTTGTGGACAAAAGAGCGATAGCGCGAAGGGCTAGGGCTAATCCCTCTGGAAGTGCAGTCAGAATAGCTGAGAAACTCACAGAAGCATTAGGAGCAGGAATAAGTGCCAGTACCGTTTGCCGTGCTCTGCATTAAAATGGGTTACATGGTAGAGCTCCGAGAAAAAAATCAGTTGATTCTAAGAAAAACAAAAAAAAGCGTCTCGAATATGCAAAAAAGCATATATTTGAAGACATTACTATTTTGAATAAGTGCTTATTCAGTGACGAGTGTAAAATAGACATTTTGTAAAATAAAAATATGCTTTTTTGCATATTCGAGACGCTTTTTTCGGTTTTTCTTAGAATTAACTGATTTTTTTCTCGGAGTTCTACTATGTAACCCATTTTCATGCAGAGCACGGCAAATGGTACTGGCACTTATTCCTGCTCCTAATGTTTCTGTGAGTTTCTCAGCTATTCTGACTGCACTTTCAGAGGGATTAGCCCTAGCCCTTTGCGCTATCGCTCTTTTGTCCATAACTGACAAAATTGGCGGCCTGCCAGAACGGGGAAGATCTTCTACACTTCTCAAATGTTTGAATTTGAATAGTATTTTTTTCACAATATTATGACTTCTGTCGATAATACTAGCAATTTCCCTTGAGATTTGCCTTGAGATGCTAATTTTACCACTAAATTACGTGTTTCTATAGTAGTTTGTGTGGCCATGTTGAATAATATTAAATTATTATTATTGGGATAATAATAACTGCACGGATCTTTGACACGAAGGCATCGACAATGCAACAAAACGAAATAAAATTAGTTGAAAAAATCGGAAATCCCGTTATAACAAAAAACAATCAAACAATGTGAGAGTGTACACTTTTTTTTGACGCGTAAAATCAGAGCAATTTGCAATTTTTTTAAAATTACAAGGATAACAACAAATAATTGAATTTTTGTTTTTGCTAAAATAAACTAATACTTAATACAGATTTTTAAAAATGAAATGTATTTTATTTTTCCATTCTTCTTTTAAGATATATTAGTCCGTAAACGTTGAACTATTAGCTGTACACTTTTTTTTGACGCTGACTGTATATTGATGATTTGAATATCTTTTAACATTAAATTTGTTTTTTATACACTTTTAATTAACTTGAAATTTGACCGTTGTGTTAAATTTTGTAATCAATTTTTCAGCTACTTCTCATTATAGGATTAGTCTCAAATTTGAAAAAGCAAGTTTATTGAACCTGACTGTACGCGTTTCTAAAAGTTTTAGACCAAAAAACTTAACAAAACTGGAAAAAAATATTCAATTTTAAATAAGTTTTTATCCATCTATAAAAGCTTCAACATTTATATGCAAACTCATAAGATCTGAATGCGTCGTTTTCCGCGATGGAATTTTGCTCATACTGAGTATATCATTATAATCGAGGACATATTACACATTTTTATATGGGAAAATGCCGTTAAATTGTAAATAGTGGGTATAAAAATTAAAGTATTTCATACATTTGTTGTTGTTCAAAGTTTCCGTCATATATATATTCATGTTATTCTATAATTCATACATTAGTTAATAGATGGGCTTGTAGTTAGTCAAAAGAAATTTTGTATTGCAAGCACATAAAAAAAATGTGATATTCCCATACAAATTTTAGACAGCTATTCACTTTTTCACGATCTACAGTATTTAATTAATTGCATGATCGATGTTCAGAATTTAAAATATTGATCAAAGTACAAAAAATTGGTCAAATGTAATATAAAAAAATAAATGGAAATAGGCGCGGCATCTCATATTTAAAAATATGACTTAAATTTAAAACAATGAGTAAACAAACGTACTAAAATTTTACTCTGGATGTCTAAATAACATAATTACAGTAGTAATAGTGCAATCAATTACTACATTCAGCTATTGCTATATATTATAGTAGTAAAAACACTGAAACACTGAATAAAATATACCTTATTAAAATTACTTTAAATTTCCAAAAAATATTAAGTTTTCGGTAAGTGATTTAATTGCTGGTTTTACTTATGATGTATTTTCTGTGAAATAATGTGTTAACTTATTTTAAAAAATTTAAAAAACACACTTTTTGAAAAACGAACTAAAAAGTAAAAAACAAATTTCGCATTGACACAATGTTATGTTGCAAAGAAACAAACGATATGTTCGTACAAGCGTTATGTTTTTTATAATCAAGAGACGCGGTAGTGGTTCGCGCGCCATGTTTTGAAAGACACTACTAGTTTGAAAGACACTACTAGTATATATACTGTGCACCGAATAGGTTTTAAAGGTTAAAATTTTCATTTCGAATAATTTGCATTTTTTCTACAACTGTATTCAAAGTTATCAATGAAAGTATATCTTATTTAACTATATGTTTCTCATTAGTAAAAAAAAAGTCAGCATTCATGCTTTTTTCTGAAAGTTTATAAAATCAAAATTTTGCTTTCCCAAACTTTTAGTAAAATTAAAATGTTTTTACAAATTTTTATACCACGTTGGTAGCATTGATATGAATGTAGTAATTTAGTATCATTTTGGCGAATTTTCAAAAACCAACCAAATGTACAGAATTGAAAAACACAAAATTATGCGAATTGAAATTTATTATCCCTCAATATTGGTAATATTTAACAACAGTTAATAAACTTAAACACGAACCCAGATTAGTTTGCAAACATATAGTTGTTTTCTATAAAAATATTTGTTATGTTTGTATCCAGAAAACCCATCAAATGTTTTATTAATATATTAAATGGAAGTTGGTAATTATAAAGGTATTAGAAAAAAGAATATATTTAGAATATGCTTTCAGTAAAAAGACCTATTATTGATGTGTTAAGAAAACGATGTTGTGAAAACATGTATTTGGTCTATTATGTAAATTTGTTATCTGAGAGAACCCAACAAATGTTATATCGATAATAAATTTTAATTTTTATTGCATTTTATTTTAGAACGTTGGTAGTTATTTTGAAGTGATGAGATTAAAAAATAATTTAGTAGGCTTTAAAATTTTGTGTTTTTAAGCTTTATGAGATATAAAGAAAAGAATTTGAGAAAATTTTATTATTATTTTAAGGGTTCCGTACTTTGAAAAAATAGAACAAAACCCTTATGGTGAGGACTTGATTGTTTATTATCCATTATTCACAACGACTTTCTCACTGAAAATGAAAATATATGTATTTACGTATATTTATGTGGTAAGATAAGGCGAAAATGACAAATATGTGCCGATTTCGAGATTGAGGTCATATATAACCGTAAAAACTGAAATTTTTTTAAACTTTCAGTCAATCATAGACTATAAAGTTTATGGAAGACACCAATGGTACTTGGCTGAACATAATCAAGAATTTTTAAAAAAATTGTTTAATTGCGAAACACTTAATTTCACATCTTTTTTTGCACAATGTTGTTTTGTTTATTATTTATTTAGAGTAAATAACAATCGATTTAAGCTTTTATGCTATTCTCAAGAACTTTTATAAAACTGTTGTTAATTTTTTAAAATTATTAGTCAAAGACTATAGATTTTATGTGTGTGTTTCCGTTGTATGTAATAATTTTATTAATTTTCGAATGCATTGCTTTAGACTTATAGCGAATTCTTTTCTAATTGTTCGGTACAAGTTCCGACTCCGAATTATCCAAATTTGTTTTTTTTGTATTGCTTTTTTTACAAAAGAATACGAATTTCGTTAATTCTGTGTTGGAACTTGTACCGAACAGGTAGAAAAGAATTCACTATTATTTTCGAATATTTCTTTTACTTTTTCATGAGTTGTTCATGTCATGAGTTGAGACCTGTTTACATAAAAACGATACTTTTATTTTTTAAAATATTGCACCTAGATTGATAAAAAATCGAGAGAAAAGTTCTCTGTAGAAAACATTTTATATGGATAATAATAATTTGATTCTCCCATATTATATCATAACTTTACAAAAAACAGTCAAATCGTCGCAAAAACAACCAAAAGGCTGTAAAAAAGCCGCGCCATGTTTTTCTATAGCTTGAAACTATCATTTTAACTATAAGAAATTAAATTCTTGTATCTTATTCTTTACAAAAACTTCTCAAATCATTAAGCACTATAGTTATAAAATTTCTTAATGGCATTTTGTTTTCTAAACATCTAGCTAAATTATATAATTTAAGTAATACTCTAAAACTACATATCCATAATTCTAAAATATATAATAAATATGCACATATATTAAAATTTATTTAAGCAGAGGAAAAATAATTTATTTTTTTTCTATAAAAAACCGCTCACTTTCACTTACATATTTCTTGAACAAAAACCTTGCGCGACCTTTTCTCAATTAATTTAATAATGTCATTCCTAAGGTCTATTTTCAGACGACTGTGAAAAGCCGATGAATTCAACAGTGGACTTCTAATTATATTAATTAAGTCAGTATCATATTTTCTACAATTTTCCTGAAGTATAGTAATCTATTTGAAATTCCCTTTATATTATTACGGTATGCTTAATTTTATATAAGACATGATTTGCTGTAAGAATATCTAGCAAATGGCAACTATAACAATATAACGATGACTATGAAATAACATTATCAATAAATTTCTTTTCGTACTGAATTTTAACATTCATTGATATTCATTTAAGATTGCTTTAATCAATGGTTATTTCAATATAATGTTGAATTCAGTGAATTCATTGATATTCATTTAAGATTGCTTTAATCAATGGTTATTTCAATATAATGTTTATTATGAGTCAACCATAGTCACTATGCGGTTGGCTTTAACGTCATATTAAGAAAAGGTCGCACCAAGGTTTTTGTTCAAGAAATATGTAAGTGAAAGTGAGCGGTTTTTTATAGAAAAAAAAATAAATTATATTTCCTCTGCTTAAATAAATTTTAATATATGTGCATATTTATTATATATTTTAGAATTATGATATGTAGTTTTAGAGTATTACTTAAATTATATAATTTAGATAGATGTTTAGAAAACAAAATGCCATTAAGAAATTTTATAACTATAGTGCTTAATGATTTGAGAAGTTTTTGTAAAGAATAAGATACAAGAATTTAATTTGTTATAGTTAAAATGATAGTTTCAAGCTATAGAAAAACATGGCGCGGCTTTTTTACAGCCTTTTGGTTGTTTTTGCGACGATTACATTTTCTTTCGAATTCTAAGAAGAAAAAAATATTTAAATGGTATTTACCACCTCTTAGCACAAGCTTTAACACCTCTTAGCATTTATGCAAATATTAGATTTTTGACTATTAGTATTTTGAATAGAAAAACAGTTTTCCGTTCCCATTTGTTACATAAAATAAAAGTGGGTGCTGCATTCAATATAGAAAAGGAACAAATGTATGCTAAAATTAATCTCTGATAAGGGACTATCTAAACGTAGTCTAAAAGGAAAACGTTTATTGCCTCTCTTTAATTAACCATTAAAATATTTTTTTTCTCCTTACAATTTGAAAGAAAATATAATTATAAAAGACAACGCTTGCACGAACATATCGTTTGTTTCTTTGCAACATAACATTGGATCAATGCAAAATTTATTTTTTACTTTTTAGTTCGTTTTTAAAAAAATGTTTTTAAAATTTTTTTTCTTTATTTTTGTAGTTATAAAATGTTGCTGACAAATGCTTTCTGTTGTTTCAAATTACGATTTCAGGACCATAACGACAACTACTTATATGTAATAGAAAAGTTGGTTAAGATAAGGAACAAATAACTGCACCAATATTCGTGTTTTAGCTTAAAAGAAAGGGAATTGAATTTACTATTAATCGAATTTACAAGAAATCAAAAAATTTTAAAATCATTGTTTGCTTTTTTTCGAGTGTAACTTCCAGAATCCTTGATGGATTTTCACAGAAAATAGCTCAAAATTTACTATGCACTACTTTCATTAAAATATTGAATTTGTTTGATTTGTAAAATATAATATGAAATCCAGAAGCCGCATTTTTTTTCACCGAAAGAATTGGTTTTTCGTGAATATCTCAAAAACAAGAGCTAACCTAAAAAACTGAATATGATATTCGTGTTCAGCAGGTCCAAATTCATTAGAAATTTTGAGTTTTATTCAGGGAGATTTTTTTTGTAAACTAGCGTAATTTTTGATTATAAATTATGTTAGGTGGTATTGTAGGTGTAACGTAGTTATGACGTTTATTTGCTCTTTGGTAGATATAATCTATTATTAACTTATCACTAATTTTAACCAAATTAAAAAAAGCTGTTCCGAAATTGCATAGATAAAGTAGTTTCGGTTTATGTATTTAATTTGGTTTGATAAATTTTTTGGATAATTCTGTTTCTACTTAGGATTTTTATTTAAACTAATCTGACACATCCAATTCTACTTGTATACATATCTCTGTCTGATCAAGAAATCTAGTCTTGAAATGCATTTAAATTACCGTCAAAATTTCGCTTAATATCAAATTTGCATTTGGTGTTAGCCTGTCATATTCACGTGATTTAGTTATAATAAAAGTTTAAATTCCAAAAGTCATTCGTAATATTGATCAGAACGTGACGTGAATTGCACTTAAAAATGATATCAAAATAATTAACATTAAATTTGTAGTCATCAAATATACTAAAGGTTAAATTATTTCCGTTATGTTCTTATCAAGACATTTAGCAAACAGCTTCAGGAAATTTTAAAAAATGTTCCCATTGTGTAATGAAGTGGTTTCAATTGAGAAATACCAAAATAAGCATTCAACTTTTTAGCCAACAAATTGTTGTGGTTAATTTGGCAACCTTTTCATATTTTTTAGCAGGAATCGTTTTCATTATGTATACACAATGCAGTGTGCAAGAGAACTTTGTTTGTTATTAATTATCTATTTACTATTAGAGAACATATTTCAAACTTGCCTATTTGAATTTTGTTTAATTCTTGGCATGCCGTTTTAGCCAATTTTCATTAAATATTCAATAAGTGCTTTTCCCAATATCGCGAATCGACCAAAATAAAGTCATATATTTTAAGTGCAGTTTATCTGAAAATCAGGTTTTTATAATTTTTTATAACATTTGAAAGTGACTTCCAAAACCATTAATCCTGATTTTGTTTTGTTCTCTAATCATTGAAACAATAATACATATATCAAAATAGATGATGCATCTCCAAATTTACCAAATATTGTGCAATTACTTCGGTCTGAAAGTGAAATTCTTACCCCCACTTTTTTGGCATTTCTCGACGTTTTAGGACCTACTGATTCTAAAAAACCAAAAAAAAAAATGTGTGTCTGTCTGCCGGCCGGTCGTCCGGCCGTCCGTCATTACCTACGCTACAGGGAAAACTACTGGAGGGATTTCAAAAAATTTTTTTCTAAAAATAGGTATACTCAAGGGACAGGTCCGAAAGGACGCTGTGTTCGATAACTATACCGGAAGTGTGTCAAAAAAATCATTATGTGTGTCAAAAATAGCAAATTTTCATATTTTTGGCTTAAAAAACGTTAATTTTAAGTGATTACGAGTAGGAACATTAAATTTGGAGAAATCTTGATGGTCGGGATTGGTATGTGAGATCAAAAACTAGATTATTGCATTAGTCAAAAAAATGTTGTCAAGTGTGTCAAAAGATTTTTATTTATTTTTTTACCCAATTTTTTGGAAAAAAAATAAAATTGTTTGTTTGAAATGAAATTTTATTATTATTATTGAGAGTTATGGCATTATAAGTTTGTCAAAAAATGTTGTCAAGTGTGTCAAAAAAAAGGTTTTTATTTATTTTTTACCCAATTTTTTTAGAAAAAAATAAAATCAATAGTTTGTATGACATGATATTTTTTTATTATTATAGAGAATTATGGCATTATAAGTTTGTCAAAAAATAATTTCAAGTGTGTCAAAAAATGATTTCATTTATTTTTTAGGCAATTTTTTGGAAAAAAAATGTAGCTGTTTTTATGACGTAAATGTAATTGAAAATGAAATTGGACATGGAAATTTTTGAATTTGTTATAGTTTTTGAAATATTTTTGGAATTTTGAAAAAGTTTGTATTTTTGATTTTGTAATAATTTTTGCAATATTTTTAGAATTTCGGCAAAAGTTTTAATTTTTGATTTTGTAAGAATTTTTGGAATATTTTTAGAATTTTGAAAAATTTTTAATTTTATTATAATTTTTGGAATTTTGAAAAAAATTTCAATTTTTGATTTTGTAATAATTTTTGTAATATTTTTAGAATTTTGGAAAAAGTTTGAATTTTTAAGAATTTTTGAAATATTATTGGAATTTAGAACAAATTTAAATATTTTATTTTATTCTAATTTTTGGAATATTTTTGGAATTTCGAAAAAGTTTGATTTTATTTAATTTAACAATATTTTTGGAATTTTGATTATAATTTTCCGGCAACGTATTGATGTTTCGTGTTAGTTTTGTAATAAATTTTTAAACAGAGATAAAAAATACTTGTACTTTAACAAAGAGTTATGTTTGATATACATCGCTGCCCATAACTAAAAACCATGTCCTCGTAAAAGTTTTTTTGCCGAAAACTATATACAAATCCTTAACCCAAACCGAAGTCTTGATATCTCAGAGCTGTGAGATTTCCGCCCCTCCATATTTTTTCATTAAATTCTTGTAACAAAAAGATAGGTTACAAAAATTAAACAATAGTTCACAATAGTATCTAGTGCGTGAATTTTGATATCAGTCTTTTGTTTACATACAAGAATTACATTGAAAAAATATTTCATAAAATTTAAAGATCTATAATCTAATCTTTTTCATTATTTTTTTAATCATTACCAGGAACATTAACAGTAAAACCCGTTATCAAGCAACAACAAAGGAAAAAGGCCTTAACACTTTAACTCTGATAAACTTTGTAGTCACTCACTGAATTTTACCAATAATTCAATAAAATCCCATTTTTATAGTGGGATTTTATTGAATTATTGGTAAAATTCAGTGAGTGACTACAAAGGTTTATCAGAGTTAAAGTGTTAAGGCCTTTTTCCGTTGTTGTTACTTGATAACGGGTTTTACTGTTAATGTTCCTGGTAATGATTAAAAAAATAATGACTGAAAATTATGAATGAAAAATTAATGAATGAAATTATATTTGTTAAATATAAAAACTTTTTTCCCAACGAATTGTAATCACCTATTACTTTCACTTACTGTTTAACGAAAAATTTTAGAAAAACGGAAAAAAAAAATAATAATTAAAGGGTTTTTCTAAAATTTTTCGTTAAACAGTGAGTGAAAGTAATAGGTGATTACAATTCGTTGGGAAAATAGTACATTATATAACAAGGTTGAGAAGTAAGCTATTATTGACCGAGAACTTTTAGATCCTGAGGCGCGTAGCGCCGAGGGATATAATGTTCGAGGTCAATATTAGTCTTCTCAACCGAGGTATATATAGAATTTTTTTAACTACTAACACTAATTATCATATTTGCTATCATTAGATATTTATATTAGTCATTTTCAATTTCATTTTTTAAATATGTTAAAATATCAAGTAGCCTGAAAGTTTAGTTTCATACAAATAAAACGAAACAAAGCAATGCAATTATTATTTGTTTGTGTTTTTTTGTTCATTTCAATCAAAAATAAAAGAAAATTTGTCATAATTAACCTACGTAATTGTTTGTTATTATTATTGACCTAGCTTGAGAAAAATTACTTCTCAATGGGGCATTCGAGTAAATAATGACGATTTCTCAAGTTAGTAGTTAAAAAAAGTTTTTATATTTAACAAATATAATTGCATTCATTACTAAATATTTGTTTCTAAAATTAATAATTATATAAATAGAAATACAAGAAGGCTATTTTTATTAGTTGGTGTAGCAATATAAATTTCACGCTACTTTGATCTATTTATTGACGGTAATAATCTGAAGTTTGTTAGGATTACACGAAATCTTGGAGTAGTACTTAACAATGCTCTTACCTGCTCTGACCATATTCCTCGACTTGTGTGGCAACATTTTTTTTTTTTTATTTTTTTTTATTTGCAGCAAACAGTTTCCCAGTTACATGCTACAACAATTTATAATAAAAACTAGATGGTACACCATTAAGAAATACATTTAAAAATAAAAAGATAATAATAAGTAACAATAATAACATTAAATATTTAGCAATTAAGTTTTTTTGTCAAGAGACTTAAAAAAGTTGTATCAAACGAAAACATCTAGACTTAAATAAAAATATTAAAACAATAATTAAATAATAAATTATTTTATGCAGAATCTATCAGTATGTGAATCTACAAAATTATTTAAAATAATACAACAATTCGATCTGAATACACTTAACGAAACATGAAATAAATCAACACTGGAAAAAATCTCATTATGATAAATCTGAAGTCTTGTTATTGGTGAGGAGATACCATCCTTCTACCATAAATTTGTTCGAGAGGCCGATGGCAGAAACAGTTGGTTTAATCGAGTTCTATAGGACGGTTCATAAAAATTAACATAAAATAGAACCTCAGTATAAGAGAATTAACAATTTTATATAAGAGGACTTCATCAAGTAGATACCTTCGCGACTCCAAAGTAGTCATACTTAACTTATCAACTGGTATGGTATGAGAGCTTCCCAGTGCATGGTATAGCATTAAAACACACAATTCTCGTAAATTTTCTTTGCGTTCTATCAATTAACTTAGAGTATGTGTCATAATAAGGGTGCCAAATATGACAACCATATTCCAGAATACTCCGAAATAGGCTATTGAATAATGCTATTAGAACTTTAGGATTACGAAATTCTCTGCACCTTCTGCAAATGAATGAAACCCATAAGTCTCATTGCTTTTAAATTGGTATAACTAATATGCTCATGAAAACGGGGTTTAGAGTCGAATATGACACCTTAATCCTTAACACTGTTAACATGATCAAGCAAAATTCCATTAATGTTATAATCAAAGACAATATTTCGACTTTTACGTGAAAAAGTTATGAACTTGCACTTATTAACATTTAATTGCAAATCATTGATTACACACCAGTTATGAAGTTCATTTAAATCTCGTTGAAGTTTAAGACAATCTTGCACACTTTTAATTGTTAGAAAGATTTTTAGATCATCTGCATAGAAGAGATGAGCACACTGAAATATCTTCGATAAGGCATCAATGAAAAGTAAGAATAGCAGGGGACCGAGAATGGAGCCCTGAGGTACACCAGACTAGAGAATAAATCTTTTTGATAAGTTTCAATTGATTTGACATACTGCATGCGATTCGTTAGGTATGAAGCAAACAAAACTGAATAAGATTATAAGGTAAACCGAAAAAATCAAGTTTAGAAACCGTGATTTCATGCTTAACTTTGTTAAAAGCCCTTGAAAAGTCTGTATGAATACAATCCACTTGAATATTCTTATCAATTGAGTAAAACGCATAGTTAGAAAATTTAAGAAGATTAGAAGTCGTGGAACGACCAGAAATAAAACCGTGTTGTTGAGGGTTAATTTTCTGCTTAACCAGTTGAAAGACTCTAGAATGCACAAGTTTTTCTAGAATTTTCGCAAAAGCATTCATAATAGAGATTGGTCTATAATTCGCAACGTTCGCCATGTCCCCTGATTTGAAAATCGGAATGATGAAAGATTCCTTCCATTTATCCGGAAATGTCGATTGTTGAAGAGATAAATTAAATAGCATTGTTAAAGGTTCAACTATACCAGAAGCAATATTTTTTATAAATCTAATTTATTTATAAAAAATATTGCTTCTGGTATAGTTGAACCTTTAACAATGCTATCAGATCTGGACCAGGGCCCTTATCACTCTCAGGTTTGGATATCATTAGAGACACATCATATTCTGCTATTATGTGAGAAGAATCAATATGATGAACGGAAAAAGAGCTTATTGGGGAAAAAAACTGTTGGTATAAACCGAATTAAAGTTTTCTGCAAACAAGTTACATATCACTTCAGGCTGACTAGACTCTTTTTTACCAAAGAACATTACAGAGGGGAATTCAGATTTAGACCTTAACCTACTATAGATCTCTCCATTAAGAGAGTATATGCTTCAAAACAACTGACTATTTCTTTTTTAATTGATTCTAAGTGAAGAATATAAGATTAAATCAGAAGGATTTTTGCATTTGTTATATTTTGATCTAATTTTTTCCTTTTTCTTAATAAGGGATATCAAGGATTGAGAATACCAGCAGGAATATTTTTTAATTGATGGTTTGCAATACTGCTGCAATATATGGTTTAACGATTGCCATAAGCTTGTCATAGAAAAAGTCAACTGCAATGTGAACCATCACCGGTGAACCATCAAAATATGATTCCCAATCAACTAGATTCAAGCTAGATGTAACCAGCTCATAGTCCACTTTACTTAGGTTAATTGAAGGAAATGAGAAGAAAGATTGAGTTTTAGGTTTAATTGAGTTAAGGCGAACACTCAACGGAGGATGATATCGATCGATTTTAGAAAGAGCTTTAATACTTCTGCTGGCATCATAATTTATGATAGCAAGATTGGAAAATATTAGATCTAACAATTTATTTAGAAAATTTTTGACATGATTGATTTGAGAAAGCATTGGCTATATTACATTGTCTCAATTAAGTACTCAGACATTCGACCTTTAAAACGCCCTGCAGTTATATATTTAGAATCATTCACTAACCAGTCGATGCATGATAGGTTAAAATAACCAATTACTAGGAACTGTGAATTTTCACAAGGTATATCGTAAGTTTGACAAGTGGTCCAAAAACCGCTTGAATTCATCAAAAGGTGCACCACAACTAAGCTTATTACAAACGAATAAATAAGACCCATTCACCAGACTGATTTTGATCCAAACATCATCAAAGGCAAAAGAATCCAGAGAAGAAAGCGCAGAAAATTCAATTTTTTTGTTCAATGCTATAAGTGCTCTTCCACCATCAGTTTTGTTAGACAATTGCAGATTTCTGTTCTAATGCCTCATTTGAATTAATAGTATCATTTAACCATGTTTCGGTTAAGCAAACCAGATCGAGATTATTTAGTCGAGCCACTAATTTAAATTCGTTCAATTTAGTTTTCAAGCCTCTTGAGTTTTGATAATATAATTTGATGAAAGTTGACTTAGGGGCTAGTACATTCACGTGATGAGATAAGACATTAAAATTTTTAGAGTTTATAGATGACATACATGATGGATGTTGAGTTTGATTAGCGTTCACTATTTGACCGTTGCTTGAGCACTTATTCGTGGAAAATTTCTTTACCTTGGATAAAATATAAATTCCATTATTAATAATCCTGATGGCCAGGAAAGCGGTAACAAAAGTTTCTCGAAGTGCAACACACCAGTAACAACATCCATTACAAGCATTACAAGTTTCACATGCTACTTAACTACTGAACTACTGCTTGATAAATCATTAATTGTTCCTCATTTTCTCTATGGTGATGTAACATTCTATCGATCTGACTGTATATCTAAGAATAAACTTCGTATCGCATTCAATTTATGCCTTAGGAATATATTTAATATTGGTTTTAAATACAATGTAATACCTTATGCTAAGTACATTTATGGCTCCTCATTCTCTGTTTACTATGCGTTTCGTATTGCGTTTCAAGTGTTTAAATTAATTACTAGTAAACGTCTTCTATTTGGTTAAGGAATTTTTATTTGAAATCTAGCAATGAATTTCGATCCTTTAAGTACCTCGGTTTAGTTGTCAGCAAAGAAGGGGAAGGTTGTTTGTTCATGATGTTTTCTTTATATGTAAGAAATTTCCGTGCCTATAAAATCACTGAGATCCTAAAACGAGTCAGCGGTTTAGGAGACATTGTCTAGCTTACGTGGAAGCTCTGAACATATTTTAGCTTATTTTTAACTTCCCGATATGAGAAGCTATTGTTTTTGGGTCGATTTTCGAAATCGAAATTTTTATGATATCTTTACGTTTCATGACCTCCTGATTCCTGAAGCTGTTTAGACTATTTTTAACTGGAAGTCTGTATTTTTGTATGTATGTATATCGTCGCTTTAATAATGAAACAACGTATTCGCAAAAGTGTAGTTTCGAGATAATTGGGTTTAAAGATTTTTCGATTTTCTGATTTTCGTAAACTCGGTAGCACTATTGAATAAATAAAGATATTGGAAAAAAAATTTCTACCAATTAATCTTGACTAATTTCCCCACAACATATTAAAATTTCACATTAGTACCTGCTGGCTTTTCTACATAAAAAGAGGTGAAAAGTCAATCAGGTACCTTATACGTTATTTCATATTTCATATACGTTATTTCATTTTGCATGGAAGTACGATTAAGCCTAAAATTAATTATTATTGAACTAACGCATAATATTCTTACAATTTTTTATTTATATGAACCGGCATATCATGTAGTAATGAATGATGCTTATAAAATATTTTAGATTTACCATTTCGTGTGGCGATCGTAATGTATGTAAAGTATATACGACACTGATTTTACCCAAGTTATTATTCTGAAGGAATTGAAATATCGTACATGCATTTACGCTGTTTCAATATTTAACCAAATTCAAATTTGCATGTACGTTAATTAACAATATATTAATTTTCAACCCCAGTTATAAATAAATTGGAAAATGTTAAAATGCCACTTTATAGACATCCTTATGGGGAATGCAGCGCACCCATTATATAATAACAACGTATATATGGCATACGTTATTTCATTATTAAAGCGACGATATATTACTTTATGTGGATCAAATTTTGTCCAACGCTTTCTCAACAACGGATGGATCGATTTCAACGGAAATGGTCACAGTCGATGTATTGTAGCGTAGCTTAGAGCCCAGTCCTTTTCTACCGAAATTAAATCATTAATTTTTTAGTAGTTGCCCAAAAACTGAAAATGATCTCTTGCAAGTATCATGAGAATAAATTATGATATCAAGGTCATTAGCCTACCATACTGTTTGTCAACGTGTCATCCATTTATAATGGGATTGGTAATTGGTATAAACAATTGCTATCTTAGTTTTTGCGTTGTTTAAGAAAATGTGATAAAACTACATGTTATTTTCGTTACGTAAACTCATGAGATCTTGAGGCAAATTTTGTATGAAAATGAGCTGCAAACGCATCCGGGTGTATTTGAATATCGAAGATCTGAGTTATTTTCAAATTTTGACAATGGGGTTAGGGGGTAGTGAGTGTAATCGCCTGAAAACTCTTTATTTTAAACTTCTTCAACTTTAAACACTCAGTTCTGACATTCAGTTTTATTGAAACTTAGCTAAGTTTTTTGTAATGTTTAACGTAGTTTTGCAACTTACGGTTAAATAGCTTTTTTATTCTTTTAAGAATGTCACAACATTATAGCCTAAAGTTATGAAGCATTTTTGACGAATCTTTGATCAAACGTTTCAATTAACACGAGAAAGAACTAGTTAGCTTTTGGTCTTGTATACAAAGTGTACGGTGTCTATTAAACAAATGATGATTTTTTAGCTGACCTGATATATTAGGTTGTTGTGTCTATACAACTCCTTTTAGTTCGCAGTATTTAGGTTTTTATGTATTGTGTATATGTGAGTGTAATGTTATTTAGATGTAAATTATTACAAGTGAATTAATTTATCGTTTAAAAAATAAATAGTTATAATGTGTATTTATGGCTAATCCCTAATTGAGCTAATATTAATTGTTTAATGAGTTCTTTGTTTAAGTTTTATTTAATATTTTTTTGGTAATTTTTCTTTTTACTTTGATTTATGTTCTATAGAAAACATATTTTTGGATGATGCAATTAAATCATATTGTTTAACTTTACAGTCTCAACATAGGCAGTAAAGTCGGTTTTATGTGTCAGTATACCTTTTATCCAATAGTCTTGGCAACTAAATAATTTTTAACTTTACGGGAAGTTCTTTGCGCAACCCTTAAGGTCACTCCATCATCCCACTAGTTTAATATTACTTCGGTTTGAAAAACCTAAGTATTACATTCACGAGACAAAATTGAAATTCTTAACCTTTCTTTTTTGGCATTTCTCGACGTTTTAGGTGCTAACGATTCTAAAAAAGCAAAACAAAAATGTGTGTCTGTCTGCCGACCGGCCAGTCGGCCGTCACAACCGACCAACCAAAAAAAAAAAATTAATTATGTGTATGACATGCTATTGAACATGGAATATGGTTCTATAAGCTTCAGCTAATCCCAACTGAAAGGAGCAGGGGGCAAATATCAAGTTGTTGCAGATTAAATGTCGCATTTTAACAAAAATTTATTATTATTAGGGAAATGTTTTTGAATAATTCTTTGTGTGATTCCAGTTTCCACTGGAATGGAAACTTATTCAGTGTTTCCAGTTTCCATTTTTGGAATTTTGAAAAAAGTTTGTATTTATAATTTTATTATAATTTTTGCAATATCTTAGGAATTTTGAAGAAAGTTTGTAAATAAGATTTTGTTATAATTTTTTGAAATCAATTCAATCAGACCCCTTTTTTGAAAAAAATAAAATTAATTACGTATTTGTATGACATGAAATTTAATTAAATATGAAAGTGGTAGATAATGGGTTGTTTGTTTTCGAAAAGTTGAAATTGCTCAACGCTAAATGGATAGGATTTGGAGTAGTTTGCTCTTGCTGAGTGTATTATCATCTTTTCACTAAATTGATTACTAAGTTGATTTATGATCTGTTGTAATTTTCCGGCAACGTATCGATGTTTCGTGTTAGTTTGGAATAAACAGAGATAAAATACTTTTACTTTTGCAAATAACTTTTTGTTTAATAGACATCGCTACTCAAAACTAAAAACAAAGTGTTCATAAAAGCCTTTAGCCGAAAACTATATAAAAATCATTAATCCAAACCGAAGTCTTGAGATTTCAGCCACTTCATATTTTTATTTTGTATTTCAAAGTTGGTTAATTAGGTTGATTTTTTATATTTTATTATTATCGGTATTTTTTTTAGAGATCCTTTTGTTTTCTTCATTTGTTTCTTTATATATTTTGATTGTATTTAAAATACGGTTGTTGAATTTTGGAAATTAAAAATTGGCTAAATTTGAGTATCACGGTATCGGTAATTCTTTTGGGAGCATCTTACAATGTATATTTTGAGAAGACATTTGGTCTTGTTTATATGTAAATGAATCACTTTAAAATAGAAATAGGTAGCTGTTTTTGCCCACCTCCCAAGCAGGGTTTGCCGGACTTTGAGATACGGCCAAGCACTGGCATATTAATGGTTAACAGTACTTGGCTAATGTTATTGGGCCAGTACTAGAACCAGCCATCTGCCGTTCTATGGTTAACAGAAAAGAACCAGTATATAAATACCTTTGAACGGCCAAGCATTGGCCCATGGAAGGTAAACAGTACTTGGCAATTGTTATTAGTCCATTACTAGAACCATGAATTCTTTTTTTTTTTTTTTATTAATTAATCAATGAATAGTTAATTTTTTAATATTAAACTCTGTTCACGATAAACTTAGGTTTAAAAAGGAATTCCTTATGTGAAACTACACTGGATAAATAAATAAATAAATAAATCCGGCGATCTATAGTTTAAAGAAAATAGCCAGTACATTTTAAATTAAATGGCCAATCAATGGTCTCCTTAATGGTTAACATTAATTGGCTATTGTTATTGGGCTAGTACTGCAGCCATGAATTTATTGAGTTATGTCATTTGGTTAAAATTCTCTAGAGTATTATCCGTTTTAGAAATACATACATAGTTTTAAAAATTTCACATATATAGTTTAGTTATCGCTTCTCGGCTGAAAGACTATGATAATATTGAAAAGGTTGGTATATGTTTTAACTTTTTTTTCATTTCTATTTTATTTTAATTATTTTGTAAATAATTTATGTAAATTTACATATGAAAATATTATTTTATATTATTTTAATGGCAGTCATGGTTGCCAGTACTCGGCCATTGTTGCATTACTGGTCGCCAGTAATGGATCATTACTGAACCAGTTGTATTATCATGTATGGGAAGTTTTGAATTTTGTTTCGTCATTTTTATTTTATTTTAAATTATTTTGTATTAAATTTAATTAAATTTACAAAGACAACATTTTTTTTTTGTAATGGCCCAGTCATGGTTGCCAGAACTTGACCATTACTACAATACTGGTCATCTTTATTGGTCCGTTACTAGGCCAGCTGTACAACCTTGTATGGGCGATTGCTGTTTTTTTCTCTCTGGCCCATGGCAGCCATTTATTGTCTGAAGTTATCATTCAGTAAAATTATGTTAATGGTCCAGTCATGGTTGCCAGTACTCGGCCATTGCTGCGTTACTGGTTGCCATTAATAGACCATTACTGAACCAGTTGTACAACCTTGTATGGGCTTACTTAAGTTTGCCCAATATGTTTCAGAACTATGCGAAACCGCAAACCGTGTCTTAGTTACGAAATTATAACCGTTTTCTTCATCATTTTTGAAATAAAGCAATCAAAGAGTTCGTTTAAGCAACTTTTTTGACGACAAATGCTTTTTAATATTTAAATATGCAAAATAAAATACAAATCTATATGATAAATAAAAATAATTAAATGATTTGTATAAAAATATAATTATTTAATATTATGAAAAACTTATTTTTGTATTATAAATTATTTTTTACCGCAATCAAAATAAATTGGTATTTAAAAAGTCAACATACGGAATAAAAAAGCAAATTCTGATTTTGACAGTGATTAAAATGTTTTTGTCAGATTCACAATATTGTGTAGAATTTTACACCACTTTGGTATATTGTGGAATATGAATTTCATAATATTGTTTAAATTTACAATATTGTGATTACATTATGTGTTCTGGGAATAGGGTCCCAGGTACAAATTTTAAAAATCGTTTATTATTTCGAAAACGAAGTCATTCAGTAATTTTTCATATCTGTTTTTATACGGCTCGTTAACAGCTATTTATGTATTAAGGGCGTAAAGTATGTCTTTTCCGCTTGAGAGTGAAATTGTAATCGTAGAAAGAATCACTCGAAAGCAAAAAAGATACTTTATGCCCGAATTACATACAAGATTTTTTGTACGAGTCAGAATCTGTATTATTTGCATTAATAAAAATACATATATTTACACAAAATAGTAAAATATTTTTTTAGAAAATTATTTTATCCAATTAGTTTTTCGAAATAATAGTAACAAAATGATAACTTTAGGCATTGTTATTTCAATTTTAGGCATTGTTATTATAATATTGGCATTGTTATTTCAACTTTGGCATTTGGCGGTTATTTCAATAGGAAAAAATGGCCTGCTTTACGAACAGTTTTTGAATCGTAAAAGTGCATTTTACGGTTTACTCGTACAAAAATTAATTTAATTGACGGTTAAATTTTAGATAGAGACCTTCGATTAATTGAAAACCTCGAATTATAAAAAGTTACTTTAACAAACTGAACTGTTCTTCAACAAACTGAAACTGTCTCCAAAAATCCTCAAAACACTGAATCATCATCATTACATCTTAAATATGGGTAATTCTTTTATAAACCGAACACCTTTCTAACCGACCATTTTTGATTTGGCTGAAAATTTTTTAGGGGTTTTTTATCGAAAAAAAAGATATATCTCGAGGATTTTTTTTTTGGAAAATAGAGCTGTTTTAAATTTCGAGAATTTCGTGATTTTTGGCTTGAAGACTTGTTTCCAAAGATTTATAACTTCGGTTCTAGTAGAGATAGACACGTTTTGTATGTTTTATTTTAAAGAATAGAGATGCAATTTAAAAAAAAACTTATTTATAAAAAGTATTAACAAATTCCTATTGTTATAAACAAATAAAATTTTAAAATCAATTTTTAGTCATTATATAAAATAAATAAAGAGTGTTTAATGTAATCATCGTATTCTACGTTCAATTTTCAGTAATAATGAGTTTTACTGTTACAAATAAGTTAATTTTTCCAGCGCCGGACGATAAAAATTTATAAAATTTTTTATCGTCTCGCGCTCGATAAACTAGTTTATTTCTAACAGTAAAACTCATTTCTCCAATAATTAAATATACGTTTCTTTTTGAAAACTGAACGTAGAATACGATGGTCATACTAAGCACTCTTTATGTTTGTTAAAAATGACTAAAACCTAATTTTAACATTTTATTTGCTTATAACAATAGGAATTTGTGAATAACATTAGTTGAAAATATTTATTTTTAAAAAATTCCATCTTTTAGCTTTCAAATAAAAAAAAGAAAAAGCTTCTATCTTCTATAAAACCGAAGTTATGAATTTTTGAAAATAAGTCTTCAAGCCAAAAATCACGAAATTCTCGAAATTTAGAATAGCTCTATTTTCCATAAAAAAAAAAAATCCTCGAACACGAATATCTTTTTTTTTCGATAAAAAACCCCTAAAAAAATTTCAGCCAAATCAAAAATGAGTCGGTCAGATTTTGTCCAAATCTGTTCGGTTTATAAAAGAATTACCCATATGTAGATGTGATGATGATTCAGCGTTTTGAGGATTTTTAGAGAACTGTTTCAGTCTCTCGAAGAACAGTTCATAACACTTGTTTACAAAAAATTATAGTGAAGTGTACACTTATGTTTCGAGACGTCATAATTCTCAAGTATGTACTGAAACAAACTTAAAACATTTGTTACGGATCTTTCGCTGTTCCAAGCAATTTTCTATTCTATTCTATTCAATTGAATGTACATTCATTTCTAGTGACTTATAATTCTATACTACATAATGGTTAGATCCATTGATAAATAAAAATCTTAATAATAGCTAATAGATAAAAATCTTAATAATATCTTGAATGTACTGATAAATTTTTGTTTTTTAAATAAATAAAAGAAACCAGTAAAAAATGAAATTGAACTTTGGTTTTTATATCGGATTCCCCATAATAAGAAGTTTTTTTTAAGAAGATGATTGCGTTAAAGAACCGTATTAATCATTGAATTTATAGATTAGTATGAATCAAAAAATACTCTTAAATAATATTACTGTTAAACAATAAGTCTAAGTGTTAGTCGTCAGTTTGGAGTATTCAGTTTCCAGTTTACAAAATAGAATGGATTTTTTAAAGTTTCAAAGTGAGTTTCTCATTTGAAGGTTCTTCTGTGTGATGAATGAACCATTGTGTTTAGTATTGACGAACTTATAGAAGAGTATTAGTTCGATCAGCACTACACAGGACTTTTCCACGGCAAAGACCATCAATGCTCCTATATTGCCCTCAAATGTAATTTTGGTGAGCGCCCATATCGAACGCAGACACAGCGATTCTTTTGTTGAGGCGACCATGCATACCCATAATCTGACATGTAGACTGCTTATAGTCATTTATGTCATCCTCATATTCTGAAGATCTTTAGGAAAAAGCCAACAGCTTTGAATGATCTGCCAGTCAGAATTCTTAGACAACACTATGCCAACATGCGGCTTCAGTGTCCTGAGAGAGAGAGACAAATATTGTCAATACGTGAGGGACTGATAGCACAGACCTCTAGTTTTATTTACATATTTGGTCTAAACATTAGCACTACAGTTGAGCCGCTTAAAGTTACACCAAGATGGTTAACACTATCTTGAAGTGTGTGTTGGTAAACCAACGAATTGTGTTTTAGAAGCATTAATCGCTAAAGTGATCATCTGACACCAACCGTTTATCTTACACCAATTTTTATTTACACCAAGAGCATTTTGTATTTTACTGCAGAGATGAGCTGTATTGTCTTCTTTTAGAATTTAGAATGTAGAGCATGGAATTAAGAATTTAGACTTTAGAATTTAGCCTAAGAAATTGATTCTTTACGAAATGTGTATTACGAAATTTTAAACTATATGAAGTTATGGAATTTGAAATGTGAAGTGCAGAATCTAGCATTTTAACCTATAGATTATGAATTTTGAAATTTTAAATTACGAACTAGAAACTACAGTTTTGAAATTAAAAAATATAAAAACATATGTTGTTGGAGAGTATTAATTTTAAATTTTCCATTTTGAACAAGTGTTTGAACAAATAAAAAAAAATATACTAATAGTACGCTTTAAAAACCCACTGACATGTTCAAAATATAAAACTCAAATTGCTAAGTTCTAATACTGTGAATGGTCAACCCCGTAGTTCAATTTATTCTAAGATTCTAAGAAAATTTGTTAATTGTAGAAGTTATGACTATGAGTAGAAGTTTATCGAAAACAACAAGACCCGCTTGTGGTGAACGGACTTACACCAAAAAGGTGTTTTGTTAATGCTCGAAAGCAGACCGAAGATTAGCTAAGATTTAAAGAAATTCTCTAAATAATTTACTATTTTATTTGGGTTCCGTCCTTATTTCAGTTCATTATTTTAAAATAATACATGTCAACAAACATAAAAACATTTGTGTGTGCTACAGGTCAATCAACCAATTTTTAACAATTTCTCAGTTAATTACTTTGCTGCGTCACACACGCAGTATTATTTATTTTATTTTGCACGCTTATTTTATTTATTTTATATTATTTTTGATAAAAGAAAAAGGGGTGAAGAAAAAAGGATTTTTCTTACAATTAATTTTATGTTTGCTAAATTTTACTTAAATCGTATTTGTGCGATATGGGTAATTCTTTTACAAACCGAACACTTTTCTGACCGAAACATCTTTGATTGGGAATCTGAATATTTTTTTATGAGTTTTATATCGAAAAAAAGACATACAAAATATAACGGGAAAATATAGCGGGAGTCCGAGTCATTTTCAAAAATACATAACTTCGGTTCTATTAAAGATAGAAACTTCTGTTTTGTTTTATTTTAAAGATGCTAGTTTAAAAAAAAATAAAATCAATAAAAGTTATTAACAAACTCCTATTGTTATATACAAATAAAATGTTCAAATCGATCTTTAGTCATTGCCCCACCCACGAAATGAGTTTTTAGTATGACCATCGTGTTCTACGTTTAATTTCCTATAAAATACGTATTTTTAATTAATGGAGAAATGGTTTTTACTGTTACAAATAAATTAATTTATCGAGCGCGGGATGACAAAAAATTCCATTAATGGGTTATTCTTTAACATACCGAACAGATTAGGAGAAAATGTGACCAAGACATTTTTGATTTGACTGAAATTTTGTTTACTACATGAACAAAAAGATATACGTGTTCGAGGATTTTTTATTATTTTTGTTTGGGGGGAAATAGAGCGGATCTAAATTAAGGTAAGGATAGAAACTTTTTTACTGTTTTATTTTAAAGTTAAAAGATGGAATTTTTAAAAAAAAAGTATTATATATAAGAAATATGAACAACTTCCTATTGTTATAAACAAATCAAATGTTAAAATCGATTTTTAGTTACTACCTAACAAAATTAAAGAGTGTTTAGTATGAAAATCGTATTCTACATTCAATTTTCTATAGAAAACGTATATTTAGTTAATGGGGAATAGTAGATTCTTGTATGAGCTTAGAATGAAGGCAATTCTTTAGGAGAGAATCATCCGAGTGAAGAATTGCCAACATCCTAAGCGAATACAAGATGCTATTTTATCCACGACTGCAAATATTTCCATTAATTTCCAGTTTTCCTTAAAAAAATTGTATCGCCATATTAAAATTAATTCATCAAAGATAACAAGAAAAACAAAACAAAACATGTTTGTTGTTTATTTTATATTTTATATATGTATTGTTCTTGTTTTAACCTGTTTATATTACTATACCAACAAATGATGTTTTTAATTTGTTAGGGGAATATATAATAAACTATAGAACTGTTAAAGAATTTAATCAAATTCACTAGTTAAGGAATGAATATAATTACAATAAAAGACAAAGGCATGTAAAGCATATATTCTTTAGTGGTCGTGGATAAACGATTTTTACTGTTAGAAATAAATTAATTTATGGAGCACGGGACGACAAAACATTTCATAAATTTTTGTCGTTCCGCCTGGAAAAAATTAATTTATTTCTAACAGTAAAAATCGTTTCCCCATTAATTAAATATACGTTTTTTATAGAAAATTGAATGTAGAATACGATTTTCATACTAAACACTCTTTAATTTTGTTAGATAGTGACTAAAAACCGATTTTAACATTTGATTTGTTTATAACAATAGAAATTTGTTTATAATTTTTATATATAATACTTTTTTTTTAAACATTCCATCTTTTCACTTTAAAAAAAAACAGAAAAAAAGTTTCTATCTTTACCAGAACCGAAGTTATGAGTCTTTGAAAATAAGTCTTCAAGCCAAAAATTACGAAATTCTCAAAATTTAGATCCGGTCTATTTCCCCCAAAAAAAATCCTCGAACTTGTATATTTTTTTGCTTATGTAGAACACGTAAAAAAATTTCAGTCAAATCAATAATGTTTTGGTTGGTCACGTTTTGTACTAATAAGGTAGAAACACAACACGGACGATAACGTCGGACGATAAAAAAAACGTCTACAATTTCGCTGTTGTAACCACAACAAAGGCGTCAGCGTGAAAAGCTGTCAAAAATAAAATTGCATAAGCTAAAATACTTTGTTCTTTGTCAAAATGAATTTCACAAATTTCAATTTTAAAAATAACTAATTTTTACTAATAAATAAATAATAATAATTTTTCTACTAATAACTAATTTTAAAAATAAAATACAATATACAAATTATGATAATATATAAATGAATAAAACCGAACTTTGAACATAAACTGAAAAATTAAGTTGACAACTCAAAACAAAACGATTACAGCCTCAGAATCGCGAAAAACATCAGAAAATCATATTTTTCAGTTGGCGGTACTGTCACAATAACATTAAAAATTACCCTTGCAACCAAATAAAAATAGAATTGATATCTGGCAATAATCATCGCCGACTATAAATTAGAAATAGAATCTAAATTTTCTCCGACGAAAAAAACTTTTTCGTTTATCGCTGTAGTTGTGTTTGAAATGTATGTATCCTGTGTATTCTAATGTTACTAACGTCGTCGTCGGACGATTTCGCCCGTGTTGTGTTTCTAGCTATATGTTCGGTATGTTAAAGAATGATCCATTTATGGAATTTTTTGTCATCCCGCGCTCGATAAATTAATTTATTTGTAACAGTAAAAATCATTTATCCATTAATTAAAAATAAGTATTTTATAGAAAATTAAATGTAGAACACGATGGTCATACTAAAAACTCATTTCGTGGCCCGGGTAGGAGCTGCAAATATTAATCAACGGACCAATCTCGGGCCAGTATTGGTGAGCCAAGTCTTGGCTAGTTAGCTTTGGTTTCAGTCTGGTCCAGTTGTAAATGCCTAGACTGCACCAATGTTAAATTTATTGTATTACGCGTTATTAACCAGTGCAATGTATTGTAAACATGTGGAGGCCATATATGTTTATCTTTATTTTCATATATGTTACTCTTTCCACATATTTAAAGAAGGGCTGGAAAAACAATTGGTTTGGTAGACCTGGCCCAAGTCTTATTTGCCAGACTTGGTCCTAGCCTGGCTTGACGGACTTGGGTCCAGGACATCAGTCCAAGCTTGGGCCGTTTGAAAATGTCAAGCCTGGCCCAAACCCCAGAAGCTGTGGCGCGCGCTTGGCCCAAGTTTCGCCCCTTAGCGTTTTCTTACTCGGGGGGTGAGGCAATGACTAAAGATCGATTTGAACATTTTATTTGTTTATAACAATAGGAGTTTGTTAATAACTTTTAATTAATTTTATTTTTTTTAAACTAGAATTTTTTAACTTTAAAATAAAACAAAACAGCAGCAGAATTCTGTAACTGTGAAGTGGGGAAGTGATAAGTTTTTTATCACTTCACCGCAAAAATATCTAAGTGAGGGAAGTTTTAAAACAATAAAGTTAACACTGACGTTTTGTTTGGCATTGAAATGAAATCGTTTCTTTTGTTGTTATTGACATTAATTGACATTATGTCAAAAAACAGCATAACGTCAATGCGATTTGATTTTTAAACTGTTCATTTCTAAATTAAATGCAGATTAATTTTACAAATTTAATTTCTAAAATAGTTATATATATTTAAATTTGTAAAAATTTACGTTTAAATTGTGTTGAAACTTAAAATAAACATTTAATGATATGTATATTTGACGTTTGACAGTGCGGGGCTTGCTATTAGATTTTTAACACTCTAATCGCATATAGAATCGCAAAAATGGTAAAATGATAAAAAATTAATGATAAAATCTAAATGAAAAAATTTGTAACACTTCACTTCACAGTTACAGAATTTGGCTGCGACATGAAAAAATAAATTTTGAAAGAAAAAGATAAAATAGTTATTTGTTTGACTAGAACTAAAAATTATTGATTATGGGACGAGTATTAATATTGAGGTGCGACGCGACAGCGGAGATCGGATCTGCCGAGTTTTAAAATCAAATAATAATCAATTTCTAAGCTCTGTTTTTTAAGAAATTTTCTTACTGTGTAGTTGTGTTTTCTTAGGAGTGGTAAATTTTATCTTTGCAAAAAAAATATAAAAAATTTCTTTTGGTTTTTATTAATCATACTTTTCTTCCCTTCGAAATTATTAGTAGCAGGCGCGCTTTCTTTAAACAACGAGAGAAAAGCAAGCAAAATAATAATTAACTGTCAGATTTTTTTACAACTCTTCAGATGGATTTCCAATTTCTGAAATAAAACTTGTTCCAAAAGCAGTTGGGAAACTGGAATTATTAGAGATGAAAGAGTATCAGCCTTTACTTCTTTAATTGAATTTTGGAAACTCGTGCCGGAATCGAAATATTCACACTTAAAACATCCTGCTTGCCGCCTGATTTCAATTTTTGGTACAACATATTGCTGTGAAACATGTACTGCACAATGAAATTCATAAAATCGAGATTTTGTTCACAGTTGAACAATCAGCCAGCATCTTGCCGAACTGTTATGAAAGTGTTAATTAATGAATTTTTAGTTCTTTTTTATTAATGATTTTAATTATATTTTATTTTTATTACTTAAATTTGAAAATGAATGATGAAATGAACATGATGGTGAAACTCTATCCTTAAGATTGTTTGAACTTGTTCAAATGATCTGACGGACTGAAACCATGCCAAAGGAATTAACCCCAGCTATGCTGATACCAATCCATAAAGATAAGATCTTTTCATACATTTTGCTACCCAAAATCAATCTTTTTGCTAAACAACTGTTTGGAGAATATCAGTGTGGCTTCCGGCAAGGCCGAGGTACCACCGATGCACTTTTCTCGATAAGGATGATTTTGGAAAAGTGTCGAGAGTTCAACATACCTGTGTACCAACTCTTAATTGATTTCAGGTAGGCCTATGACTCACTCGAACGAGAGACACTATGGTCTGCTCTGGTTTTAATGGGAATCACTGGTAAACTGGTTTCACTATGAAAATGACAGTATAGAACTCTCAATGCTGTGCACGAGTGGAGAACGAAATATCGAAGTTCTTTAAAGTCGACTCCGGGTTAAGACAAGGTGATGCTATCTCTCCTATACTCTTTAATCTAGCCCTGGTATGATATGTGTGCCGTCAAAGAAACTACCGACTAACAACAATATATTGTCAATAAATTCAGTACAGATGATCGCGTACGCAGATAATGTTGTCATCTTCGGCCGAAGTGAAACTGTTATAAGTGAGACGTTCAAGTCGCTTGAGAGTGGTGCTAGAAAAATTGGTCTTCAAATCAACTGCGATAAAATCAAACATATGATTGTTCAAGAGAGGCTGAGAAGAAAGCTTTGATGTGCGGCGATGAACGAATTGAGGGAGTTGAATCTTTTAAATATTTGGGATCAATACTTGACTCAAACAACAACATACTTACAGATATAAAAGCTCGAATCGCTGCAGGTAATCGAACTTTCTACTCAATTAAACCTCTTTCTGGATCACCGTATGTATTCACTAACACCAAACTCAAGTTATACAAGACGTTGATTAATTAGACCGGTGGTAATGTATAACGATATAACTTTGAGATCAGAGACTTTCTTGAGGGTCCAAATATGATAGGTTCTATCCGTTCCAACCAAACCAAGCATTCCGGTTTGGGCATGTTCCACGAGCCGTTTCACTGTCTGGAATGATTAAAAAAATGTACGTTAGTGCCCCAGGGAGTGGCGACCGCGAGGTAGACCAAGACTGCAATGGGAGACGGACGTAATAAACGACCTTAAAAAAATCGGCTGCCATGGTAATTATATGTCGCTATTGCGAATGACCGTGGTGAATATTCGAAGCTGATAAGCTTGGCAACGCTCCTACATGGAGCATGAACAGCACAAAAAAAAACAAATTTGAAAATAGCTATTTTGATTTGTGTGAAAACAATTATTTTTTAACACTTAAGTTGCAGGTAAAAATAATTGTGTGCTTAAATACTGCGTGGTGACTCTTAAAAAAATAAAAAAACGGGAAATGGCCCTCATTGTTTCATGCGTGTCCACACTTGCCCTAATGCAAACGTTATTAGATGCTGCTCGTGTAGTGGTTCAAAATTGCATGGATGCGTTTTCAGAGGTGCTAAGCGAATAATGAAATGCTACCATATCGCGATATATTAATGCTGCTTCTAAGGAATTTTGGAAGTCGGCTTCGAAAATTGCTGCTTTTAAAAATTTGCTAATTATGAAAAATTTACAGATTTAAAAATAATCATCAAACATTATTAATAAAATAACCATAGAAATTTAAGAATATTTTATCGAGATATCTCTCCAAAACTTAAATTTAGGAATGTTCCAATTTTGGATTGAAGCGCCAGGTATTCAGAATTAAGTAAACATACATATGTTAACGCTTTTATGTATGCCGAGTTGTGTGAGATGTTGAAAAGAATTTTAGTCATATTCGACATTTACAATTACCTGAGAAGAGTAGATCATCTGATAAATCATTGACAATGCAAATATTGTTGTATTCATGCATTTGGTAAATTTTTTGTACATTTTATATTTTCAGCTCGAAACGAAATTAGCAAAAGAGAAGAAACAACTATCGTATATTGCTGAAAACAACAGAAAAATTGACTGAATAAAACAAAAATATGCATGGGGCCTTTATACCCCGGTCTCATATATCATGCCATTATTGACCGGTGGACCTGAAGATCAATGCCATAGGAGGATTGGCCTAAAATACCTGTGTTTGTGAACTGAATTTAGGATCAATATATCAAGTCTGATATATCGTGTCTACATACAGACACATTCACATATGGACAAAAACGCAATCGCGTAAACTATATAGCTTTCGAAAGTTAATAACGAAACTTTAAATAAAGCTTAAACTTCTATTAACTTTATTTTTCTATGCGAAAAGTAAACTCACTAGTGTAAAAAACTAACAAATTATAGTTGCTATGGTTTTTCATATAATTTTACAAAGTATTTTAAACAACGTAACCATGAAAAAATAGAATATGAATTTTGAATGTTTTATTGTCGATTTATAACTTTATAATTGATAGTAAATATCGATTATATATTAGTATCATAGAAAAAATAGCATTTCCTACGCGAGATAAAAACGTTTTTCGTTCGTAAACATGTCTCACTCGACGCTAGCGCGTCTCGTGAACAAATGTTTACTCACGAAAAAAACAATGTTTTCATCTCTTGTAGGAAAATATACTATTTTATAAATAACAGAAAACTAAACTAAATTAAACTTCAATATGTATTTGTACTGGGCTTCCCCTTATCGTAAAAAATTTCAGAAAAACCGTCAATAATAGTAAAATAGTATAGATAATAAAATAAACATATGTTATGATAAGAGAATATTAAAAAAATTGTATATTTAAAATAATGGGGATTCCCATAAACGTTTTACACATGTGCTTACATGGGATACAAATGTATTTGTAAATAAAATTTTCGTGGTTATCAGTTAAATTTGAATTTTAAAATGATATATGTATGCAATACAAAAATATTTAGTTTTATCTCACGATATCGAATTGAGTCTAACATTACTCAATTCGATATCGTGAGATAAAACTAAACATTTTATTAATGATCTTTTAATATTGTTGATTTCGACCACTCTTTTATGTTGTTATTTCGACTGCGTTCCAATTGATGCTAATTTGTATTAAAAGTGCTAAATCAATTTAGTCTTTTCATATGACTAAATCAATATTTTATTTCTAAGAATGTAAAGACATCGATGTTTTTATCAATCTCGGTCAATTTAATCATATAAATCTTCAAATAAAAATTGGGCGATTTTGTGAAATCAAATTTAGATTTAGCAGTTTAGTTCAATTTAGCAGGGTAATTGGAAGTGTTTGAATACTTTGTGATATGGTTTTTGTTCAATTTAAAACTAAAATAGTAAATTTTATAAAAATCTCTACACGTGTAAACTTTTTTGTACACGTCTGGCAAGGAATCATGGACATGGAAAAATAAATTTGGAAAAAATATGGTGTATTTGTTTGACTAGTCCTAAAAATTATGGATTTTGGGACGAGAAAAAACGTTGCAGTGCGACGCGGTAGTGCAGACTGGATCTTCCGAGCTCCAAAATTAAGTTTCAAAATCAAATAATAATCAATTTCTTACTAAGCCAGGTGTCTATTCTTTTTTCAATGATTAATAAAATATTTCTCCAGTCGCCAAGTTTTAGTTTGGTATAACCAACTAATTTGAGGTTGTGTTTGTGAGAAAAGAAATATTTGTCATGGGTGGTTTAGTAAATTGTTTTTAATGAAACATAAGAATCTTATCGTACGTCCATACAGTATTTTTAAAAGAAAATTTGTTAAGTAGTAGGTAATTAGTAATTATGATATGTGTTACAAGTTACAACAAAACATAAAAACCTTTTAATACCAAGGCCCCACAACAACATGCGTTCTAAGGTGTTGAGGGGGGAATTTTTTTTTTTATGTATATTTCTTAAAGAATGGATAACTAAACAATAAATCCTACCACATAATAATACATATATAGCATAGGCTAACAATTCGTCGCTAACAAAGATAATAGGAATATAATATAAAATAAAAGGGAAAACATTAATGATTAAAAAACTTTAACCTTTAAATTTGCTGGAACAAATCAAAAATAACATATTCGTTGATCATGTTTAATGATTATGATCTTCATTATCCAAATGATTATGATTATCATCCTCATAATAATGATCGTCAATGGTTTAAAGCCCAGATATAGAATTATATGAAGACTCGTTTCTTGAGCAAGCAATAGCGTGCCGTCATCAAGAAATATGCCATAACTAAGATTGAGGGTGCTATCGTTAACTGAATAGAATTCATGCATCAGCACCCCTAAGACATCACCTAGGCTAGATATCTCACTGCTATTGCCAGAGACATGTGATATATCACATTAACTCGTATGTCAATCGTAAGAACTGCAGTACGCAGGGCTTTCACACCCTTATCAATCTTATCAAAATACCGTTTTATATTAGAATTTGTGACTCATTCATAATATATAATTCATAATATAACCCGAAATAGCTCCAACAAAACATTAATTATAAATTAAAATAAATAAAATAGTTTATAGTTATATTTGTCATTTTTAATCTAATTAAAAATAATATTTATTTTAGAAATTATCAGTTTTGATTTCGTAAATAATTGATTTCAAATCAAGTAAAGGATGTGATAGCATATACCAGCGTTTCTTAAACTCGGGGTCGCGACCCCAACTGGGGTCGTTAGATTGTTTCATGGGGTCGCGAGAAATTCCCAATTTAAAAAAATATATAAAATAAAAATATTAAAAAAATAAATTTTCCCTATATAAGTCTTAAATTAACAAACTTTGGAAGGTTTTTGAATTAATTTTTCAAGGTTTTAAAATTGGATGACTTTTTAAATTTTGTAATGTTTTAACTTATCTTTTGGTGACATTCCACAATCCACAATACAATTTTGTAGTCGGATCGTTCAATAATTCAATATTCATAATTCAATAATTCAATATTTCACAACACCGTTGGATAATTCAGCCTTTTAACATAAAACTTAAAGATATACAACATATGGACATAAAAGCTCAAAAAGAATTCGCTGAACTATCCTTCCATAGTACTTTGAAAGCACTATTTAAGAATCAAATACCAGGAAATTTTTTTGGTTGGGAGAAACAGTTCAAATTATTTTGACATTTTCCACCACATATTTGTGCGAAAATGCATTTTCATCCTTATTGTATATATATTAAATCAAAATATCGCTATCAATTGCGCAATATTAAAAATGTATTGAGACCAGCGCTTTCGGAAATCGAGCCACAATTAACGTTACTTTGCTCTAAAAAGCAAGCACACCCATCACATTAAAAAATATTTTAATGTTTTATTTATTTTAATACTTAATAATATAAATAGAAAAGGTTATTAATCTTTATTTTTTATTAATTTTCATATTGTTTTAACTAGAAAAATATGGAGGGGCTGAAATCTCACAGCTCTCAGATATCAAGACTTCGGTCTGGGTTAAGGATTTTGATATAGTCTTCGGCAAAAAACTTTTATGAGGACATGATTTTTAGTTTTGGGCAGCGATGTATATCAAACATAGGTCTTTGTTAAAGTACAAGTATTTTTTTTTCTCTGTTTAGAAATTTATTACAAAACTAACACGAAACATCAATACGATGCCAGAAAATTATAACAGACCATAAATTAACATAATTTAGTGAAAAGATGATACACTCAGCAACTACACAAAAACCTCTCCATTTAGCGTTTCGAGAAAATATTACAAAATCACAAATTCATATTTCTTTCCATATTTCAAAAATATTGTAAAAATTAAATAAAATCAAACTTTTCAAAATTCCAAAAATATTCCAAAAATTAGAATAAAATCAAATATTTAAACTTTTTCTAAATTCCAATAATATTCCAAAAATTCTTAAAAATTCAAACTTTTCCAAAATTCTAAAAATATTGCAAAAATGATAACAAAATCAAAAATTGAAAATTTTTCAAAATTCCAAAAATTTTAATAGATTCAAAAAATTAAAAATTTTTCAAAATTCTAAAAATATTCCAAAAATTCTTACAAAATCAAAAATTAAAACTTTTTCCAAAATTCTAAAAATATTGAAAAAATTATTACAAAATCAAATATACAAACTTTTTTCAAAATTCCAAAAATATTTCAAAAACTATAACAAATTAAAAAATTTCCATGTTCAATTTCATTTTCAATTACATTTACATCATAAAAACAGCTACATTTTTTTCCAAAAAATTGGCTAAAAAAATAAATGAAATCATTTTTCGACACACTTGACATTAATTTTTTGTCAAACTTATAATGCCATAATTCTCAATAATAATAATAAAATTTCATGTCATACAAATTATTAATTTTATTTTTTTCCGAAAAATTGGGTAAAAAAGTTAATAAAAATCTTTCTTTTGACACACTTGACAACATTTTTTTGACAAACTCATAATGCCATAATTCTCTATAATAATAATAAAATTTCATCTAAACAAATAATTAATTTTATTTTTTTCCAAAAAATTGGGTAAAAAAATTAATAAAAATCTTTCTTTTGACACACTTGACAACATTTTTTTGACAAACTTATAATGCAATAATCTAGTTTCTGATCCCACATACCAATTCCTACCATCAAGGTTTCTCCAAATTCAATGTTCCTACTCGTAATCACTTAAAATGGACGTTTTTTAAGCCAAAAATATGAAAATTTGCTGTTTTTGACACACTTAATGGTTTTTTTGACACACTTCCGGTACAGTTATCGAACACAGTGTCCTTTCGGACCAGTCCTTTGAGTATACCTATTTTTAGAAGAAAAAAAATTTTGAAATCCCTCCAGCGGTTTTCCCTGCAGCGTAGTAGGTAATGACGGACGGCCGGCAGACAGACATACATTTTTTTTCTGCTTTTTTAGAATCAGTAGGTTCTAAAACGTCAAGAAATGCCAAAAAAAGTGGGGGTAAGAATTTCCCTTTTGGCTCATGAATATAATACTTAGGTCTTTCAGACCGAAGTAATGTTATAAATTTTTATTTTTATATTAGCTGAAAATAAAATAGTTTTTGTTGTTTAATTAAACGTTTTTTTTTTTTAATAACGTTTATTTGTAAAAAAAAAATATAGGTGGGTCGCCAAAATATGGCATTTAAAATTTGGGGTCGCAATACAAAAAAGTTTAAGAACCGCTGGCATATACAATGATTCCTATACGCCCTAAATTTATGTTTTGTTTTTAAATAATTTGTTATCTTAAGCTAAATAAAATTTATTGAAAAACATGATTGTAGGTTAAAAGTTCAACCACTTGAACATATGTTATAAATATTTTTTTAAATTTAATTGAAGAAGATAGGTTTCATTGTTAGCATATAGATATATATCAGATATGTCACGAGAAAACAAAGTTCTTCAATTTTCCACTTGAAACTATCTTCGTATTGTTATCACTCATTTATAAATATTTTTTCATTATAAGAATTGTTATCGCGTTTATTTGTAGGATATGGAACTATTTTGACGCACATTGAAAATAATCGTGGGAAGTGAACTATTTTAAATAGAACAAAACATCACAATAACAAATATTATATTTAGACTTTCATCAAAATGGTATGAGTAATAAAAAACGATTAGTACTTTGAAATTTATTTGATTTATGGATATCATAGCCAGTGGCGTAGCTAGCATGGGTGGCACCCGGGGCGGATATTGTGGTGTCACCCCAAAAATAAAAACTGTCAATAATAATAAAAAGCCGATAAACGTAATTTATAATTTTTTTTAATTAATACAAATGAGCATTATTATTATAAGCCCGCAAGTAATTTTTAACTAATTTTAATTTGCTGAAACTCCTCTCACACGAAGCCACTAATACGCAAATAGTCATAAATAACTTTAGTGCGACCGTAAGATTCGGAAGAAATTCTAAAAAAGCCCATTCTACGATGAATTTCAAAAAGTCTAGGTACACCCAGTTAGAAACTGTAACATTGGCCGCTTTTAAATGCCTCCTCACCCTTTGTATCTCTATGAGGAGTTCTGTTGCCAATACCGCATCATAAAAACCAGTAAATTTTGATACCGATAATTTTAACTCTTCACTGTTCGCCAAAAGCTAAGTGTTTCTCTGCACAGCCTTGAACAATGAAGTTAAATCTTGAACTGAGTTCAGTCTAGTTCGGAGTTCAACACTGAATCGGTCAAGACATTCCAACATGTCCTTTTTAAGTTGAGCTCTCAGTGTCAGTCCAACATAAGGTGCAAACTCACCACCCGTTCGTTTTTTGCGTTTTTATGACGAATTCGGCTTTCCATTGGAATGTCATAGTCCTCCGATTTTTTCGCAGCAAGATCTATTGCCTCTTCTACAATGAGACTTCGTTATGAATTGACTCTATTTTTGTAGCTAATTGATCAATATTCAAGCCCGTGCTTTGCAATCCAATCTGAGCACAGATATTATTTCTCTTAGAATATCATTCCAAAACAAAAGATAGCAAAGAAACGAAAAATCACATGCTGCATTGATAAGGTTCTGTGCAGCGCCTCTAGTGTCTACATTTTCTTGTTGATCACTTAACTTCTCAATTTCAGCCACAATCCCATCAAAGTTTTCGGCCAATACTTTTACTGCAGCATAATGAGCACTCCAATGCGCTGTTAAGAGTATTTTAACAGTTGCTTTGTTGTGTTTAGCAAGTACTTCCCAGCGGCTAGTCGAAGCAGAAAAACATGTAAAAATGGCTTTCACTGACGAGTGTTGGCCGTATAAATTAATTGAATGATCTTTGCAGCCCACAAAAATTGCTTTGTTATTTTTTGCTTTAATAATAGCTTGCACTTCTCCATGTATACTACTCATAACAGCTGCATTATCATAACCTTTGGGAGCGACAATTCATAACATCTATACCATCATTTTCAAGATTTTACACTGAAAAAAACATGTCCTATTTCCAATCGAAATGCAGTTGTCTCAACCTCACCGTGTTGGCAGATATGGCGAATCGAAATACGAGATTGATTCAACAACCGTACAATGATAAGCCGATGCAGTTGAGACAATCACATGAAATATTTATGTGAAAATAAAATATAGTTCAATTAATCTCAAATACTTAAATTTTAAAATGAAAAATTCATGATATAAGGCCAAAGAAATATGTTTTCATGGAAATAGTTATTAACTTTATTCAACTTCTGTTATATTGGATCGCACTTTATATTTTAATTACACCTCATTCTGTTATCAGGAAAATGTTACTGAGTCCCAATCACGGAGAAATTGTTTGTAAATATCTTTTCTTTGCATGAATAGTAAACTGCCATCTTCGAGATGAGGTTATCATTACTTCAATTTTTTTTTCAGTGTAAGAATTTCATCGCTTAAATCAGCGGCTTTTTTTCCACGTAAAGGAAAAAATCCAAGGAATACTTCCTTGATTTCCACTTTACTACCATCAATTTTCACACAACGAATCACTTCTGACATTTGATCAATATGTGAAATGTCAGCACACCATCAAACATAATTCCAAAATATTTAACCGATTTAATTTCGTTGACAAGCTTAAACTTTACGTGGTTCGCTAAAACATTTATGAACTCATTTTGTACATCTGGTGAAAAATATGATACTTTTGGTGATTTACCATGCTCCAAATTCAAAATGTGTTCTTTTAACACTACATCATACTTTGACAATAGTTTGGTTAGTTCTAAGAAATTGCCTTTATTTGAAGAACTTTGTCCTTCATCATGTCCATGAAATGCTGGGTTTTGTTTAGATAAAAACAAAGTTATATCCAATAATCTTGATAAAAGATGTTTCCACTTCTGTTTTTTATTATATATTAATTGCAAGGCTGCGTCTCGTATCGTTTTATGAATTTTTAACCTCATTTCCAAAGCTTTCCACTTTTCAAAATTCTCCAGATGTTCATTTGAAGTTTCATGCTCGGCCACTTTGGGATTTAGTTTCCACCGCTTCTGATATCCAGTAGTAAATGTTGATTTTGTATTATTATTATTGGTGACAGCAAATACACGACAACAGAAGCAATACAGGACGCAAGTTATTATTTACAGGAGAATAAACAATCCATGGCCGTAGAATTTTTTCACCATTATTCATCATTTTATAAAACCATTCTTTAGAAAGATGGCGAACATCACCTTTTATGTCTAACCCGTGTCTAGATACAGTAACAAACGACCCTTCTCTATTTTGAAAATGTTCACTTTCTTTTTTTATGATTTCAATGCGAACATTACCAGAGACGAGTATATTCCAATGTGATACATCTCTTAAGTCCTGAAGTGATTCACCCATGCAAATACTGTCTTCAATAGTAGAAGCATTAGCGGCATTATCACTGTCATTTTCATTATTCCTTTCTAATTCGTCATCATAGGTTATCATTATTAATTCTGTATTGTTGCTGTTACTTTCCGAAGATGAGCCAATATTCTCTGAAACATTCGTTGCAGAAACAGAAGTGGAAACATCTTTTATCAAGATTATTGGATATAACTTTGTTTTTATCTAAACAAAACCCAGCATTTCATGGACATGATGAAGGACAAAGTTCTTCAAATAAAGGCAATTTCTTAGAACTAACCAAACTATTGTCAAAGTATGATGTAGTGTTAAAAGAACACATTTTGAATTTGGAGCATGGTAAATCACCAAAAGTATCATATTTGTCACCAGATATACAAAATGAGTTCATAAATGTTTTAGCGAACCACGTAAAGTTTAAGCTTGTCAACGAAATTAAATCGGTTAAATATTTTGGAATTATGTTTGATGGTGTGCTGACATTTCACATATTGATCAAATGTCAGAAGTGATTCGTTGTGTGAAAATTGATGGTAGTAAAGTGGAAATCAAGGAAGTTGTTGCTTCCTAATTGAACTAATATAAGTCTGGCAACAACTTAATGTTTTATTCTATTCGAAAAAAATATTCATTTAGTATTATCGTCAATATTTATGTAACAAATAAAATTTATTTTCCTTTTTTTTTGTAAATTCCCAATTATCCTAACATCTGGCAGCAATAAAACCTTTAAGCAATTTATAAAACCTAGAATAAGCTGCACTGTCTTGTCTTTATGTTTAAGGTTGTAAATCCATTTTTTGCTTATTTTGTTTTCTCTTTGTACACCAAATTTTATTAGTTTTAAGATTAGTTTAGAAAATATTAAAAAAAAAATAATTAAGATAGTATTAGTTATATTCAAATTTTTAGACTTAAGAAACTTTCTTTTATTATTTTAACAGTCAGTCGATTCATATCTATTGAATATAATATACCAGGTTCCAATCCTGATAAAAATAAAAAAATTCTTTTAATTAATTAAAAATAATCACACAAAATCAGTTTGGCGTGTGATGTGCTTTCATGATTAAAGCACAGATTTTTACATGGTCCTTCGAGCCGGATGGATAAAACATCCAAAGTGAAATTTATAAAATAAACAAGTGTTAAAGTAAATTTATTCAAAATATATAAAGAGCTTATAAGAAAAGATACCAATATTAATGAAAACATAAAACTGTTAAAGTGAAGTGATATTTAAAACTTATACAAAAGGAATTGGCAGACGAGACACAGAATCATGAATTAGAGCGAATAGCTTTTGAGGTGGAACACCAACGATGTGCGGATCAAATAAATAAGCGGTTAGGTGAGTTAGAAGACATTTCTAAATATCAAGCACCAGTTCCTCCCGTACCAACTGTTTCAGTGAAACATTTTAGCTCACTTCTGCCAAATATTGAAATAAAACCATACGATGGAAATCCGATAAATTGGCATAGCTTTCATGATACTTTCAAATCACTGGTTCATGACAACAGCGATTACCCTGCGGTTCACAAATTTCATTTGTTTAAAAATGCTTTAGTCGGAGATCTTAAGCCTTTGATCATTTCCTTTAATGCAAATGAAGAAAATTATAATGCCGTTTGGGAAGCATTAATAAAACGGTGTAACAAACCACGTCAAATTATCAAATCACATTTGGAGGAGCTTCTTGAACTTCCGACAATATCTCGTGATTCACCAAACACATTGCGTCAGTTTACAAAAAAAGCACAGATGCATGTTCATGCTCTTGCCTCATTAAATGAACCCGTTGATCAATGGGATTCATTTTTAATTTTGCTCATAACCCGAAAGCTTGACAAAATAACAAAACGCGCGTGGGATCGTTCGTTAGAAGATGATGAGGTTCCGACATTCAATATTTTAATAAAATTTTTAGACAAACAAGCAAGAGGGGAAGAATTCGATTCCAAACCATTTTCAGTACAACCCTTTAAAACCAAGAAAACTTTCATTCAAAACGGTAACGGCTCAAACATTAATCGTCACTGCTGGAAATGTCTTTCGTCCGAGCACGACATATATTTCTGTCCAGAATTTTTAAAATTATCCAATAACGAGCGCTATGATGTAGCAAAAGGAGCAAAATGTTGCATTAATTGCTTAAAGACAGGCCACTATACAACTAATTGTAAGAGCCAAAATTGTAGAATATGCCATCAGAATCATAACACACTTTTACATTTTCCAAAATTTTCAAATGACTCTTTTAACAGTAGACAGGATCTTGAAGTATCAGCTACTCATAGCTCAGAAAATCAATGTACAAATTTAGCAGTTCCTGAATGTTCTAATAATCTTAATACCACCTTAACTTCATTTTGCGATTCAGAAGTTTTGTTAGGTACGGCACGAATTTTAATACAAGATAAATTTAATAATTTTCACGAATGTCGAGTATTGCTAGACGGGTGTTCGCAAACACATTTTATAACAGAAAGTTTAGCAAATCGATTACAGTTAGAAAAGGAACAAATTGATTTACCATTTTCTGGCCTAGGTCAACTCAGCACCAGAGCACAATTCAGAGTCACAACTACGATAAAGTCTAACTCGAATTCCTTTACAGCTAAAGTCACATTCGTAGCTCTACCTAAAATAACCGGAGATCTTCCTTCTCGTCAAGTAAATCGAAATTTATTACAACTCCCAAACAATATTACGCTAGCAGATCCTGAATTTCATAAACCAGGAAACATCGATGCTTTGATTGGAAATACTTTGTTTTATCAGTTGTTGAGTATAGGTCAAATCAAGCTCTGCAAAACATCCATAATATTACAAAAAACAAGATTAGGTTGGCTTGTTACCGGTCAAATTAATAATTCAAATGAAAATACTACAAAAATGACGCACATCATAACCCTAGACGAACAGTTACGTAAATTTTGGGAGATGGAAGAAATGCCAGTTAAACAGCTGTTATCTCCTGAAGAAACAGCTTGTGAAAAACATTTTGTAGAGACGGTATCTCGAGATGATAATGGCCGATTTATCGTTAAACTTCCGTTCAATTCCTTGAAAAAGAATATCGGCCATTCATACACCGTAGCATTGAAGCGTTACTATTCCATGGAAAGAAAATGGGCAGTTAATAATGAACTTTGTAAAAACTATAATAATTTTCTAATTGAATATGCTGATTTGAATCACATGACCGACATTACTGAAGTTGACGATCAGAGTTCCGGGTTTTATTTGCCTCATCATGCCGTTATAAAGGAAAGTAGTACAACAACAAAGACGCGTGTAGTCTTTGATGCATCAGCCAAGTCCTCAACAGGGTATTCTTTAAACGATGCATTAATGGTAGGGCCAACGATTCAAAATAATATAATATCAATAACTACTCGGTTTCGCAAATATAAATTTGTTTTAGTGGCTGATATTGAAAAAATGTATCGGCAAATTAAAGTATGTACAGAAGATGCCAATTTTCAAAAAATTCTTTATCGTCAAAATCCACACGATCCTGTTAGAACATATCGGCTAGACACCGTCACATACGGAACAGCATCAGCACCATTTCAATCAATTCGATGCATGTGGTGGCTAGCGGACAAGTACCAACATTTATTTCCATTAGCAGCTAAGGTACTAAAAGAAGACTTTTATGTTGATGACATGCTGTCAGGAGCAAACTCTCTCACTGAAATCAAACAACTCAAGACACAATTAAAAGAACTGTTAGGTTTAGGTTGCTTCAATTTACGGAAATGGGTATCAAATGAACCAACATTGTTTAACGAGGACAAAGAATCACAGACTAGTATCAATTTATGCAATGATCAAGATACGCAAAAAATCTTAGGAGTTCGATGGGATATAAAACGTGACGAAATAGGGTACGTAGTACAACCATTAGTTGTTAATCGACTTGTAACCAAAAGAACAATTCTTTCGGAAATATCCCAATTATTTGATCCGTTAGGACTTTTAGGGCCAGTTATTGTTAAAGCAAAAATAATTATGCAAGAATTATGGAAAGCACAATTAAATTGGGACGAATCAATTCCTCAAAATATACATACAGCCTGGATAACGTTAAGGCAAGACTTGCATAATCTAGTTAATTTTAGAGTACCACGTAAAATTTGTATCGACGATGCAACTAACATTGAGTTGCATGGATTCTGCGATGCAAGTGAGAAAGCCTATGGAGCATGCATTTATTTACGTACAATTGACCAATTCAGTAATTCTGTTGTCCGACTGGTGTGCGCTAAATCTCGAGTTGCACCTATAAAAACCATTTCATTACCACGACTAGAACTATGTTCAGCCGAATTATTGTCAACACTTTTCATTTCAACCTCAACTTCATTAAAGTTAAAATTCGATAAAACCATTTTCTGGTCAGACTCGACCGTTGCATTACATTGGATAAAAACTCCACCACATAGTACACGGTTGAAAGCTTTTGTAGCAAATAGAATCACTAAAATTCAAGAACGTACAGAAGTCAGTGATTGGTTCCACGTCGCTAGCCAAGATAATCCAGCCGATGTAATTTCTCGAGGAGAAACACCAACAGACCTCATAAGTAACGAATTGTGGAAAAACGGTCCCTCATGGCTATCAAAACCAACATCGGAGTGGAAAATACCAGATTTGAATCATTTAGATGAAATTCCAGATCAATTACCACCAGTGGCACTCGTGTCTAATTTGAAAGACACTGATGTATTATATGAACGTTTCTCATCCATAAACAAACTTCTACGATTTATAGCATGTTGTTTACGCTTAAAACAATTATGTCGTTTCAATAAACGAATCAATGGTGAGCTTACCGCAGATGAGATAAGTACCGCACATATTAAACTCATTACGCTCATCCAGCTAGATGCCTTTTCAAAGGAAATTAAAAATCTAAAATCCAATAAACCACTTATCAAAACAAGCAAACTAATGTCTCTAAACCCATTTTTAGATACCGACGGTGTACTGCGCGTGGGGGGTCGTCTTGAATATTCAAAACTTCACTTTTCGCAAAAACATCCCATTTTACTTCCACGTAATCACCATGTGACTATTTTAATAATTCGAGAAACACATCTCAAAGCTTGGCACGCAGGAGTGCAAGGTACACTTAATTTGGTTCGTCAAAAATATTGGCCAATAGATAGCAAAAATACTACCCGTCAAATACTACATAAATGCATACGCTGCTTTAAAATGAAACCGAAGGTACCAGATTACCTTATGGGAAATCTGCCCGATACAAGGGTTACGATGACTAGACCATTTTCTAACGTTGGAGTAGATTACTGTGGTCCTTTTTATATAAAAGAAAAGAAACACAGGAACACTCAGAAAATAAAATCATATGTTGTGATCTTCGTATGCTTCGCCACCAAGGCTGTCCATTTAGAATTAACGACAGATTTAACATCGGAATCCTGTCTCGCAGCGATACGAAGATTTTTTGGCAGAAGAGGGAGAGCTAGTAATCTGTATTCAGATAATGGAACGAACTTCGTTGGGGCAAAAAATGAATTAACTGCTATTCGTTCTCTTTTACATTCCTCTAACTATAATAACACCATCTCGCACTCTTTAGCAAACGACGGCGTTAATTGGCATTTTATTCCTCCGCGTTCACCTCATTTTGGTGGACTATGGGAAATAGCAGTAAGAGCTTTCAAGCATCACTTTTACCGCACAGTTGGAAACACGTTATTTACATACGAACAATTTAATACATGCATTATAGAAATTGAAGCTGTTTTGAATTCCCGACCCTTAACCCCTATTTCCTCTGATCCAAATGACCTCACCTCCCTCTGTCCCTCTCATTTCTTAATAGGTGACATAATGATGGGTTTACCAGAAGCAAACATCGAAGCAACTGCTATCAACCGACTGTCAACATTTAATCACATACAACAAATCAAACAACATTTTTGGAGAAGGTGGCATAAGGAATATTTAAATGAATGCCACATTCGTAGCAAATGGCAAACAGGAGATGCGGAAAAAATAAAACTTGGAACCATGGTTATGATAAAAGAAGACAACATTTCACCCATGCATTGGCTTCTAGGCAGAGTAGTCGAAGTTCATCCGGGCAAAGATAAAATTATTCGAGTAGCTACCGTAAAAACAAAGGACGGAATTTACAAACGAGCTGTCAAAAAACTATGCCCACTTCCGATAGAGATTTCTTAAAAGAAAACAACGTCTATATTCAAGCATCACCAAAAATCGTTAGGTATAATACCAAAATCGCATGAATGATAGTTAAAAATTATTTCATATGGAACCAACCAGAATCAACATTTGAATCTATGTACATCAAACTACTATTAACACGTACATCAAATTATTTAATTTTAGCAACATATGTATTTTTAATATAACATTCAATGTAATTTTTTTGTTGAACTGTAACAGTTCAAGGTTGGCGTTATGTTGCTTCCTAATTGAACTAATATAAGTCTGGCAACAACTTAATGTTTTATTCTATTCGAAAAAAATATTCATTTAGTATTATCGTCAATATTTATGTAACAAATAAAATTTATTTTCCTTTTTTTTTGTAAATTCCCAATTATCCTAACATCTGGCAGCAATAAAACCTTTAAGCAATTTATAAAACCTAGAATAAGCTGCACTGTCTTGTCTTTATGTTTAAGGTTGTAAATCCATTTTTTGCTTATTTTGTTTTCTCTTTGTACACCAAATTTTATTAGTTTTAAGATTAGTTTAGAAAATATTAAAAAAAAAATAATTAAGATAGTATTAGTTATATTCAAATTTTTAGACTTAAGAAACTTTCTTTTATTATTTTAACAGTCAGTCGATTCATATCTATTGAATATAATATACCAGGTTCCAATCCTGATAAAAATAAAAAAATTCTTTTAATTAATTACAAATAATCACACAAAATCAGTTTGGCGTGTGATGTGCTTTCATGATTAAAGCACAGATTTTTACAGAAGTATTCCTTGGATTTTTTCCTTTACGTGGAAAAAAGCCGCTGATTTAAGCGATGAAATTCTTACACTGAAAAAAAAATTGAAGTAATGATAACCTCATCTCGAAGATGGCAGTTTACTATTCATGCAAAGAAAAGATATTTACAAACAATTTCACCGTGATTGGGACAACTACTCAGTACTCAGTAACATTTTCCTGATAACAGAATGAGGTGTAATTAAAATATAAAGTGCTATCCAATATAACAGTAGTTGAATAAAGTTAATAACTATTTCCATGAAAACATATTTCTTTGGCCTTATATCATGAATTTTTCATTTTAAAATTTAAGTATTTGAGATTAATTGAACTATATTTTATTTTCACATAAATATTTCATGTGATTGTCTCAACTGCATCGGCTTATCATTGTACGGTTGTTGAATCAATCTCGTATTTCGATTCGCCATATCCACGCAAGTTATTATTTACAGGAGAATAAACAATCCATGGCCGTAGAATTTTTTCACCATTATTCATCATTTTATAAAACCATTCTTTAGAAAGATGGCGAACATCACCTTTTATGTCTACCCGTGTCTAGATACAGTAACAAACGACCCTTCTCTATTTTGAAAATGTTCACTTTCTTTTTTTATGATTTCAATGCGAACATTACCAGAGACAAGTATATTCCAATGTGATACATCTCTTAAGTCCTGAAGTGATTCACCCATGCAAATACTGTCTTCAATAGTAGAAGCATTAGCGGCATTATCACTGTCATTTTCATTATTCCTTTCTAATTCGTCATCATAGGTTATCATTATTAATTCTGTATTGTTGCTGTTACTTTCCGAAGATGAGCCAATATTCTCTAAAACATTCGTTGCATCAACGTGATAATCAGTTTCTTTTGATGAACCTTGGATATCATCGGGTTTTGTAACATATTTATAGATTTGGTCTTTCTCTGCTGGAACCAACTTTTTCTTTAAAAAGTATGAACTCCTCGTGGCATATTTATTTTTTGGGATATTTGCTAAACGAAATCTAAAAAAATATTTTTGATTATAGTATAGGTATCAGCAAAGCATTAATTCTAAATATATTTGTAGGATACATAATAGGTACATAGTTCATAATAAGTACACTGTGTTAACGACTAAATACACCGCCAAGAAAATTAATTTATTTAAATTTCCTTGTAACAACTTATATTAAATAATATTTGATAAAATGGAATATAATCATAGCCTAATATTATAAGGAACTATTTAAAAAAATATAAGTATGAAATCCTAAAAGATATTTTATATAAAGAATTGAAACCAAAATTAAATATCCAATTAGAATTAAATATCCATGCTCAATAATTTACAAAATTGAATGTGATTTTTGTGAAAAATTTTACATCGGGAAAACCGGAAAATGTTTTAAAGACTGATTTAAGGAATATCTGCCTAAGAAGAAAAATAAACAAAATTTAAAGTTTATTTTTGCAAACCATTTACATAGTTAATAACAATAGCTACACCACTTTTAAAAAAAATTGAAGGCTTTACATTTATGTAGCCAAGGATCTTTAAAAGAATCACTTGATGAGTTTGAAATTTCCAAGGGATTTAAAACCCAACAAAATGTAATTTTAAATGATAAACTTTCATTTAATTCAAATATATAAATATATAAAACTGAAAACAAACAGTATGAGTATGCAGTGGCGGATTACCATAGAGGCGGAAGAGGCGGCCGCCTCGGGCCCCACATACACAGGGGCCCCCTCGCTACAAATAGTATTGATATTTTATAGGTATTCAAATATCAGATGATTGCGTTCATTCAACCAAAGTTTTTAAACCTAAAGATTTTTTGATTATAATCCCACATGTAAAAGTGTTAGGTTGTCAATTTGTATTACTTTTTTTCATGTATGTATTTATTTTAATAATTCTAATTTGATAGTTTTATAATTTTTTAATGTACAAATTCGTTTTCCAATTTGTATAGTAAAAAAACATTTTGTTTTGAAAAGCTCCACTGTTACGAATGAATATTAATACTAAAACTTTATTTGCAATGGGCTGTTATTATATTAATCGCATCTTAATTATTGATAAAAACAAAATCCAGATAAGTATTTTTTGGATATTTGAAGTATATTTGAGTTTTATATTTTCATCAATGATTTTGGATTTCTTTTAAGACCTACAATTTATTGAAAGCATTAAACTGAAAACCTCAATTTTAAGCATATAATTGTACATATTTTAGATTAATTTCATATATAACTAAATAAATGAAAACTTTTAAACGTGTAGAATTGAAATCTATTATTGTATGCTTAAAATCCATGTATTTTTTATACAATACATGCTAAGTTCATCATTTGGATTAACGTTTGAAAAGGGTTTCCATATGATATGATTGATATAGTATAGGTGTTTTAGCTTTATTTGTATATTTCGTTTTATCAACGTTGATTGGAAAAAAGATTGTCTAAAAAATTTGTTTGAAAAATTTGAAAAAAAGATTGTTTGTAACTGGACTGATGCTCAAATAGCTCGTGAAATTGAAGTACAACAAAAATGCTGGCGGGAAGTTTTAAAAAGAGTTGCAGCTACAGTAAAGCTATTAGCTACTTTGGGTTTAGCATTTCGTGGTCATCGAGAAGATATTGATTCGAACAGAAAAGGAAATTTTATGACATGCATTGAGTACCTATCCCAATTTGATGATTTTCTTTAAAATCATTTGGAGAGGTACAACCATCCAGGAAAAGGTAATGTAAGTTATTTATCACATACCACATGCGATGAATTTATAAATTTAATGGGAACTGAAGTAAAAGAACACCTAATTCAAGAAATTCAGGACTCTTTATATTATTCAATTATTGTTGATTCTACGCCCCAGAGGTGAACCACACTGACCAACTAAGTTTTATATTAAGGTACATTGATAAAGTGGGCGATGCGAGAGAACGATTTTTGGATTTTTACAGATTGAAAATCACAATTCACAACATCCACAATTCACATCACAACTTATTTTGAAAACTTTAAACAATTTGTCTTTGGATATTAAAAATTGTTGCGGTCAAACATATATGGCCGGAAAATATAATGGTTTACAAGCCAGAATTAAAACTCTAAGTGAGACCGCCATTTTTATTCCTTGTACAAGTCATACGCTTAATTTAATTGGAAATTATGCTGCAGATGCCTATTCTACTGCGGTGTATTATTTTCACTTTATCCAAAATATATATGTATTCTTTTCTTCATCTACTCACAGATGGAAGTTGCTTATTGATAATTTTTCCGATCCTAATTCCAAACATATTAAAAAATTAAGTGACACAAGTGACAAGATGGTCTGCAAGAGCTGATGCAGTATCCGCCTTGCGGTTTAATTACAAAAATATTAAAAGCATTCTTATCCAAATTAGCGAAAATGAAGACGAAAAACCGATTACTAAAGTTGAGGTTAAAGAATTAGCTAGCTCTTTCGATGAATATGAATTGCCTTATTAACCGTTTTATGGGATATATTATTACAATGAATCAATAGTACTAGAAAATCATTTCAAAATATTCAAACGAACTTATTACAAGGAGTAAAACTGTTTAATTCTTTGTCACAATTTATAAGGGATGTTCGGAATGCTTTTGAGAGCATATAAAAGCAAGCAAACTTATTAACAGGCAATATTAGCTACAAAGAAAGACGAAAAAGAAAACGCAAAATTATGTATGATGAATCATCTGCAAATGATACACAGCTAGTAGGACGAGAATTGTTTATTATAAATACTCACAATATGATCTGTGATGACTTGCCACTGAAATGTCTACCAGAACGTCCATATATGAAACTGTTTTAAATAATTTTAAATTATTGTTTGATCAAAATATATCCAGTGATGAAGTTGACAAGTGTATTTTAGAATTGTCAAATACATATGCGAGGGATATAGAAGTATAATATTTTAAAGACGAAGTACATCATTTTTTAAAATATATAAAAGAAGAGAACATCACTTGTCCATTTAAGATGAACAAGGTAATCATTGATGGCCTGCAATCTTCATTTCCCAATGTGGAAACTATTTTAAAAATATTTCTTACATTGCCGATATGCAACGCAAGTGTGGAACGATCTTTCTCCGTTCTGAAGCGGATAAAAAATTATTTAAGAAATGGTCTTAATCAAACTCATTTGCAAAATTTTTGGTAAAATCTTAGGCCCCAAAATTTTGTTCCGCCTCGGGCCCCTTAAAGGCATAATCCGCCACTGTGAGTATGTATCAACCAACAAAAATTTGCAAAACTGCAGTAATTGCATAACTGCCATTTTATTCTACAGTAATTATTTTTGTGTCCATTGAAAAACGATCTATTTCAATTTATTCTTTGAGTTTCAAGATAAAGGAAAAAAAATTATTTTGAGATCATTTACAAACACGGTAATTTGATTGTTTGTTAGTTTCCTTAGGTGTTTGCAATTAATTTGTTTGAAATGTAAAACATATATTAGGTAGTAAGGTTAAGCGGATATTTTAGAAATAATTTTGGAATAGAGACATTGTAACTTAAAGGTGCCACCCTATCGACAAAGGGTGCCACATTATCGACGTAAACCACTTTTCCTATACATTATTCAGCATATGTGTTTTCAGACATGGTCATTAAATAATCATGCTTGCATACTAAATAATATATCGTAAAAAACGGTCAATATGGTATCTATAGGAATATTCAAAGCTATTGAGTAATTGTGGTGATGGGATTCAATGCTCAACATGTTGATTCGATTAATATTGTTAAAATTTTATTTCACGTAATAACTCAAAAATTTTAAAAAGTAAAATAGATTCTTTTTGAACCAATAACACATTTATAGGACACATTTATAAGTTATCACAATTTATAAATTAAAATTATATGGATAACCTGGTTAAAATGGTTTCTAAGTGATTTATCGTTGAAAACATGTGATGGTTTGTTTAAGTTTTTTACGTTCGGGTGTCACCCCAAAACGGTTTCGAAGTGATTTATCATTGAAAACATTGTGATGGTTTGTTTAAGTTGTTTACGTTCGGGTGTCACCCCAAAACGGTTTCGAAATGATTTATCGTTGAAAACATTGTTATAGTTTGTTTAAGTTTTTTACGTTCGGGTGTCACCCCAAAACGGTTTCGAAGTGATTTATCATTGAAAACATTGTGATGGTTTGTTTAAGTTGTTTACGTTCGGGTGTCACCCCAAAACGGTTTCGAAGTGATTTATCGTTGAAAACATTGTGATGGTTTGTTTATGTTTTTTACGTTCGGGTGTCACCCCAAAACGGTTTCGAAGTGATTTATCATTGAAAACATTGTGATGGTTTGTTTAAGTTGTTTACGTTCGGGTGTCACCCCAAAACGGTTTCGAAGTGATTTATCGTTGAAAACATTGTGATGGTTTGTTTAAGTTTTTTACGTTCGGGTGTCACCCCAAAACGGTTTCGAAGTGATTTATCATTGAAAACATTGTGATGGTTTGTTTAAGTTGTTTACGTTCGGGTGTCACCCCAAAACGTTTTCGAAGTGATTTATCGTTGAAAACATTGTGATGGTTTGTTTATGTTTTTTACGTTCGGGTGTTACCCCAAAACGGTTTCGAAGTGATTTATCATTGAAAACATTGTGATGGTTTGTTTAAGTTGTTTACGTTCGGGTGTCACCCCAAAACGGGTGACACCCGGGGCGGACGAAATTTATCTCATTAAATACCACTCTTCATTGAAATTTTTGTCTAAAATTTTTCACTTTTACTCATTAAATTATTTTTAAGCAACACTGCTCAATCAAACCACTACTTAAACCACTCGTCCTTCGGACTCGTGGTTTATTGTGCGCTTTGATTCGCAGTGTTGCTAAATAATTTAATTCGTAAAATCAAAAAATTTTCGAAAAAATTTCAATGACTCGTGGTATTACAACCGATAATTTTTTTTTGCTGTCAGAAATTTTATTTTTCATTCATACAAACTATGATATTTAAACAGTAGGCTTTGCTTTAACTGTCGGCAATTCTTCTTGTCGTCGATAATTTTGCTTTGTCGTTATGAAAATTCTTTGTTGTCATTTTTTCTTCTAACAAAATGAAATATAATTTTATCTTAGTAGGCGCATAACTGTTATAAATTTGTAATTTATTTTTGACAAATAAACATAAACATGCAACCATTTGTGAATGACAACGGACATTTTTATTATTTGTGAAATTTTTTCGAAAATTTTTCAATTTTACTCATTAAATTATTTTTAAGCAACACTGCTCAATCAAACCACTACTTAAACCACTCGTCCTTCGCAGTGTTGCTAAATAATTTAATTCGTAAATTTAAAAAATTTTCGAAAAAATTTCAATGACTCGTGGTATTACAACCGATTATATCATTATTTTTTAAAAGCACTTAACAAGTATAAGGCCTTGTTCACACGGACGTTTTTTCTCAGCTAATTTGAACGTTTTTTTTCCGCTCGGAATGAAACATATGCAAATCATCATTGCTGTTCACACGCAACGTTTGTTTTCGCGCTGAAAAAAATCGCAAAAAATCGCTCATGTTTTATTTTCTCCGTCGTCGTATATTATACGACATATGAAAAAGCATGTCTGTGTTCAGACTAACCCCCCCCCCGGAAACAATTTACTAATGAATCTTTTTTTTAACAATTTATTAAGTAAAATTCTTTATATTACGATTGTTCAAATCAACATCACGAATTATATAAACAAATAACAAATTTAAATTAAACAGGATCAGGTTAATTTCAATTAAGAAACCAAAATATTTTATCACTCGAACGATATTTTGACAGTTTGTATTTTGAATTTTGACAGATTATGTGTTTTAGTTAGTTCACAATAGTGGAATTTTCTAGTAAAACCACAATAATTCAATAAACGTATTTTTCTACTACCCAACATAAAAAATCTGCTTTCGATGTTTGTTCATTGCCTCGAAAACTTCTTTTTCGTCACCGGTGATAAAAAACCTATACGAATTACTTTCGTACCTAGTGACGAAAGTAATTTTTTAAAAGCCATCTATTTTCTAATTTCTCAACTAGAATAAACCATCATAGAAGAAGTTAAGACAATCAATTGATTGATTGAATTGAATGAAATAATTTTGTTAGTGTTAATTTGTCTCTGTTTGGAGGAAGACGTTAATTTATTTTTGAATTATTTACGGACAATTTACATTAAAATTGTAAAAATAATAATAGTTAAATATATAATATTCATATATTCATTTTAAATAGTATGATAAAAAACAGTTGGTGTTAAGATATTTTTAAAAAATATTATTTCACCTATTTATTTAACAAAAATGAAAATAAAATATTTATTTTACGTAAAATAATTTAGGTTGTTTTAAAATATATCAAGAATTTACGTAACGTCATTCCCATTCAAAAACTAAATCAAAACTGATATTTTTATTTTAGAAATCTGAAATTGGAATTTGGAATTTGATTTTGTTTATGACAAAGTACAAACCGTCTTTAGTTATAAGCCTACTAGACACAAAATTAAAAAAAACAATAAACCTACAAAGATGTGTTATTTAATTATTTTTAGAACTTTATAGAGTAAATAGAATAATAATATAGGATTTTGTAGCGTAAAGAGAGTAAAAATATAACATCATGAATAACTATATGTATGGATGTGCAAAAATTCACGAAAAAAACAACAAGGCTTGTAATTAAAGACAGCTATGTTTATAACATAAAAATTGGATAATTTATTCATATTGAGTCATCAATTTTTTAATAGCAGAAATATAAATACACATATACAATTTTAATTTGTAACAGTGTATGTTTTAAAATGTGAATTGTATGTAATTATACATGAAAATGTTTAATAATTAATAATAATTTTTAAAAAAGTAGTAGAAAAAGTACAGTCTTCTACTCGCCGAAAATCATATTTTGAATCTCGCGACCATTACCAACCTCGGCTATCGCCTCGGCTGGTAAACTGTCCTCTCGTTTCAAAATATGTTGTTTTCGGCATCGTTGAAGAATATACTATTTTTAATATGGTAATAAATTGTAGTCGATTCGATTTAGTTACATAATACAAAATTTAATTTTTCACGACTCGTCTCTACAAATCGTCTCGACAATCACAATAAGGGTGAATGAGTTCTATAACTGTATACCGAAAGTGTGTCAAAAAAATCGTCAAGTGTATCAAAAAAAGCAATTTTCATATTTTTCCAAAAACGTTTATTCTCAGTGGTCACTTTGAATCTGCAAAAATCTTGATGATCGGAGTCTGTATGTGAGACCAGGACCTTTATTATTGTGTTGTTAGTATGTCAAAAACATCGTTAGGTGTGTTAAAACAAAAAAATTACATATATATAATATAACTATAACGAGAAGTATGGAGAAATCTTGAATGTGGAGAAATCTTGATGATCAGCATTGGTATGTGAGACCAGGAGCTTGATTGTTGTTTAATAAGTGTATCAAAAAAATACCGTCAAGTGTGTCAAAAGATTGATTTTCATTTATTTTTTTTGCCCAATTTTTTAAAAAAAAATAAAATAACATGGACAAGGCATATGGTTCTATCTAGTTTCATAACATATCGGAACAGTTGGAAAATATCAAGTTGTTGCAGATTAAATGTCGTTTTTTAACATAAGTTGTAATTATTAGGGAGATGTTTCCTTCTGAATAAAATTTGGCAATAAGTTTGAATTTATGATTATGTTAAAAATTTTGAAATATTTTTGGTATTTTGAAATTTCAAGCTTTGATTTTGGATTAATGTTTGGAATATTATTAGAATTGCGAAAAAAGTTTAAATTTTTGATTTCAATTTTTGATTTTGTAATAATTTTTTGAATATTTTTAAAATTTTGAAAAATTTTTGCTTTCATTATAATTTTGAAAAAAGTTTGTATATTCGATTTTGTAATAATTTTTATAATATTTTTAGAATTTTGAAAAAAATAAAATAATTTTGGAAAAGTTTCATTTTTTGATTTTATTTATAATTGTTGCAATATTTTTAAAATTTTGAAAAAAGTTTCAATCTTTGATTTTCTAGTAATTTTTGCAATATTTCTAGAATTTTTAAAAAAAAGAAAAAATTTTTTGAATTCTGAAAAAAGTTTGAATTTTTGATTTTGTAATATTCTCTTGAATATTTTTGGAAATTTGAAGCAAGCTGGAATTTATGATTTTATTATAATTTTTGAAATCTTGGGAAAAGTTTGAATTTTTGATTTTGTTTTAATTTTTTTAAATCAGGCCCCTTTTTAAAAAAAAAAAATTAATTAATTTGTACAACATTAAATGTAATTGGACATGATATTGGTAGACAATTGGTTTTTAGAGAGATTTTTGAGTAGTTTGCTGAGTCTACTATCTTTCCACTAAATTTTGATAATATATGACCTGTTATAATTTTCCGGAAACGTATTGATGTTTCGTGTTAGTTTTATAATAAACTTCTAAACAGAGATACAATACTTGTACTTTTACAAAGAATTAATATACATCGTTGCTCAAAACTAAAAACAATATCCTCATAAAAGCCTTTAGCTGAAAACTATATAAAAATCCTTAACACAGACCAAAATCTTGATATTTCAAAGCCTTGAGATTTTAGCCCCTTCATATTTTAATCTATTTATATTAAACAAATAATATTTTGTATTTTTTTAAACTTTTATGGTATATGTTTCTGATCATGTTGCACAATCCGACTTCTATTATTAGTAGGGGTCGGATTAGGCAATTGACGCTGTAGGTAACTGTAAAATCAACGTCTGAATAGTTATTAAATTATTACGTAAAATACTTTGTCTTGCTTAGAAATCTCAGTCATATATTATCTACTCAATTATAAAGCTACCAAGCATCCAGAACTAAAGTACATAATTCAATATTTTTCGACCTGAATCTTCAATGAAATCATTGCAATTTAATTAAAAATAACATTTTGAAAATAAACCAAATTTTCTTTTTATTTTAAATATAACTTTCTGCTATATTTTCCCGAAAATTTTAAATATTGTGTTCTAAATAATTTAAAAAAAAAATATTTCCCGAGGAAAAATGTTTGAAAAACAAATGATTCACAATTATTTTATTGGTTTTGGCATGAGTTTTATTAATATTTAAAATAAAATATTAATCAATTGATTCGGAATTAGCAAGAAATATTATTCTACTTAAATTGAATTAATATTTGTACGATGCGCAATATGACATCCACATGACCGTACTAGGGCTGTGTGTGTTACTACGAAATGATAAGTTGGGGCCTTTGTGTTAAATGTTAATGATTTTATTTACAAAATCTTTATAACAGTCCTACAAAAGTTACGATTATTGTGGAGGAAATGTGAGTCAAGTCTTCTAATTGTGAGGTTATCGTTATGTTCACAATAAGTCGTGGTTAAAACTGTCAACGATAAACAAGCTGATTTGAATTTTCAGAAGAGAAAAAGGAACGCGATACTTCTAGCGTTTTATAGAATTTACGATCAAAATTAAACTGGAATATTTTATCAAACTTAAGTTTATCAAGAAATTAAATAGGTGCAAATAGTAAATATTTACTACGACGAAAAAATTTAAATAAATAAACAAAACAAAGGATAATATTATAATCTGTTATTGATTTCGAACAAAAGCGATTTACATTCTTTAAAAATAAAAATATATTTCCATGTAACTTGATTTAGACATCGCTTCCATAGTGAAACAGTTTTGGAGAGTGACTATATGAAAGAAAATTAATTTATTTGAAATGTCATCGTTCTGGAATGTAATCAATGAATATTTATTGTTGATAATGTTTGAAAAGAAATAATAAAATATTAAGACATACATAGTAGTAATATAGTCGTTGTTAGTTCACAATTAGTGAAGGAAATATAATACATAGAACAAACAATTAAATTTATTTAAAACGATTAACATTACTGTTTGGGACCAGATAGATTATAATGAATTGGTTTGGAAAAATCAATCAATAAACTCTCCGAACCCTAATTTAGATAATGATTTCTTGATGTGGCTTGAACTGCTAACAAATTACTAAGTTAAATTCATAACCAAAAGTCGTCTGTGGTTAAACGAAAGCACCTTTTAGGATTAGATATACCTGTGTAGAAGTATATCGAATCATTGGTAGGAGACATAATTAGATTCTAGACGAGAACGAAATTTTTACCGGCCAATGACTTATATAGAAGCTGTTAAAAACAGCAAAACAAAAACAGAAAAGAAACTAGTAAACGTATTTTGTGACATAGATCTAAAAAATTTGCATTGCAACATTTGCAACATTTTTCCAATTTAACAACTATATGTATATTGGTTTACTATCGATTTTTTTAAAAACCGTTGTGTTGATGATTGTGAATGTTTTGCTAATCACATTGGCTAGGTGGAAGTCACACCCGGGTCCTCTGAATTAAAATTTATTAAAAAATAATATTTGATGCTGTATTGAATTTAAGCAAATGTAATTATTCCTTTTTTTAGTAAATATTCGTTCAATCTTTTTTGAACGTTCTACCAGTTTGTCCATTATAAAATTTGCTACATGTATTACACTTAATTTTATAAACTAAATCAAATCTATATTTGACTGTATTTTAATTCTTGTTAGGTTTGTTAGATTAAACGAACATTGCAGTTTTTGGGCTTTAAACAAAATAAATCAAAAGTTAGTAAAACCAAAAATATATCGAAAGCAACTTTTATTTTATTTTTTTGTGACAACATAAAAATATACCTACCCTTATACCCCTATACCCTTATAGTGGTTATGTTTCCTCAGCGACCACTTAACTAACCGTACTAAAGGTTAGCGGGCGTTCAATATTAGCAACAGATATAACAACTTTATCGCCATAAACACAAACTCAACAATTGCATGTTTTTTTTAGTGCAGCCATACATTTTGACTACATCATTGGGTAAGGTTATTTAATATACCAATTTCAAGATTAATGCCGTAGTTGTGACAACTAAATCAGAAACAAAGAATTTTTGACAATCTACAGACGAATTATTCATTTAGTGTAACCGAATTTGAGTTATCAACACTAAATTCAGTTATAAAGGACAAATCGCAATCACTTTAAACGAATCTTGATTCTTATAACTGCTAGTCTGTTACTATAACCTTTTATTGATCCTCACAACCACATTGCTAATAAACTTTTCTTTCAGTGTAGCTGGAATTAAACCTCGCCAGGCACCCAGTTCCCCTATTGTTTCTGATAGTGATTGCACTATTGGGACCAATGTTTATTACAACGAGGGATTGACTAGTTTTTGAGCGAACTTCCTGTTTGCACCTGTCAGTTAAATTATTTTTATGTTACTTTTTTTGTCCTTAGAAAAAATTTCTCAATTTCAAATAAAAAAATATTAGAAATAAGTACTTAAATCTTAGATAAAAAAATTATCACATTAAATATAAAACCTTATCAATTTTATGCGATATAGCATTGTGTTTTTGTTATAAGTATGAAGGTGAAATTTTTATAAATACCGGGTAAAACCATCTTTCGTGTTGTAGTTCTACTATATTCCCTGGAGCAGGATTTTATTTTTGCCTTACTGAAGACTGCTCTTCGTTCATTGCCACATCGCAGTTTTCTTTTGAACTTAGCATAACAAATTATATGAAGCCTGAACGATTTGCAAACTTCGTATTCCAGAAGAACGTGTTATAAATCTCAATATATCTGTCACAGTAAAGGTAATCGGTGGTTGTTCATTCTCAAACGTGCACTAGCATTACAAAGGTCAATCGTCCGATAGTAAAAGCTTCGCATGTTTATTTCCTTTATATCTGACTGTCTGTCTCTGTTTATGTCGTCGCGTGTCCTTTGGTTTCGGTCTCATTCTTTCCTACTCATACCAACCGTCATCCTATTCTTACATTCTCGGCGACATTAGACACAATCTGAAAAACGCAACGTGCATAACGATAACAACCTATTGATAGTCTTTACGGTGTAGGAGGCATGAATACTGCAGAAGATGTACTGCCTTATTTGCTTTTATAAACTGCATACAGAAAAAAGCTTTAAAGTTGATTTTGTTGTCTAGAACGACTCTAAGATGCATAGTTTAATTTATTGTTGAAAATTAGCTCAAAGATACGATAAGGTTTGATTACAGCTTGTTGCAACGTCCGTTTGATCGATCCACTAGAACTATGGCACTGTCACAACAATAACACATCGTATTATAAGAAAAAATCAGAAATAAAATTACGATTATTGTCGTCAAAGAAATAAAATAAGTTCGTTTTCAAGTCACATTGTTTATTTTAATTTATTTATGAGCAGAAATGTCGCTTTGTTTCTTTTTACCAATTTTAACGTTTATATTAGAATAACGAACGCACTCTGAAGGCAACATTTGAAGGTTATACCGAAATTTTTCAGTGTTCATAGAGCTTTTAATAACAAGCTTAGTTGGAGCTTTTTAATTATTTAAAGTTTTCGGAATACAAATCAGCTGATCACAACTGTCATGTTTTTTTCGGGAAAAAGTGTAACGGCAGGACTATTACTCTTTTACTCTAAAAATAATAATTTTCATTTTCAATTATAATTTCGTTAATTTTCTTAAAGGTCGCAACATTTTTGTATGCTACTGTTGAGATTTAGTTGCGTCACTCAATTTCAACAGTAAACATGTTTGATTTAATACGTTGGAGAAATTGTTGATTGTTGGAAAGGGAAACAGAAGCAGAAAAACTGTTATAAAAATAAGAAATTTTATAATAAATTCGATTAGTATATAATTTTTAATTGTTCAAATATGTACTTAAATCTAAGTAGGAAATTGTGTGTGATCACAAAAATTAAAGTATTTGATTTAATAAATTATAAATATAGTTCTCAATAGATTCTATTGATGAAATGTCTAATTGTTTTTTTTTCATTTGTGAATTGTTGGAAAATATAGTTGTCATCAGAATGTTGTGTTTGTATTCTGTGACATTGTCAAAGCCATAATTCGTTTAGTGATAATTTGCATTGAGTTTTTAAGGAGAAATTTATTCATATATATAAATATGACAGAAACACAAAAAAAATTCGAAAGTTTGAGTTTTTTTTTGAGAAAATAATAATGTTTCTGTACGTTTTGCTTATTTTATTTGTACATGCAGTGTTAGTATGTATGTTGGTAGAGCAGCTACCACTAATAAAATGTCGGATTTAGATGATGATACGCTAAATGGCTTAATACATAAATTGGATCTGGAAGAAGTATTTCTAAGTGGTTCACTACATCATGGTATAATAGAGTGGTGAACTTAAATCACTATTTCTGAGTTATTGATTTGAGTTATGTATATGGTTGGAAATCAGCAACATGTTTATTTGGAATAAGAAATTTTGGTGTTGATATTAATGATTATGTAAGACATCCAACCAAAGGATTATGTATATAGTTGCAACAAAGATCTGTCACGAAACAAACATGGCCAAGTAAATGGAGACAACAGTGAAGAAACAAAATAAATGCAAGCTTGTTTTTAAGTTTTACTATGTATAATTGAGTTTTGATTTTGTTTTCGATTAAAATTATTTGCATGTTAGTGAATAGTTAATTGTTTCTGTAGTTCAAAGATAAAGAGATTTCCAAGTTATTATTTGTGTGTCTATAAATTCAGTGTTTTCAGCTTGGATATAGTTTTGAGCTATCCGGCGTAATTAAAATTAATAAATAGTTTTCATAAAAGATCAAATTATTACAAAAGGTCTATTGTTTAGTTTATTGCATACTTATGGTTATTGCTGATTGTTCTTATTATTATCTAATCTATCAAAAAAAGTTATCTGAATTAACAGTAACGATAAAAATATAATCTATATTTATTTCTTCAATTAAGACATCGTAATAAATCACTAACCCTATATGACACTTCGGTGTCTGTCTGGTAAAGTTGATCTCCAAACCTATATATTAATTTTAACCTGAAATTTGATATGGATATAACCTTCCTAGTTCAGCCTAGACAACACAGCAAACACAAAATTTATGTTGTTGATTTGAAAGGACTATGATGTGAGGAAGTTAAACAAAATTGTTTTACTACGACAATTTGGGATTTACACAAAGTTAGCATGTTAGTTGGATCGGTGCGTAATTCGAAAAACTTCAACTTAGCTATTTGCCAAATGTGCTTTAATTTAATTAGAAGTGTACGAAGATGGCAAATCAAAAAAACTGCACTGAATAATCCGAGTCCATATATACATTTCCTATACGGTATTTATATTTCCATACGAAATGCGGTTGTCTCAACCTTGTCGCGAGCGCGGATATGGCGAATCGAACACTGAAATTGCTTCAACAGCTTTACATGCACATAACGGTGTAGTTGAGGCAATCGCACGTAATGTTTATGTGAAAATTGAATATATTTCAATTAATTTCAAATGCATACTTCGATTTTGAAATGAAAAATTTATGATATAAGGCCAAAGTCAATTTCTTTCATGTAAATAGTTATAAGCTTTATTTTATTCAACTAATGTTATATTGCATGTAACACTTTATATTTAAATAAACCTCGCATTCTTCTATCAGGAAAATGTTTACCTGGAGTTTTCCCAATCATCGTGACATTGTGTACAAGTATTTATTCTTTTTTTGAATAATACACTGGTAACCTCGAGATGAGGTTGTCCTTACTTTAATTTTTAGTGGAGCACAGTTTTTGACGTTATATTGTAACGAGACTCTACACGACTTAGTTTTTTATATTGTATTAAAATGTGGGTTTTCAGGCCAGAAAATACGCGACACCAAATACTCACTTTTCAACTTTTTTAATTTCAGGTTTATCGTTTTTTGTTATGCCTACAATGGCATAATTCAAATTTAACATATGACGACAACATCTTCCAACAAGTTTGGCACAACTTTGTTTTGATATCGATCTTTGTACTTCGGCTACCTACGACTTCCAAAAGAGTTTTTGATTACGTTTGAGAGAGTTTTTGTTTAGATCTGTCATAGAAAACTTCTACAACATGCCATGCGAATCATTATTAATTATTCAAATTATAAGCCATGATAAAATTGTTAGGTGGACCTACTTCTGATTGCAGATAAAAGATCTTCTTTTTTATTTATATTGTACCGTCCTTCGTCCTAGAATCTTACGTCGGCTGAAATTAGTCTACAAGTTATTCACAACATTGTTATTTAATACACAATCTTTTGCATATCATATTTACTTTGGTTTGAAAGATCTTAGTATTTGGAATATTTTGGAACATGTTCTAAAGGAATTTTGTTAAGAGGTTGTGAGTAAATGCAGGAGAAACAGTTAGTATCAATGTTAAACTAATTGTTAAAGCAATAAAAAGTAACAATTGGTGGCCATAGTGGGATTGTAAAATTTGACAGTCAAAAAAAAATAAAAACAAAATTATGCTGGGTATATTGAAGATTATGTTAACAATTAAAGGGATATTTAAAAAGTAAGAACAAATAGGTAAAACCAAAACTGTGATCTTAAAATTGTGTAGCAATTGCTAAAATAAGAAGAAAGAGTATCGCATGTAACTAAGGTAAATCTTGAGCATAAAAGAAATTGAATGCTGTTGACTATAAAACTATGTTGACTATGCTGTTGACTATCAAACTTAACCCTCTTCCGTCTAACGGACCAAAATTTCACATTACGTTAACATACGAGTACAAACGCACTAAAATTCGTGATCTCTAGTTTATCTTTTTAATTTTAATGACTCGACCATATTTATTATTATGAATGAACTTATATTCTTAAAAGATTGAGATCACGATTTTATTTAAGTTTTGCATCATTATCTTAAATGAATATATATATAATTGTAAGTAACTATCGTACATTAGACTTTAAAGGAACGAACAAAACAATGAAGACGATAAATTATTTTTGTTTATGAATATATCTGTAGGATGTTGAACAATAACAATATTTGCTTATTTTGACAAACAAATTGTATTTTGTTAAGGTTTACTGATTTGATTATCAGCAATATTTTTGTTATTCATACAAAGGAAAACGTTAAAAAATTAGGATGCATATGTTTAAATGATTTCAAAATTATTGGGTTTGTACTAACAAAAGCTTAGACAATGATTCTACAAAAAAGTTTATCTTTTCGCGGAACACTTTTCTTTTATAACTTGACTATTTTCGAAACTTCTAAAGAAATACCAAGTCTTATGGAGCTAATATGAACGAGCTTCACTTCAAACCTAAAATTATCAATTTTTGTTTACATAAACGAACTGTTTAAAATTACTAGCAAAGAATCTCATACCTGGTGTGTAGACATCGATCAATATACCGTTTATCGTGGTGACAAATCGTAACATCAACGCTAAAGTTGAGCATTTGCTTCAATATTTGTATGCAATTAACATGTTTATTGGAAGCAAATACCAACTGTGATGTGATACAACACATTCAAAATAATAGTAATGCTTGTGACGGAATCAACATCGAAATGTAGCTTTACATTGTAGTATATACAACATACAAGAAATAACCGCATAAGCGTATATAATATTACCTCATCAATAACTTTAGTAAGAGTAAAAATGTGTGTCAACTCTTCAATTGAGCTAAAAAACACAAAACATTTGGTTAGAATATCAAAAGCCTCTATTCAATTCTATCAAATAAATCAGACAATCCAAAAGATAGAGTTTTGGAATACGATACATAAACATTTAAAAAAATAAAGTGTTATCAACCATATCCCGAGGCTACCATTTTATTATTCAAACAAAGAAAAAGTGCTTGCAAACAATTTCACGGTGATAATGACAACTACGGTTAAACAATTGTCCTGAGAACATATAATGAGGTTGATTTAAAATATAAAGTGTTATATACAATATAACATTAGTTGAATGAAGTTAATAACTTTTCCATGAAAGATGTTGACTTCGGTCTTATTTCATGATTTTTTTAATTTCATAACAGAAGTATTTTAAATTGGTGCCCAATACCTTCTTGCCCTTCAATCAGCCCCAAACTTGCCACAAACAAAAAGTGTTAGATAGTACTTATAAATAAGGGCCTCTCAGAAGAGGAAGCCATAAAAGTCTGTGCCCTTTCCAAATCCTGTGACCTGACCACGATGATTAAAGGTGGGATACATAAGGAGCTAGCTCTGAAGGTAGTGGATAGAAGGAAGGGCATAGTTACCAAGAGCATGAGGGTCTGATTCGAGGCATCTCAGGACTCTCCACAGACAGCTACATCTGGTGTCAAAGAGCATAAGCCATCTGCCAGCCACCGACCACAGAAATGGCTACGGGACACCACAAGCAATCAAAGTGTACATCACTGCTGAAGGCTTTCCAGTCGCCCGCATGAGTTCTGAGCAGCTGAGGGACGTAAAAAGACAATTCATGGATTTAAAATCCATTGAAAATCCAAAAAAAAAGGTTGGTTGCTGCTTAACTGTGCTGATAATACATCGGTGCAGTGGGTTGCAAATGCGGTACCGAGGATAATGATCGGAAAGGTAAAGGTACGTACGCTAAAAGAGGACGAGTTACCTTGACATCTTAGAGTCATAGCTTACCTTCCAGACTGCGCCGTAGAATCAACAGAGAAGATCATGGAGATCATGGACCATCCTAAAGCATACTGTTGAAAAGATTCTCGCGATGCTGGTACTCAGATGCGATTCATCCAGTTGTATATTTTGTATTTATAAAATGAAACTATCATTCATAATTCACGTATAATTTATTTATATTTCAAGTACAAATATAGTTTTATTAATTATTTAATGGAATATTCTATGCTTAACAATATTATTGTTTATCAATTCTACGGTATTTGAACTTGTGTTCCGTACACGGGATCTATGTATAAATGATCTTGTATTTTGATTTATATATTTCTTAAAATATTTTAAATTAAATAAAAAGAGATGAATGTATTGTCATTACTATAATCATGATTGCTTGCAATAACACATGCTTTGGTGCGATTTGTGCTAGAATCGCAAAGTTTACTAGGCCAATCCAGCATACAATTGCCAGTTCTACCGAGAATGCGTTAGTAACTGGTAGCACTATCTCGAGACTTTCGGTTGCAAGTCAAGGACCATTCACATCTGATTTTGTAAGAAGCAATTCTAGCTCGGTGTCTTCTAACCTGCAAACATCGACAATCAAATCCTCCTCAATCAGAGCAAAACACCCACATGTCAAAAACATCAACCCTACTCCGAACGAGCAAACCGTTGCGTATATGGGACTAAGGCGGCGTCACGCAAAAAGCATGGCCTGCCGAAGGTTCCCGATGGACCACCATAGTCGTCTGGAGGCAAAACATGCCTTAAGTAAGTTGCGTTCAAATTAATCTGCACAAATCAGCAATGACCTCAGCTAATTTTTGTTCATCCAGGAACCATAGGCCAGTCAACAAAATATAAAAGTTCTATCGACCAACAAAAATATACAACTGATATACTTCCAGGTCAGAACAGGATCAGAACTGCAGTTTTCTTCAACAAACGCTAAAAGTATTTTCCTTAACAGAATTTATTTGTAGAAATCTAACAGCAGATTGAAATTCCTCTTCCCCATAGCGGAGCTCGAAAGTTCATTTTAGCATCTGCGTACTTTCCAGGTGATGAGGAGGAAATGCCACCTGATAAGGTAGCAAGCTAGTTCGGCATTGCAAGAACAAACGCTACAACCTAATAATTGCGTGCGATGTCAATGCTCATCACACCGTGTGCTATAGTAGCAACATCAACACAAAAGGTGAGTCTGCTTCAATACCTATATACAAACAACATGCTTATAGCTGATACTAAAAGTATCAGAGATGTGCCTTGGTGGAAAGGCAATTTGGAGAGGATATGAGGAATAAAATTCTCAAGTTCCTTAGCAAAGCAAAAAGAATAAACACCTGTACGTAGTACCGATCGGCTCTTACTAACTACAACAAAGAACTCAGACGACCAAAAATGGATAGTTGGAGAGGGCTCTGCGCAACAATTGACAGTGTACCGGCTGCAGCTCAACTCCAAAAATTGCTTGCGTTCGATCACATAAATCTTCTGGATTCAATCTGCAGGCTGGACGGTACATACACTACCAGCTGTAGTGAGAGTCTTAAAACACTATTCAGACCCACTTTGCCGAGCTCTACATGCGTTAGCTCGGAATAGGAAAATATACCAAACTCTGGTCCGTTAGATCCTGAAACTATGAAAGTTTCAGACCAACTAGCCAACAGAATACTTTTCCCCAACAGAACAATTTGGGCAATCAAATCATTCAAACCGTTCGAATACCCAGGCGCCGATGGAATATTCCCGATCTTCTTGCAAAGAGGTTTAACTGCCATTCTCCTATACAATATGTCTTGCATCTTTTCTTCTGAAAACAATGGAAAAGGTGCTGGAGTGAGAGAGAGTCTCTGAAGATTTTATTTTGGTGAGTGGCAGTACACGGTCGGATAAATCACCACCTTAACAAATTAGGCCTTCCTGCCCTTGGCAGATTCAGGTTCTGCAACTCGGAGGCAGAAACCATGGAACACATTATCTGCCACTGCTCTTAACTTGCATGGTGCAGATACATTAAGCTCGGTCAAAGGAGACTAGTCCTTCCTCTACCAGAAAACATTAATAAAATCCAGTTAATTAACTATGTTAAGGGGCTCGGATTCGACCACATTTGACATTCTGCGGTGACATCGACATCATCTGCAGTATAAAAACATCAGGGTTAAGCACAATAGATCTCTAGATTGCAGTGCTACTCGAACTAGCTAGCTAATTAGTCCAGCTTCGAGACCCCCCCCCCTTTTTTTTATAAAAGGATAGTCCAATTCAATATCATATGAGAATTTGCATAAACGTTTTCTATCCGTCATGATTTGCACGAGAACTTTTTAAATATAATTTTAAAAATGAGTATAAATTTAGCTTTTACAGTAGCACAAAACTTTTGTTACACAAGTTAAGACTACAAAACAATTGAAAAAATTTATTTTAATTATATTAAATTATTAATATCTTTTCTGTATTCTGTAAGTATACCTCTCGTTCTATCTTTTACAAATCTATACCATTTATCAAGTTTTTATGCTGTTTGTTCTTTATTAAGAAAAAAATTATAAATTAGAAAAATATAATTTTACTTTTGAGCTACCCAGTTAAAATGTGTTGTAAACATAGTTTGAAACGCTACTTATATCACTCCTTTATTTTGTTCTTTTAGAGCGCACACTTAAAAAAAATATAACACTCACAAATACAGGAATGAAAATAATAAAATATGATTCTTGCTACTAAATTGAAATAAATATTTTCTTTCAAATACTTACAACTTTTATTTTTGCTTCAAATTTGATGCTTTCCAACGTAAAATGCTTCGAATGCCTCGTTCAACTATGCATGTATTGTTAGAAAAATGAATATAAAGGATAACGAAAAGGTATTACTTTTGTTCTTTTGCAAATCGAATGAAAAAACACGAAAATATAATCTACTCCAAAGGAATAAAATCGAAAAAACAAAAATTTTACTCTTACGAGCAAGAAAGATATTCAAATTATAAACATTTTAATTTTTGAATATTATTTTAAAGGATTGAAATGAGTGCTCGAATAATACCGCATTTACAGCGGCATAGCAAATTAGTAGATGTAATTTAAATCTGTGCTGTAAACACTTTTTATTTTAAAAGTTTGCAACTAATTTGATATCTACATAGCCTTACTAAAAATCAAATTTTTTTTAATTTAATACTTCACGCTGTGAACACCATTGCAAATAAAAATCTTTGATTTCTACATCGTCTCCTCTTCCCAAAAATGAAATGCGGTATAAAATAATAATTTATAAGGAAATCTGAGTCTGTTTAAGTAAAATATTTTGTATTTTATTTTTCCTAATATACTTTCGATCTCTCGTATAAACACCAGGGAACACACATTTCTTTAAACAAAGAAACCTTTTCGCTAAGGAAGATCTGTTAGAGATCAGAAGATATTTGGAAAATAAAATGCAAATTATTGAAGTGAAAAAACTGAGTTTAGAATTTCTAAGAAAATTATAGTTAATAAAACACTATTTCAGTAACAAAAATATTGCACTGGTTGGTTCTCTCAATATAGTTAAATCAACATATACATAACATTATACAAACTGCAAGAAAAAACTGTGAAGCCATTGCTTTGACTGAGATATTGCTCAAACTTTACGTAGGTATAAGGTTTTTGTTTACTTCGATAATACGGGCAAATTTGATGGAAATATTTGTTTCGTGGGACAGATTTCTCCGTGGGACAACGCAATGAAATGCAAGCAGTGGCGTCCCAATGTATTTGGGGGCCCCTGGCCCACTATTTCTAGGGGGCCTTTTCGAAAATTAACAATAAGACTGCGTTCTAATTGATGCTTAATTGTACTAAAGTACTTATACTTTAATGAATCATTAAACCATTATTATTAATGCTTTAATAAAATATTAAACAACTACAATTAGTACTTTAATGAATCTGACCAATGTACTAGGTTAATGCTTTAATAAAGCTCATTTAATTACTAAACTGACGCACGAAAAAGCGTAGACTTTGCAACTTAGTTACAAAAAATGAATTTTTGAAATTGGCATGGGCAATTTTTGAAATTGCCCAGTAAAAAATATTGCATTGTTGTTTTTTAAATTTATTATTTGAAGTGTTCATTTTCATATTTTTATGAGTGTTTTATGGTGGGCCCCCGGCCCAGGGCCGGGTGGGCCGTACCGTAGTAACGGCACTGAATGCAAGATATTTCCACGCAGCATGGGACGTCTGACCAGTTTACTGTAGATGAACTATCAGCTGCAATTTTACCAGAAAAATTCCTGTTATCTTTTTTCTACAGAACTATTTTTTCACCATCCCAAATAAGAGGCTTCACAAATAATTTCACCAGTTCTGTAGTCGATCGCATACCAACTTTTCTTACAAGGTGTTTCAATTTTGCTTTTATTAGAAATAAAGTTCTTAATTGACCCTAGTTATCGAAGGTCGCCGTGGGTCAAAATGAAAATTAAAAAACATTAAATTAAACTTAGTTAAAGATTAATAAAAAAAATTTAATGAAAGGGTAAAAAAGAAAATTTTTTAGAAAAATTTGCACGAAAAAAAAATTTAACTCATGTGAAACTGTACGACAAAAATTTGTGCAGTGTATTAATATGTATAGAAA
>OY856186.1:208275908-208435223 GCA_963693315.1 Diogma glabrata
CCCTCTATTTAATAAATAAAACATTTGTTCTAACATGGCGTTGTTTTTTTAAAATTTTATTTCATATATTTAATTCATTGCAGATAGATAAATAAAACAATTAAATTAATCATAAAAACAAAAGAGAAAATTATGTGTGACATGTGGATTGTGACATGCCAAAACCACAAGAAAAGTACATGAAAATCAAGATGGTGAACTGGATTTAATTAAAGGCGCATCCACCATTTCGATCGTTCGGTCGATCGCCACAATTTACATTGTTCCGTTCATCGCAACTGCATCTTAACAATCACACAAGTTGTTTGGAGTAAGAGTTTTCTAATTCAAATGCTGACTAACATACACCATTTTATGGTTTTTTATCCTAGTCGAGAAAAGTGAAAAAGAGCTCGGGTCCGAAAAGTTTTCTGTTTGCTTAAATTTAATAAAATTTAATAGTTCGATCCTACCGAGCCAAAATAACGAGATGCCTAAAATATTGAAGGAATTATCATGAAAAAAATAGTGAAATAAAACGGAAAAAACACTTTAAAAAGTAAAAAATTGCACGACCATAATATTATGCACAAAACTAATAAGCAGCTTGCTTGGTAATTAAAAATTAATTAAATCAAAACAAATCTTTTGATCCAAATAGTCAAAAACATTATAACATATATTGAATTTGAAACATTTGTTTTAATAAACAAAACCTGAATAATTCTCTTTTAATAAAAAATCAACTAAGTATGTATTGAAAAATAAATACTTTAAGAAACATAATAAATATAAATATCAATGCAAAAAAATAATATATGAATAAACGTTAAAAAATTATATTTAACTATTCATTTCATTTCTTCACAAATAACTGAAATCAATTGGTTCACGACCGAATTTATTAATCTCAATCATTACTTTATCCCATAAACTGTTTTATGAATATATGTTTATGAATTAAATTAATAATAAAACAAAACTGTAAATAGAAAAAATGATTTTCTCTTCACATCTAATTGTTTAACCCATAATTAATTTAAATTTAACTGGGACCTATATTTGTCACGCTAATGTCTACTTCTAAATAGTATGAATTTTTGTTATATCTGGTCGTCGCGGGTATGCTTTTATCTCTCTCAACTATGAAGAATTAGAGAAATTAGACAGAATAAATACGATGCTTAAAACCGTCAACACTAACATTTTCTAAAACAATTTTTTCAAACATAGTTCAGAGAGAAAAAAACATGCCCGCGACGACTTCGATCGTAAAATAGATAGCTTTAGCTCTTGCGTCGTCCGGCATAGCTGTGACATTGGTACCAGGTGGAAGAACTGCTCATTCCGCTCTGAAATTGCCATTAAACATGCAATTCATTGAAACGCCCACATGCAACTTTTCTAAAGGATCGGGAATGGGAAAAGTATTGCAGAAATGTAAACTAATCATTTGGGATGAATGCACATTGGCGCACAAAAAATTACTTGAAGCGCTTGATCGATCATTGCAAGATTTGCGTGGAAATACCAGACCATTTGGGAATGCATTAATATTGCTTGCAGGAGATTTCAGACAAATATTACCTGTAGTTCCCCGATCAACACCAGCGGATGAAATAAATGCTTGCCTGAAATATTCTACTTTGTGGCGACACGTAAAAAGGTTAAAATTATCTACAAGCATGCGTGATCTCCTCCAAAAAGATAAATCAGCTGAGATATTCTCATATCTATCGCTGAGAATTGGTGACGGAAAGGTGCCGTTTGATTTAACAACAGGACGAATTTTATTGCCTCATAACTTCTGCAATTTAGTGTCATCAAAAGAAGAATTAATTGAAAAAGTATTTCGTGATATTCAAATTAATCATAAGAACCACGATTGGCTATGTGAATGAATCATTCTTGCGGCCAAAAACAAAGACGTCAATGACCTTACCAGTTTAATTCTGTCTAATATTCAAAGCGAGGAAGTCACATACAAGTCCGTAGACACTGTCATGGAATCAGATGAAGCAGTTAACTATCCAACAGAAATTTGAATTCACTTGATCTACCAGGGATGCCACCACATGTACTGCAATTAAAAATCGGCGTGCCAATCATCATGTTGCGTAATATCAATCAGCCAAAACTTTGCAATGGCACGCGACTCACAGTAAAAATATTATTGAGCAACGTAGTAAAAGCAACAATCTTGAATGGACCTTTCAAAAGCGAAGATGTCCTCATTCCTCGCATACCCATGATACCAACGGATATGCCATTGCAATTTAAAAGATTGCAATTCCCAATTCAATTGGCATTTGCAATCACCATCAACAAAGCTCAGGGCCAAAAATTGGAAGTATGTGGTTTAGATCTAGATAACGATTGTTTCTCACATGGACAATTATATGTTGCGTGTTCTAGAGCTGGCAAACCAGGCTATATCCACACAGTCAATGGATCAACAAAAAACATTGTATACCCTCAAGTATTATGAAATAAAACATATTAGAAAGGTGAGTGTTTTGTTTTCTTTATTTCTTATATTCAACCAGACTAAGCCACTGCAACGCGTGGCCGGGTCCAGCTAGTTTTAATATATAATAAAAACTGAGTAAAACAATCATACATTTGTAAGGTTTATTTTTAAAGCTTTATCTAATTTTAAATAGCTTTCTGTAGAAGCCTTTCAAACTGTCAGTTTGGATAAAATATGTTGTAGGTGTATGACTATAAGTCAAGCGAAAATTAGTGGAGCTGATATGGAAAATATATGTTCGTACAAATAAATCGTTTAAATTTTCTTAACTCATTTACGTATATTCTTAAAAAAATCAAAAATGCACAATGTTAATAACAAGAGCCAATAAATATTAACCAATAAAAATTTCAACTTTACTTTGTTTTTACTTTCCCTTACATCTCAGCAAGTCAATTTTTATAACAAATACGAACGGTAGGGATCAGAAACCATAATGTTGTTATCAAGATAACAACATTATAACATATATTGAATCAAAAATATTTAATTTACTTTTCATTTGATATTTTTATAATTTATTCAATAAAATTAAAATTATTTATCTTAATAGAAAATCCAAAGGGTATTATCAATTTGAGTTTTATCAAATTGTATGTATCATTGAACCATAAAGGTACAAAAAGATCAACATATAAAGTTTTTCGATATCATGGAGCTCTGAAAAATTATTATTTATTTTATTTATCTATCAAACGACGCCTCTTATAATTTTCCAGAAATATTAAAAGACTTATAGAATGAAATCAAATGTTTTAAGTATCAAAACGTAAAAACTGAATTTTTAGAAAACATTCCCAAGTGAAGTAAACCCAGTGCTTTATAACGCATATCCCCAAATATAAGTGGTTCTATGGATGATTGATTCACATAGTTTAGTTGATACTGTGATGTTGAATCCAATTGAGTTGCGTCAATGCGGTGTAATTAAATTTAATGACAGGACGACCTTGATGAAATGACATTATCGTTGATAAGCTAACAATTCCAAATTCAGGATTCAAAGAATGATATTTTAGAGACTCTATAGCAGCTATTCGTAGATCTGGGAATAGTCTGGTAATTGCATTAAAATGTGCTGCAACCATAGCGCATGTATTGATAAAACGGTTAAAACCTCCTTCAAATAATCAACTATTTGTAATGTTCCATTTCCAGCATTTCTAACGCATTCAGCTTTTATTTGCTTTTTTATTGGAATAATATCTTTTCTTCTACGCTAAATGATAATCGGAATATCTTTTCTTCTACGCTAAATGACATATCGTTTTTATAAAAAGCTTATTAGATCCATGAGTTATGAAATAAATTTTCCAGCAGGCAAATCACTGAATTATACTATACATATATGGACCACCACCATCTATTTAATAAATAAAACATTTGTTCGGATATGGCGTTGTTTTTTTTAAATTTTATTTCATATATTAAATTCATTGCAGATAGATAAATAAAACAATTAAATTAATCATAAAAACAAAAAAGAAAATACTTTGTGACATGTAGCTTGTGACATGCCATAACCACAAGTAAAGTACATAGAAATCAAGATGGTGAACTGCAATATTTAATTAAAGGCGCATTTACCATTTCGATCTTTCGGTCGATTGCCACAATTTAGATTGTTCCGTTCATCACAACTGGGCATCTTAACAATCACACAATTTGTTTGGAGTAAGAGTTTTCTGAATCGAATGCTGACTAACATACACAATTTTTTTGTTTTTATCCTAGTGGAGAAAAATGAAAAGGAACTCGGGTCCGAAAAGTTTTCAGTTTGTTTAAATTTAATAGTTCGATCCTAGCGAGCCAAAATAACGAGATGCCTAAAATATTGAGTGTATCATCATGAAAAAACTAGTGAAATAAAACGGAAAAAACACTTTAAAAAGTAAAAAATTGCACGACCATAATATTATGCACAAAACTAATAAGCAGCTTGCTTGGTAATTAAAAATTAATTAAATCAAAACAAATCTTTTGATCCAAATAGTCAGAAACATTATAACATATATTGAATTTGTTTTAATAAACAAAACCTAAATAATGCTTTTTTAATAAAAAATCAACTAAGTATGTATTGAAAAATAATTAATTTAAGAAACAATATCAATGCAAAAAAATAATATATGAATAAACGTTAAAAAATTATGTTTAACAATTTATTTCATTTCTTCACAAATAACTGAAATCAATTGGTTCACGACCGAATTTATTAATCTCAATCATTACTTTAGCCCATAAACTGTTTTATGAATATATGTTTATGAATTAAATTAATAATAAAACAAAACTGTAAATAGAAAACATGATTTTCTCTTCAAATCTAATTGTTTAAGCCATAATTAATTAAAATTTAACTGGGACCTATATTTGTTACGCTAATGTCTACTTCTAAATTGTATGAATTTTTGTTATATCTGGTCGTCGCGGGTATGTTTTTATCTCTCAACTATGAAGAATTAAAGAAATTAGACAGAATAAATATGATGCTTAAAACAGTCAACACTAACAGTTTCTAAAACCATTTTCTCAAACATAGCTCAAAGAGAAAAAAACATGCCCGCGACGACCAGATATAACAAAAATTCATACAATTTAGAAGTAGACATTAGCGTAACAAATATAGGTCCTAGTTAAATTTTAATTAATTATGGCTTAAACAATTAGATTTGAAGAGAAAATCATGTTTTCTATTTACAGTTTTGTTTTATTATTAATTTAATTCATAAACATATATTCATAAAACAGTTTATGGGCTAAAGTAATGATAAAAATTTAAACTTTTTCTAAATGCTAATAATATTCCAAAAATTCTTAAAAATTCAAAAATTGAAACTTTTTTCAAAATTCTAAAAATATATATGAAATTAAAAATTTTGTTTTCAAAATTCTAAAAATGTTCCAAAAATTGGAATAAAATCAAATATTTAAACTTTTTCTAAATTCTAATAATATTCCAAAAATTGCTAATGAAAATTAAGAATGATCAAGTCTAAAATACATTATATTTTTTCATTAGAATTAAAAATAATGCTATCTGAACGTTTTGTCTTTTATTTGGACATGCAGTTATTTACAATTTGAAAACATTAAAATGTTACAAATTTAATTAACTAATAATAGTTATGAAATGTTGTATATGTAAATGTGTGAACTCAAATCGTCACGAAAAGCATAATAGAAATGCCGATACAACCGATACAAAATATTTAAATGCATGGTTAAAAGCACTAGATTTAAAACCTTGGAAACCGCAGAAACATGATGTAATTTGTTCGCAGCATTTTGAGGAAAATTGTTTAGATCGAAGTTCATCGTTAAGGATACGTCTTAAAAAAAGTGCAATACCTACTATTTTGAATCAAATGTCTGGGAATCGTTAATAAAGGGACAGAAGATAAACGAAGACGTAAAACAAAACATGAAGAAGACAACATTCAAGAAATAAATTAATGTAAGCTTTTTTTTAAATTTTAATTTATATAATTTTTGTTATTTGTTTTTGTAAAACTAAATTATTTTATTTGTTAGTCAATTAATAAGTTTCTTTACAATTTCAAAGTGATTCGTGATAAGAGATTTGCAAGTGTTAATTAGTTTGTCGTAGATTCAGTTTTCATATACATTTTGAGTTTTACGGTGTAATAAAAAAAATAATATATTCGTTTAAAAAGTCCAAAACAGTTCACATTGTTTCCGAAACGAAGGGGTTTTTAGTTTTTATAAAATCAGTTCAATTCTTTTTAACGCAATCGAAATTATTTGTAGTAGGATATACAATTCCGGCATACCGGTATACCTAAAAGCGGGATACCGCAAAATTTTTACCAGTATTTAATACCGGAATTCATTGATGTGAATCCCAGTTTTCGGTATTTATGCAATAAATTAATACAACCAAAAATTCTCGGAATTTCACTGTAACGTTTTTAATTTTCGACCGTTTTTGTTTGTGAATTTATTTTACTTGTGAAGATAAGCAATTTTATATGTATTGTTGGATGAACTATATATGTATTTGCTTTTCTTTCGTATGTATAAATAGTAGTTTAAGCAATTAGTGTTTAATGGGACAGTTTATTCTCAAGCAAAAGTTTAAAATTTGAGCGAGGCGCGAGCGAAAATTTTAAATTTGCGAGAGAAAAAAATTTATTAAACACGAATTGATTACACAAATTTATTAAACACTACTATATTCTACTATATAATACTATATTCTCTGACAAAGAAGGAGTGTTCTGGAAACGATGATGGATTTTCGATCGAGCATGATGTACCGTTTAAAGAAAATGATATTACTTATAGTCATAACGAGCTAGGAAAACTTACGAAAAAGATTCGAAAAATTGTAAAAACATTTTGGTCACCAACCAAAAATAATGTTTTGCAGAAATATGCAGTTAGTGAATTCAGTAAGGAATACTGTCTCATACTAGACTGTAAAACAAGATGGAATAGTTTAATCGAAATGCTGGAGAGATTTTATATGATGAAATCTATGATTATATGATATGATGAGATTAGCAGTAGTGTTTCCAATCCGGTTTAAGCCGGATTGGAATATTCCGGATAATTCGTATAAAAATTTTGCTATCTGATATCCGGTTAATTCTCAAAAAAATCCGGATAACCGAATTAAAGCAAAAAAATTGTTTGCGCTATTTACTTTTTTAAAAATTTTAATCAGCTTCTACTAATTTTTCATAATAGACGTTTTCGTTTGGTCAATCTAAAACTTAGTTTTTCATTTAGACGATTTCGATTGGTTGATCTAAAAATTATCATTCCAGCAATTGCTTTGAATTTTTAAAAGTGTAATTTATTTACAAATAAAAGACAGTATTTTGCCGTGTCATAATTTACGGTTCAATTTTTTGTAATTTGAAAATATTTAAAGTTAATCACATTAAGGAAGTCTATTAACAAAACGAGAAATGTTGAGATAGTTTCATTAATGATGCTGGTGCAGAATTCAACACTATTCCAAAATAATAATTTTGACGATTTTAGTTATATTTCTAAATCATAAGCTAGAGATTAATAAATTCGGTCGTGAACCAATTGATTTCAGTTATTTGTGAAGAAATGAAATAAATTGTTAAACATAATTTTTTAACGTTTATTCATATATTATTTTTTTGCATTGATATTGTTTCTTAAATTAATTATTTTTCAATACTTCTTAATATACTTAATCAATGGTGTTCGTTAGTATAGTAAGATGATTACTACTCGTTATAATCGGTTGCATTCTAGCTAAATTTTGGCTTGGGTATGTGGAGGAATGATTCAAAAGGTATTCCATAATACCAACTATAATATGGAGTTCATCGGCATGTAAAACACAAATGATTGTGACCAATGTAGCGTTTCTGATAGTTGTAGCGGTTCTGCTATACTCATGCACTCCATACTGCAGCGTTAATTTTGTAACTTAAGGTGTTTTTGAACTTTCTTTTAAAACAATAGATTTATATAAAAACACTAAACATTTTCTTTACAATAAAAATATAAATGATTTTATTTATTTAATTTACACTAAGTTTACACCAGTATCTAATAGGTACGTACTATACTTATTAGGTCGACTGTGGTCGATGTAAACAGTTATCGAAAAAGTACGTACCAAATATTGGGTAGGATGATTCGCTACGTATCAGATTAGGCAAATAGATATTATTGTGAACACTAAAATTTGCTATGACATTTAAAATAAAAATAAATAAACTTATTTTATAAATATAAATTTTCATGTGATTTTTTTGCTGAAATTAAAAGTAAAATAATTTTAGCAAGAATGTAATAAATGTTTACAGTTTTTTATAAAAAATATATGTGGAAATCCTTTTTCTCAACCTAAAAACTAACAATGAAAATGACGCGCTAAAAATTAATATGTCATACCTATTTAATAAGAGTTTACATCACCGTATCAAATTTAATAAGTATGATGGTGAAAATGGCTAGCAAATTTGATATGTAGCAAATTAGATACTGGTGTAAACTTAGTATTAAAATACAATATATTATTTTAAGATTTTATCACAATGGATTGATTTAAAATTACAATTATTTGGATCGAAAGTTAAATTTTAATGATGTTAAAATTTGGGTGCTATATGGTGGGTTACTTAGTGAATTTTTATAAAGAAACGACGTCCCTATAAAATCACGCGTTTGAATTAAAAAAGGAGTGAGATGGAGAGGGATAGGGAGAAATAAGGTATCGGGGAACTTTATGTACTTGTACGTATGTAAAATTATAAATAAATTACTAAAAATAAGTTAAATTTTGAGTGTTGTGCTGTAGTTTTCCTAATTTGTTATGTGTTGCATTTGTGTTGTCTGCATAGGCGTAACTAGGTAGGGGCCCAGAGGGCCCGGCCGCCCCTAAACGAACCTCCCTAGAAAATTAAGTTCATGCAGAATTAATTTGCCATTTAGAGCAAACGAAATTGTATTGTTTTTACTATAAGTAAATCACTTTTTACAAGTATTTCAAAAGAGAATTAGTAGTTGTGATATATGATTACCACGATAGAAAAAAAGATCTACCATTAAAATATTAGAATATAAGAACTAGATTTTGACAATTTTAAAGAAACTTCATACCAATGATCTTCGTTTTAAATTAATAAGAAAATTTTAACTTTAAAAAGTTTGTCATTTCTCGTGAGGGTTAGGTGACAAAGGTTCATTCTACAAACCAAAAATGTTGCCAAACGTATAAAATGTTCGTTTATCTTATTGGTTCATATAAGCGAATTATAAAAGAGAAAACATTTTTTTTCGAACGATATGATGTGTCAAATTCATTTGATATTCACACTTTTTGGTAAGCCACACCTTCAAGATTGTTCAACGAAAGACTTCGCAATAATAACAACCCAGAGTTCGTTTTAAAAAAATACGTCTGATTACTACATAAGACTTAAAACCACACCGAAACACTGGAACATCAAAAAAATTAGCACTTTTTATGGTTTGCTTGTATGTCTATTAGTAAATTGACGACGTCATTCGAAGTCCATCAGACTTTATATTTTGAGCTTTGTATCTTGAATTATCTGAATTTCGTATATCGCTAAATGAAGATCGTTGTGAAAAGCAATTCATTAAATGGCTAATGGAATATATGATTACTGTGAAGTGTGAACGATGAAAAACTGGTATTTTTGGATTCGAATTAACACTAACTCTATATTATACGGATTACAAGCCCGGGAATTCTTGAATCACACGATTTTGGGATCAAGACATATTTTTACGATCCCCGAATTCCAGAATTATTGAAAGCAACTGCCGGGGCTACGGGATCGAGATATTTGCCGGGATTAATCAATGAAAGCACGACATCCTGTTAAAAAATAAATTATATTTGAGTTTTCGTTTATTTGTAAAATTTTTTATTGTGAAGCGGTGAAGTGTTAAAAATTTCTTTATTACGTTTCATTAATAACTTCTCACTTCACCGCTTCATAGTAAAAATTTAGCTGCCGTCCCGGTAGATGAGTTAACGTGTGGTTTTTTTATTACTGGCGAAAGCAGTGAGCTATCACTAGCGAAAATGATATCTTGCGGGTGTTGGCGGATGAACTCTATTTAGTCAATACTAGCAACATAAATCTAAGTTATGGAATTTGTTTGATGTCACGCTATTGCTTTCTCGAAGTAATAAACTGACAAATTACTCTATATATTCGGCCTATAACCCTTGAAGAAGACCATACGTCACAATATGATCAATGAATATGTCACTAGCATTTGGATTATTAACAACCAAAATTTAGTTTTGTTTCTGCATATATTTTAACAAAAATATTTGCATATTTAGCTCTAAGTTTTTTTATTTCCTCCATTATATCATGAAATATTGGCCTATGCCTATATGCATCTCTTTAGCTTGTACTGAGTAAACTAGAAAATCAAAAGCAACCCATTAGCTCATGGATTGATGAATGCCTCAATAACACGCATTAAGAAGTGGATAACCGAGACATCTGGAGTATTAAAATATTTGCAGCATGGAAACATTGCTTTTGTCGATGGCACATCAAACATATTTAAATTTCCAAGTTGAAGTCGTAAAAGTTTTTAATAACGATTTTTTAATTTTACATGGAGGAGCAGACAATGGATGTTAAATGAATGATTGAGCTTCTCACACTGCTCGATCATCGGGCACAAATTACAACGACAATGCAACTGAGGATATGGTTCCGGTCGGTTTATTAAAGGAAAACAATTTGGAAGAATAATCTGTAACGCAGTATTAGCCTCCCTACAGTCGGCCGCCAAACTCGACTCAACACAAAAAGTAGCACTTTAGCTCCTAATTAAATAATATACTATTATACTTCTCGACCTTAAAAAAACAAATAATGCGTTTTTATTTGAAAATCGTATTTTTGCTGAATTATTTGTGGTTTTCTATTCAAATCCGAATGTGGTTTTCTATTCCCATAACCCCGTGATTCAAAATCGTGGCTTGCAATCTCTAACTAGCACTTACAGTAGCAATATGTTTCTGAACGATTATTATGATTTTGCCTCAATTGTTTTAACCGAACCAGTGATGTGAACTAGTGAACCAGTTGCCACAAATTTTGCAACAATTTTCGAATCAGTGCTTAATTTTTTCTGCTGTATATGGTTTTTTACAACTTTTGCGTAAGTTTTGTCGACTCAAAGTTGCTTTCAACAACAAATACGCAATCATTTATCTACATAACTACAGATGGAAAATTGAAAACGCCGATAAAATAAACCTTACCATTTCCGTTTTTTTGAAACTTTATTAATCGTTTAAATAAATAAAAAACTAATACGTGATTGTATTTTTTTCTTAGTTTTGACACCGGGTGACACGATGTTAAGAAATTTAGAGACAAGGAAAGTTTAAAATTAAAATGTGCTTAAACGGGTCTACCGATTTTGATATTAGTTTTTTGTATAAAAGGTACTAAGTAAGGCTTTATAAAAATTTTATACCGGTAAAAATACATTACATTTTTATATGATTTTTTTCAATTTTAATTTGTGAAACATAACCATTTTAAAAAGGACCTTTTTCTTTTATTTTTTATAATTTAAAAATGAATTTATTAATAATTTAATAATTTTTAAATTTAATGATTTATATATATGATTAATTAATGATTTATTTATTTTGACCCAAATATATGTCTAAATAACACATTGCACTCTAGTAAAAAATATAAATGATAGTCAAATTGAAAACCAACCTCAAATAGCAAAACCCATTATGTATTAAAAAAAAAAGTCCAAGCGGCACGTATATCCGCTAGAAATAGGTAGATTTCGAGATCAGACAGCTTTGTGTGCCAGTAGAATCTGATGTATCAGATTAGTTTAAACAAAACAAACTAATTACAAACAGATATCGAACAAATTTTAAAAAGAAAATTAGCTACCTATAAGAAAAATTATATCTATCCAATTTTGCAACAAACAAATATCAAATCTACCACAGAACATGTGTGTGACAATTTATGACACAAACCTACTCTATATCATATGTCGTGCAATCACTGCAAAATATCAAAATAGTTTATTTCTAAGAAAAAAAATTAATTTCTTCTATTCAAATCTTTTATTTTTCGACTGTTATAAGGTTGACATTGACTGTTATAAGGTTTTTGGAAATTGTAGTTGGGGATTGTTGCAAACTTTTTTGTTGAAGCCAACAAGTCAAAAACGTCTAACTGCAGAGGTTTATACTTATAAGAAACGGATTTAAATGTTTCCACATATTCTAAATTTATGAAGATTTTAAAAATATTAGTATCCAAACGGCCGTTATAACGTATTAAAAAAACACTTTTTTTTTAGTATAAAGCCTCTAGTTTCTTCACCATGTGTCAGATTTTTCTGATTTACGAACCTGTCCAAGATATTAATAAAACACACATTTTTAAGAAAGGCTTTTTGATCTGGCTCCACAAATGCAACCGTGAGAGCGCCGGTTGATTCAAACGCATTTTGTGTTTTACAAGCTTTTTTGTTGGAGCCGCTCACTCAGAAACTTCCAACTGCAGAGGTCTTTTTTTTAAAGAAACTAATTAAAAAGGTTTCAAAGATTCTAAATTTATGAAGTTTTTAAAAATATTAGAAGCCAAACGGCCGTTATAACGGATCTAAAAAACAGAGTTTTTTTCTAGTATAAAACCTCTAGTTTCTTAGCCATGTGTTGAATTGGGCTGATTTACGAACTCGTCCAAGTTATTAATAAAACGCACATTTTTAGCAAAAGTTTTTTGATTTGGCCTTACAAATGCGACCGTGAGAGTGCCGGTTGTTTCAAAAAAAATTTTTTTTTTCAAACTTTTTTGTTGGAGCCGCTCACTCAGGAATCTCTAACTGCAGAGGTCTATTTTTAAAACAAATTGATAAAAAAGATTCCAAAGATTCCAAATTTGTTAAATTTTTTGAAATATTAGTATCCAAACGGCCGTTATAACGGTTTTAAAAAATCAATTTTTTTCAGAAAAAAGTCTCTAGTTTCTTAACCACGCGTCGGATTTTGCTGATTCACGAACTTGTTCAAGATATTATTAGAACACACAAGTACAGAAATTTGTTTTGATCTACCTCAACAAATGCGACCGTGAGAGTGCCGGTCGTTTTCGTTATATCTCATATCGTTTATATATATATATATATATATATATATATATATATATATATATATATATATATATATATATATATATATATATATATATATATATATATATATATATATATATATATATATATATAAATATATATATATATATATATATATATATATATATATATATATATATATATATATATATATATATATATATATATACATATATATATATATATATATATATATATATATATATATATATATATATATATATATATATATATATATATATATATATATATATATATATATATATATATATATGTATATATATATATATATATATATATATATATATATATATATATATATATATATTAGGGTGTCCCAAGACATAGAGGAGAAAAACTTTTTTGCAAAATTTTATACGCATACCCACTAAATTTTTTCCAATTGACCTTAAAAACGTAAATTAAAAGTTTTACTGCGATTAGATGACGATAACCCGTGCCGACTTGAAGTTAAACTTTAACATACGAGCTTTTACTGGGATTACTGTGTAATTATTTGAGAAATTATTTTACTCTCATTAAATAAAACGCCAATGAATTAGAAAAAGATATGACTTCGGTCTGAAAGTCTTAAGTATTACATTCTCGAGCCAAAAATGAAATTCTTACCCCATTTATCAGCATTTCTTGACGTTTTAGGACTGACTGATTCTAAAAAAAAACTGTATGTCTGTCTGCCGTCACAACCGACGAAATCTAGAAAACCGCTGGAAGGGATCTCAAAAGTTTTTGTTTCTAAAAATAGGGTTACTCAATTGTAAGAGCCAAAAGGACGATGTGTTCGATAACTGTACGGGAAGTGTGTAAAAAAAATCGTCAAGTGTGTTAAAACAAGGAAATTTGCCTATTTTTTGCTTAAAAACGTTCATTTTAAGTGATGACGAATAGGAACATTGAATTTGGAGAAATTTTGATGGTCGGTATTGGTATGTGAAACCAAAATCTAGATTATTGCATTATAAGTTCGTCAAAAAAATGTTGTTAAGTGTTGCAAAAGAATGATTTTCATTTTACTTAATTTTTTGGAACAATATGAAATTAATTATTTGTTTGACATGAAATGTTATCGAACATGAAATTGGACATGGAAATTTTTGATTTTGTTATAATTTTTGGAATATTTAAAAAATTTTTGAATTTTGAAAAAAGTTTCAATCTTTGATTTTGTAATAATTTTTGGAATGTGTTTAGAACTTTAAAAAAAAGTTTAAATTTTTTATTTTATTTTAATTTTTAGAATATTTTTTGAATTTTGAAAGAACCATGAATATTTGGTTTTGTAATATTTTCTTGAAACGCTAAATGGAGAGGTTTTTGAGTAGTTTGCTGGGTGTTTCATCTTTTCACTAACTTATATTCATTTTTATGATCTGTAATAATTTTCCGCCACTTATTAATATTTCGTGTTAGTTTTGTAATAAATTTCTAAACAGAAATAAAAAAATATTTATACTCTTACAAAGAGTTTTATGTTTGATATACATCGCTGCCCAAAACTGAAAGCAATGTCCTCATAAAAGTTTTTTGCCGAAAGCTATATCAAAATCCTTAATCCAGACGGAAGTCTTGATATCTCAGAGCTTGAGATTTCAGTCCCTCCATATTTTAAAATTATTTTTAATTACAACAACTATTACTAGGGGGAAGTGGGGATGGTATAAACAGTTTTTACTTAAAGCTCAATAACTTTAAAACCATAAAACATTTTTACTTAAAAACTGTTTCATTGTAAAATTTCATATCTTTACTACAAAAAACTATTTTTTTTAATTACGTAACTAAACATTAAGTATAAAATTTTGAATTTCAAAAAATTTATGTTTCTCGTTTAAAGTATCCCCACTGGTGGGGCACTTATAAACAATGAGCATTTTTGTATGGGGTACATATAAATACCCAAAAAACACCACAATAAAATTCATAAAGTACCTTTTTTAAAATTTTTTATTATTTATTGTGCTTCAAACAATATATATAAGCATATAACATATATATTTCTTTAAAAAAAAAACAATATTTTTCGATTGTTGTAAAACCTCAATAAATTCAGGTAGAAAATTATAAAGAAAAAAGCAAAAATTCAATCTCATCGTATGTTTAGGTTTTGCAAATCAATATCAAAAGTGAAACGGGAAACCACACGTATACCATATAACCATACCATGCTTCACATATAAACGCGTTTACACTATCAAAATTTTTTTTGTTTATATGTGCCCCACGTGGCGATTTTAGGGTTATGTTTTGAAAAAATATTCCAAGATCTAAAATTTGGCTAAAACAAAGAAATATTATGTTTCTTGAATATTTCAGCTATCAAAACATGTTGGAATATTTTTAAACATATGATGGTAAAAAAAGTTATTCGAGTTTTACAAAAAAAAAAAAAATTTACTTTTGGGTTGCCGAAACACCTATTCACCAATAACTTTTGAACAAGACTGACTTCAGCTGTCAAATTCTCCTGGCGTGTGTAGTCGATCGAAGCGACATCTGTGATATTTTTGTCGAATTTTTTAATTGATGTTTTGTGAGGGAAATTAAAACTTTTTACAGTTGCCCCATGTTTATACTATCCCCACTTCCCCCAAGTATATTTTCTTTTCAATGTTTGCTGTTTACAGTCCGGATATAACATCTTGTGCTTTTGTACGCAACATAACAAATATTGCCTCAATTGTAATTAAACAATGAAAGTCCTGCATTAATTAGACCGCTCTTTCAGTTGTTTCTGAACGATACAGCTGAAATGCTTTAAGCATTGATATCTCCTTTTTAATTATTATTTCTATTATTATTTAATCTACTTTCAATTTATCAATTTTGGAAACAGGCATCATTCCACCTTTTCATTATAGCATTCTATTTTATGATGATCAACTTTTTGCCAATGATCTCTAATTTTTTGAAAAAGCGGAAAATTCGGGCTTATTATAGGCACTTGTTTTATTTTCACTTCAAAAAGACTTTTTAACACCAGCTCGTACATGTGATGGTTGCAAGCGAAAATAAGTTTGTCTATATTAATTTTTTTCAACGCGCACACATACGATGTGTATGCGAAGCAGTTATAGTATCACAGCAGAGAATTTGCACTTTGTCTTGAGTTTTCAATCTAAAATAACATTCCAAGCGTGTCTATAGAATTACTCAGTTTTGGCACAAAAATTGTTCTTTGTTTTGTTTTTTCGTCTCCGCTTATCATATATAGTCGTTTGGCACAAAAATTTTTTCGAAATTCCGAGATGAAGCCCATTGCAATAGGTAGATTTTTATATGAAATCTACCTAAAAAATAAATGAATACGGGAAATTTTTATTATTTTACTCAGTACTATTTTACTATTTTACTAGTACTATTTTACTCAATATTACGGGGCCAGGCCCACCCTGGAACAATTTCTTAGTTACGCCAATGGTTGTCTGTTTATAGCTTAAGCTGATAAATTTATAGTATCTAATTTAATTTTGAGAATAAAATGAAGGCTTTTTGATAATATTTATAATTACGATCAAAAATAATTACGATAAATAAATAATAATTACGATCAATAAAAATAATTCTATTGAATTTATATCAAACAACTTATTGATTAAATGATATTAATTGATAATAAATAAACGAAACAAAAGATTTTAAGAAAGTCCATTGTTAATTGATATGCGTTCCAAAATTTTATTAAATTCTAGTTAATTTGATTTAAAATATTATTTAATATCAAAAACAAAAGACTTTAATTAATCTAATCGACTATATTAGTTACGGCACAACAAAACAATAGTTGAATATTTTTAGAAGCTGGGAAAACCGCGTTTCTCTTTTGATTAGACCAAGAACAGATGCTGTTGTGGGACCTAGGTAGGTTTTAAAAGGTATCTATGTATTGTTGTGACACATATTTTAATCTCTATTACACAACACTTTTAATTAAAACAAAATCATCACTATCCGATTAAAGATGACACCACTGTATATCAAACAACTTAATTCTAAAAAATCAAATAACCGACTTTCACATTTTTTAAAATGGGATGTTTTCTCTAAATTTGTTTCATCTTGGTAGTTATGAAAGGTTTGCTAACATCATATAGTTTTTGTTTATGTAAGTGTTAAATGATAATTATTAAAAGTGTGTGAAAAAATATATATTTAGATATGATTTGAGATTTTTATTTGTAAGACCACTACTTTTTGGTCTTTCCGTACTTGGTGGTTCAACCGGCTGTTTTCAATTTGGTAAATAAATTTGTCAACAAGGAGGAAATACCTCATTAAAAATTGTTTTATGAGTTAATGCTGAGAAACTTAAAACTAGGTAGGAAGTTTTTGTTTATTACGAATGACTATAAATAAATAAATAATAAATCAATTGAAAAAGTGATGTCATAATTTTTTGTGAATTTTATTGTTTGCATACGAATTGTGTTAATTTAACTTCGTGTATTTTTTGGATGTATTTTCAACATATTAGTATCACTTACCACGTGGTCTCAAATGGTTCTTAAATCTTAATATATCTGCACTGTTTTCGTCCTAAATTTTTTGAGATGAGATACCACTAAAATAACACCAGAATGGTAATTAACGTAGAAAACCAAAACTAAAAAGAAATGATATATTATCAATCTATATCCAATCCATATCAAATCCATATACAATTCATATACAATCTATACCCAATCCATATCCAATCCAATGTAGAAAACCATGGGACTGAACTCCTTCTGATTTTTAATTTATTCAATTTCTTTGAACCTTAGTGATGATAATGGGTTCTGTAATCTGTAGTAAGAAAAGTGATCGAAAAAAATTATTGTTGAATAAATTTACCAATTTATTAACAATTATCAAGCTTAAGAGAAAAAATATAAAGTCTGAAATGAACATATAATTTTATAACGATATATAGAAATAATACAATATTTTCATTTCTTTTGAACTCAACACTGGTTTTCTTCTGTGGAATGTTAAGTATACAGAATAAAAAAAGTCAGACAAGTGCGAATAAAATTCGCTCGTCAAGGGTTCCGTGAATGTAAAGAAAACAATATCAAAATAATTTACATAAAGTTGTGTTGTAAAGGGTTTATATTGCCAGACCATAGACACATAAAAACTAAATGCTTCATCGCAAATATCAATAGTTAATGTCAATCTCATCTAAATTGATCGAAATGATATAAAAAATATTACTTTAGGTTAAATAATATCCATAGCTATTTATGGTAGCTAAGGAACGACTCAATTCTGTTAAACAACGACGAAATTTAGGGGTGGAGTGGTGTTAACGATAAAAATAGAACTTTTTTGACAATAATTCAAAAACTGTGCATCGCAAGATTCTAAAATAATTGTAATGTTTCTTAATTTTGGTGTTCTTTCAAATGACACTCATGCGAGCCAAAAAACCTTTTTTTCACGATTCCCCACTCCTATCCCCTAAACACGTAGAATTAAAACTACTTGAGGCTTCGCTAAATTTTTCGTTAAGAATTTATCAAATTTCCTATCTCTATGAATTTTTTCAAATTTTTCTGTCAATCAACGAAGAAACGTTATGGGGGGGGGGGGACCAAGTTTTTGTTGCACTTTTTTGAGAATAATTCAAAAACGGTGCATCGCAAAATTCTAAAAAAACTGTATTGTTTTTTAATTTTGGTGCTCTATCAAATGACATCCCACTCATGCGGGTCAAAAAACAATTTTTCACCCTTCTCCACTCCCATCCCCTAAACACATAGAAATAAAATCACTTGAAGCTTCGCTATATTTTTCGTGTTCCATAGAATTATAGGCTCATCGCTTTACTAAAATTTTCAGTTCTTTCTATAGCAACAATTTTTTTGTGTTAGATTACATAAGTTCGACATTTAGGTCGGTGCTTGAAAAACAACGTATAATTTTAACAATATTTAAAATTAACAAAAGATCAATGTTTGACTTAAACAATAGCATATTAAACAAATATTAACCCTAAAATAATTGCAGGTTATCGAACTTACCATTCAATTAAAACTCAACATTTTCTAAAGTTATACAAGAAATTTAATAAACCAGTAATTATGAATGGATTACAAACGTGGATCTTAACACAAACTAACAAATCACATCAATCTGATTTGAACCTTGAGAATTTACGCCACCTTTTGGGCCCACTTATGGCATACAATACAATACAATATACAATAGATAGTAAGGGACCGTGATAATTTTGAAATAAAGTCTTCTTTCTTTTGGATAACTGGTTATATTCACTCTAAAAGAGTTGCAAAATTAAGAATTGCTCTAAGAATCAGTATAAAGGATGACATGACTAAAAATGTACACGCCAGTCCCACTCGATATTGCTATTCGGGTTAAAAAAGCTTTATTTCACCTTACCATTCCTACCCTTTCAAAACGATTAATAAATATTTGATACACGGGGGGACGGTCTGAATTTTGAACATTTTTGATCATAACTCAAAAACTGTGCACCGCAAAATTCTAAAAAAAATTGCAATGATTTTTAAATTAGGTGCTCTTTCAAATGACACTCCATTCGCTTGGGTCAAAAAAAGTTTTTTTTTACCCTCTCTACCCCGGTGCCCTAAACACACAGAAATATAATTATTTGAGACTTCGGTATAATTTTCATACAAAATTTACCAAATTTCCTAGCTCTGTAAATTTTTTTAAATTTTTCTGTCAATCAGAAACGTAGGGGGGGGAACTGTTTGAATTTTGCTCTTTTTTGTCCATAACTCAAAAACTGTGCACCGCAAAATTCTAAAAAAAAAGGCAAAGAATTCTAAATTAGGTGCTCTTTCAAATGACACCCCACTCGCTTGGGTCAAAAAAGTTTTTTTTTTACCCTTTTTACCCCGGTCCCCGAATACTCAGAAATATAATTATTTGAGACTTCGGTATAATTTTCATACAAAATTTACCAAATTGCCTAGCTCTGTAAATCTTTTCAAATTTTTCTGTCGATCAGTGTCGAAACGTAGGGGGGGGGAACGGTTTGAATTTTGCACTTTTTTGTCCATAACTCAAAAACTGTGCACCGCAAAATTCTAAAAAAAACTGCAACGAATTCTAAATTAGGTGTTCTTTCAAATGACACCCCACTCGCTTGGGTCAAAAAAGTTTTTTTTTTACCCTCTTTACCCCGGTCCCCTAAACACTCAGAAATATAATTATTTGAGACTTCGGTATAATTTTCATACAAAATTTACCAAATTTCCTAGCTCTGTGAATTTTTTCAAATATTTCTGTCGATCAGTGTCGAAACGTAGGGGGGGGGGGGGACGGTTTGAATTTGGACTTTTTTGTCCATAACTCAAAAACTGTGCACCGAAAAATTCTAAAAAAAATTGCAACGAATTTTAAATTAGGTGCTCTTTCAAATGACACCCCACTCGCTTGGGTCAAAAAAGTTTTTTTTTTACCCTCTTTACCCCGGTCCCCTAAACACACAGAAATATAATTATTTGAGACTTCGCTATAATTTTCATACAAAATTTAGCAAATTTACTAACTCTGTGAATTTTTCCAAATTTTTATGTCAATCAGTGTCGACTCAAAAACTGTACACCGCAAAATTCTAAAAAAAACTGCAACGAACTTTAAATTAGGTGCTCTTTCAAATGACACCCCACTCGCTTGGGTCAAAAAAGTTTTTTTTTTACCCTCTTTACACCGGTCCCCTAAACACACAGAAATATAATTATTTGAGACTTCGGTATAATTTTCATACAAAATTTACCAAATTTCTTAACTCTGTGAATTTTTCCAAATTTTTCTGTCAATCAGTGTCGAAACGAAGGGGGGGGGGGGGGAACGGTATGTTTTTGACAATAACTCAAAAACTGTGAATTGCAAAATTCTAAAAAAAAATGCAATGATTTCTAAATTAGGTGCTCTTTCAAATGACACCCCACTTGACCACATTTTAAATAGTGTTTTTACCCCTCCTCATTTCCACCCCCTTAATAAATCTAATTATGAGAATATGACACTTTTATATATTTTTTATTAAAACTGTACTAATTTTTCTATCATTCCAAATACATTTGAAAATTTTCGATCAGTTAGGTTCGGAGCTAATCGAGTTAAGAAAACACGAAAAAAACGTCATTATTCAGAATTATACAAAAAATGGTGAGGTGTAAAATTCCAAGATAAATTTTTAAGGAATACTGAAATGAAGCCCTTTCATATGATACCCTACTTGAATCTATAAAAAAATCTATTTTCTCAAAGGTCTCACATCGAACCCCTGTAAACCAAACGAAAACCACTTTAGTTTTATTTGTATTCGTCATTTCATGTGGACAGATTAGTTTTATACGCACCTGAAATTTCAAGTCCATAGTATTTATAGTTTACGAGATAATCGATATAATGTGAAAAACTCGTTTTACTCTCACCAATAGTGTTCCGTATAAAAAACGGAACCCTAAAAAACACAGTTTTCAATGTATAAAGAACCATTAACATTTCTTAGAACAAATGTTTTGGAATATTTTATAGTAAATATTACACGCGTTTCAAATCTTCTAACAAAATTACTTTTTGGTGATAAGGGGAATTATCCCTCAAGCAAAAAAAAAAACTATTAAAAAGCAGTAATAAAGCAAAGTACAGCTGAACCAACATTTATAAAAGTGTACGGATATTTTGTCCGCAGCATGTATGTACATCTGTTCTTTGAACCCGTATGGAGAAATGAGTGCAAAGCTATTTATTTCATTTATATAAACTAAAAACTTATATAAATTTTTTAATCCGAATCAGTGTTCGTTTACTTATATTTGATGTCGACATAAATTTACTGCATATGTATGCACAAATATTTATAATGTTTATGTTCGAGAACCATAAAAAAAATATATTTATTTCTATGAAAAAATAATTGTTCGTTGTGTCAATAGAAAGCGGAAGTCGGATAAAATAAATATTAAGTTATCATCAACAAACCAAATGTATCCGTCATTAAAAAATGTTTACTTTTACCTAATTACTACACAGTTTTAGAATGTAAATATGAATTAATACCAAATTTCACAAGTATATAGATATCTAATCTACATAGATATGTAATCTACATAGACATCTTCATCTACAGTAAGAACGATGATTCATGGATCAATTAGTTTTATGACCGAATGTATACGTCATCAACTCATAGAATTTTATGTTTTAATTATTTAAATTTCTGAAAAAAATGTATGACTAAAGGCTTGAAACCACATACAATACAACAGAAACATAAACAGAATTCCGTACAAATTTTCCAGAAACAGAATTTTTTCCTGTCAAATATGTATGAAATTCTGTTTCTGTTTCTATTTCTGTTGTATGTGAATGCATATAACAGAAACAGAAACAGAACTGAAACTAAAAATTATTCAAAATTCAAAACTCTATTATCAAAATTTAAAATAATAATTAATATTATGACAGTTTCTGGAACAGAAACAATTAAATTTTAATTGTTTCTGTTTCAGACAAAACAGACGAATTTTCACTTTCTAAATTCGGTTTCTGTATAGTGTATGATTGCTGTATGAAAAATCAATTAATTTTCCATAAACGCCAAAATGTTGATTTGGTTAAATATTCGATTTTAAAAAAATATAATAACAGCTTGCGACAAAATTGTGCAAACTAATAGATTATATTCTTATCTGAACGAAAAATTAACTGCGATTAAGTTTAAAATGTTAAATGAACCCTTACACCATGTGAAACCGTTAATTCAACTTCATAGTGGGTTCACACCGATATCAAAACACTTTTATAAAGTCACCGAATCAAATGTAGCATATAACACATATTTGTCGCCATTGGTTTTAAAGTTTATAGAAAAATATGATCAAAACTTTAACCACAAATATTCTTGTACCCTCCATACTTTTAACATACTTGCTTTTGATGATATTTGATTTCAGGAGAAGTTGAAGGCGAACCATCAGCATCTCTTATTCGGTTGCGGAGCGAGAACATAACGCAAATCTTCTACTTCATACGATTTGCCATGAACTGATATACCACTGGGTAAAAATGGCTTCATTATTGCACATTCCAATTTTAACAACAGGTAAAGATATGGTTATGATTTAAAAACCCTAAGGACTAAAATCTCAATTTACGGCTTTAGAATCATTGATTAGATTAGAATATCGACTACTCTAGAAATATCATGTATTTCTGCTAAACTTGGTTAATTATTACATATTTGTTTTCAAATTATTCAACAACATTTGTAAAGATAACGATGTGATTACCACAAAAATGAAGATTAACTAGAAATGTTTTGGGTTGACTTCTTCGTATATGATACATATCAAGAACCATTTCCTTTAAAATTAATGGTTTTTGTAGCCATTAAATTAAAAAAGCAAAGAAGATTATGGTATTATTCAGTGATACCAATATTTATTCAACCAGTTCGTTAGAACCGCTCTAGCACTATCGAAAAGTGCAGGTTTATTGAATATTTAGTGACCACTAATCTTTTAGCATGTAACCTTGGATCCAGACCAGACTCTTACACCAAAAACAGGACAAAAGATCTAGACAAGAGCTCTAGAAGGTTTCCGTGCTATAAAAAGAATTTAAACTAATCGAAATGAGTTCTAGGAATCAATTGTGTGAGAACATAGAACCCGAAAAGATTTTCTGACTCATAAATCAGATGTAATCTGAACTATATCTAGCCTGAAATCTAGCCAATCTACCTGGGTTTGAAAAAAACTTCCATCAAACGAAAGAGTAACAGTAACGAGCCATCCTGCTACGGTGCAAGTAACAAAGTCTGAACTGGCAACATTCAGCCCAATTGTTTCCCAGGATTAAGAGAATCTCATATCTGACATCCCTTGCATGAATTTTTTTTGATAATTTTAATCCCCAAAACGTAGTGTAGTATTAAACTTAGTATTTCGAAATTTCCCAAAAACACATATCAAGCCATAGTTTTGACGACTATTCCAAAACGATATTTGTATTTTAACGTAATAATCAATCAAGTGAAACGATAAGGTTCCACTTTCCAAATCCAAGCATTCGAAAATTCAACCAACGGAAACGTTTTAACATCTCATCATTAAAGAATGCTGAAACGGAAGAGAGATATCAAAACCATATTGCCGAAACATTGGAGAAATCAGAAACCATTAATGGAGACATCGAAAAATCATGGTATTTGCTCAAAGATGCTGTTTTAGACGCTGCTGCGAGAATACTTGGACGACCACAAAACCACTCCCAGAAGCCATGGATGGATCAAGCATATCTTGAAGCTATTTGTAACCCTCTTTTTGGGGATTACAATGATTTACGCCAATATAATTATTTAAAAAAAAAAAAACTTTCCTTCGCTTCAACAAAACATATATTTTTCATTTTAACAAACCTGATATTCTTTTCACATAAAGAATTTCTATTAAAAAGGTCCTAAAGAAATTGCAATTAAATTAAATAATTTGCTTTATTAATAAATATATTGGAATTATAAGGTTCTATTTTTTTTTTATCATACGGAAAACATTTATGTTGTTTAATTATTCGAGGCGAATTACTTTTACCTTCAATGAGATAACATATGTATTTAATCTTGTATTGTTTAAACCAAGTTTGTTTGTAAAAAAATTTAATTTTAATAAAATAAAATTTAGGTGAAAAGTTCGGCTGTAATTCTGTTATATTGAAGAATAGTAAAATTTAGTTAAAGAATAGTTAAAAGAAAAACTGTGATTATAACTTAAAGTTAAAAATAATTCAAAACTAAAAATTAAAGTTAAAGGTTTTTTTGTGGTTGATGTGAAACCCATTGAGTCTTAAATTTTATTTAAGAAACCTCGTCATTATATCGTCATATTATATAAATAATTGATACTTAATTTTTGTGATTTAAATTTTAGTTTTTTTTTATTTCTTTTTAAATTTTTTGTTCTATTTGTTCATTTTTTTGTATTTTAATTATTTGTAATTTTTTTGTAACTAGAGATTATGAACGTCTTAAATCTTTTGTATTTTAACAGAGATGCATGTTTGTGAGCTTTATTGCTTGTTTTGTATCCATATGAAAATAAATAAATAAATAAATAAAGTTGATCTTATATATTAATACGCTAAAAAAAACTTTGTACAGCCTAAGGCTTTTTTATTCGAATTTTGATTCATTTGAAATTTTCACTGCTAACTGATATTAGTGTAACCTAGATTTTAAAGATTTTTGGGATTTTTCGGATCATAAATAAAAAAGTTATAGACGAATTAAAATGTATTTTTTAATTTAACGGCCTCCCACATACAATATAAAAATGGAATTGCCCAAGTATATATTTTTTTTTCACAAAAACGATAAGCAGGCTACAGACCTTCAATCAATTTGTCAATCAATTCGAAAACGAAAACAAACGAAATCGTTTTCAATTGATTGACAAATTGATTGAAGGTCTGTAGCCTGCTTTAAGAGAATATAAAAAAATTAATATAAAAAAATTAAATTTAGTATTTTATATTTTCTTTTCAAATTTCAATTTAGTTTATGAATTGATTTAGGAGTGAATAGACGTAATATTTTTCTTTGTTTTTTTATTATAGGAGTGGACAGACGTAATATTTTTCTATGAATGTTGTGAATGAAGAAATGAATTGCACGTGGTATTTATCATTTTAAAATTCATGTGTTTGTTAAATTTGTCAGATGAAGATAGAAATGATTCGACGTGATAATGGTATGAGTGAGTTTATATTGTTTTTCATTGTTTTTTTATTATTATTATTTTTCTTTGATTTTCTTTGATTTAGTTATTATGGTGTTAATGGTGAAATGAATATTGTGAATGAAGAAATGAATTGCACGTGGTATTTATCATTTCAAAATTCATGTGTTTGTTAAATTTGTCAGATGAAGATAGAATTGATTCGACGTGATAATGGTATGAGTGAGTTTATATTATTTTTTTTTGTTTTTTTATTATTATTATTTTTCTTTGATTTTCTTTGATTTTCTTTGATTTAATTATTATGGTGTTAATGGTGAAATGATTGTTGTGAATGACGTATTATTTTTCTTTGTTTTTTTATTGTTACTAGGAGGGCCCGGCGTGCTTCGCTACGCTTATAAATAAAATTTTTGCGTAGACATTTTGTTGACGTAGAAGCAATGATTTCAAAAAGTGGTGATGAGAAATGCTAGCATATAATTTTTAATTTTTTTTTTTAAATATATGAATGAAAAATAATCAGAACTCTAGCTGATCAGTTCGGATATATAAAAAATTAGCGATCAAATAAGTTAGAGATCAAATAAGCTTACTTGAAAACTTATTTGATCGCTAATTTTTCATATATCCGAACTGATCAGCAAGAGTTCTGATTTTATTTTTCATTCATATATTTAAAAAGAAAAATTAAAAATTATATGCTAGCATTTATCATTACCACTTTTTGAAATCATTGCTTCTACGTCAACAAAATGTCTACCCAAAAACTTTATTTATAAGCGTAGCGAAGCACGCCGGGTCCTCCTAGTTTCAATTACAGCTGTAACGGCAATTTATAAATCAACCTTTCTTTTGTATCAGTTTATAATCAGCTCTTTATATACTGCTATACAATTTTATATTAGCGGGATGAATATTATGTTTGATGTTATGGAAAAATTTTAATTTGAGCTAAAGACGAATCAATTCTGGAAACTATTATTGGAAAACTATTAATTGATGAAAGTGGAACAAATCTATGGTTGTCTATAGAAAATAATGCTTTCTGCAATCTAGCCTAAGTTTATGTGGCTTAGATCTGGAGTTTTATTCAAGAACTTCAACAAATCATTCAAGAACTTCAAGAAATTTGAATTGGAGTTGCTGGTCATTACTATTGAAATTTTCTTTCATCACTAATTTGGATTGGATTACTAAATTATATTCAACAAACATTCAAAAACATTCAGCACGGAGCCATATCTAAGTTTGTAGGGCACATCTTCTGGTGATATAGAACAATGAAGTATATTCGATTAATTTTTATAAACTAAATTAACAATGCATTACATAGTTTTTAATTTTTATTAAATTAATTTTATGTTGAGTTTATTTAATTTCTTTTTGTAATTCAATTTTTCTCTCTATGTCTTTTGTAGTTTCTTTCTCCACAAGCGCTTGGAGGACAAAGAATTGGCGGAAAACTAGTTAAATCAGGTTTTTTTTTTAATTTGTTTAATTATTAATTTTTTTTTAATTGATAGCTAGTTACTGGTGTAATTGAAAAGAAATAGTTTTTAAAATTAATTTTTTTTAAATCCTTAAATACTTAAAATTTAATTTTCTTTAAATTTAGTTTAAATCTAATTTATTATACCAATCTTTAAATACGATAATTGGAATTTTTAATAATGATTTATTTAGAATACAAATCCCGTTGTTTTGTTTAATAAATATTATTTTATTTGGTAATTTGTAATTTCTTTTGTTTTGTTGTTTATTAACATGATGTAGTGAAGTTTTTTTTTTGCTGTCCGGATATTATCTTATGTCGTCACTGTCTTATCCTCTACCGTCCCATTCCCTGCGATCTTTAATCACACGTTTAAGCCTTGAATCGTCTCCCACACCCACCTCTGAAACTAGCCAGAGCACCAGATCGCATCAAGGCCTCTAAACGAGTGGAAATTACTCGTAGCACGCTTCGCGCGGGTTACATATTCAATACAAAAGAGATTGCTATCTGAAATGTCTACAAGGACGCAACACTAGGTCTACGAAGGAGAACTATAAACTGTCATGACAAGACGTTACAAAGCTATGTAGACGAACGAAGAGAGAATGGTGGAAGAGACAGTTTGAGGAGATTGAAAACTTCAATAAGGAACATCAATCGCGTAACTTCTTTCAACAGGTTAAAACCTTAAAGAAGGGACCTCAAAATAGATCGCCTCCTATTCAAAACGAAGATGGGGAGCTACAAGTAGACATTAAAAATATTGTAGATACTTGGGCCGCTTATTTTGAGAATCTTCTCAACTTAAGTGACCAGCAACAAGTCGGGCGACGAGCAAAGCGTATTCGTGCGACAAAGTTACATGTAGATGAACCAACCAACGAGAAATTCGAAGCGGCGCTGTCAAAATTAAAACGCAATAAAGCACCTGGTATCGACGATATAACATCCGAAATGATTGTACATGGTGGTGAAACTCTATCTTTAAGATTGTTTGAACTTGTTCAAATGATCTGGAGGACTGAAACCATGCCACAGGACTGGAACTCAGCTATGCTGATACCAATCCATAAAAAAGGTATTCGCCTATAATGTGCAAACTACAGAGGAATCGTTCTCCTCTCTGCACAGCATATAAGATCTTTTCCTACACTTTGCTAGCCAAGATCAATCCTTTTGCTGAACAACTGTTTGGAGAATATCAGTGTGGCTTTCGGCAGGACCGAAGTACCACCGATGCACTTTTCTCGATAAGGATGATTTTGGAAAAGTGCCGAGAGTTCAACATACCTGTGCACCAACTTTTCATTGATTTTAGGCAGGCCTACGACTCTCTCGAACGAGAGACTCTATGGTCTGCTCTAGTGTCAATGGAAATCCTTGGTAAACTTGTAGCACAATGCAAAATGACAGTACAGAACTCTCAATGCTGTGTACGAGTGGAGAACGAAATATCAAAGTTTTTTAAAGCCGACTCTGGTTTAAGACAAGGTGATGCTATCTCTCCTATACTTTTTAATTTAGCCTTGGAATATGTGTGCTGTGAAAAGGAAATACCGACTAACAACAATATCTTGTCAATAAACTCAGTACAGATGATTGCTTACGCTGATGATGTTGTCATCCTCGGCCGAAGTGAAGCTGTTATGAGTGAGACTTTCAAGTCGCTTGAGAGTGGTGCTAGAAAAATTGGTTTGCAAATTAACTACAATAAAACCAAACATAAATGTTTCAAGAGAGGCTGAGAAGGAAGATTTGATGTGCGGCGATGAACGAATTGAGGGAGTTCAATCTTTTAAATATTTGGGATCAATGCTTGACTCAAACAACAGCAAACTTACAGATATAAAAGCTCGAATCACGGCAGGTAATCGAACTTTATACTCAATTAAACCTCTACTTGGATCACCGTATGTATCAACTAACACCAAGCTCAAGTTATACAAGACATTGATTAGACCGGTTGTGATGTATGGGTCACAAACGTGGACCCTTACACAAAATGACGAATCGCATTTATCTATATTTGAGCGCAAGATCCTACGCTACATTTTTGGTCCACTTAAGACAGACGATGGAGAGTACAGAGCCCGGTATAACTTTGAGATCAGAGACCTTCTTGAGGGTCCAGATATAATAGGTTGTATCCGTTCTAATAGGATTGCTTTGTTTGGGCATGTTCTACAAGCCGATTCACAGTCGGGAATGATTAAAATAATGTACGTGAGTAACCCAGGGAGTGGGCGACCGCGAGGTAGGGGGGAGACGGACGTAATGGGAGACGGACGTAATAAACGACCTTAAAAAAATCGGCTGGCACGGTAATTATGTCGCTGTAGCGAATGACCGTGGTGAATATCCAAAGCTGATTAGCCTGGCAATGTTCCTACATGGAGCATGAACACCAAGAAGAAGAAGAATAATTAAGTGTAATAACGGACTTGTTAGAAATCGCACTTTGATTGAAAAAGTCAAAACCACTGAACAAAAAATAATAAATTTTCAACCGATACACACCTTCTCTAGACCTCACTGCAGCAGAAGGTGGTTTATATAAGGTTAACTACCCAAAAGACCTACGCGATGAGCTAAAGATCTTTCGGATAGCTAACCCATGCAAATCAGCTAGTCCTGAAAAAAATTACTCACTGAACTTCATGAATACCTTTGATAATTTGCTTACTAAAAGCAATTTTTTTGGCCTTCGTATAGATTGTTAACAACTGTCTGAAATATTGCACCATACTTAGTTTTCATACTATAAGGACGAGAAATCAAAGCAACTTCAACATCATAGCCTTGTCAGTTTATCATAATTTATTCTGAAAAGAATACTTAAAGGACATATTTTTAAAAAATTTAACTGAATAAACTTGTCAACAGCTCAACACGAATTCAGTAACCGCCAATTTTAGAAAACGGGTTTGTATTCTCTAAAACGTAACATAGGGAATGTTGTTAAGAAGAAAAAGAATTTGCTTTGACCAATTTCGGTATTTATAAAGGAAGTGTTCAACAACAATACACCTGAACCATTAAAGAAGATTTGACATGACTTGATGTTGAAGGGTCTTTTATGGTGGTGATTGAACGTATATTTTTCTGTATGAACATCAACAGTTACACCTACATATTTGGTTTTGCAATTACCGTTTTCCCTCTCTCTCTGGTGTTTACCCATAGAGGAATTTGCCGTCTGTACAATCAGCTTTCATTTATCTAGTTCCATGACTAGTTGACACCAGTTTCGACATACAATATCACGAAGGTCTTGTATGATATCATCACGCCAACAATGTGTGGGTCTTTCTCTTCGACGAACACCATCTGGTAGTTGTTGGGACACATTTTTACCACATTCTATTTAATAGAGCGCTTTCTACATGACCAAACCATTTAATCCGCATCTAACCATCTATATTGCAGCCTCCAAAGAGTTGTCTGATTTCATGATTCATTCGGATTCTATACTGATTTTCAGCAGCTTTACATCGACCATAAGTTGTTCGTATGACTATCCTCTCGAATGTTGATAGAATTCTAAAATTGATGGACGTCAGTGTCCATCTTTTACTTCGAAAGGTAAGTACAGATCAAATTAATGTTTTGTAAAGTGTGAGTTTACACGACCTAGCCATCCTTATTCCTGTAATGTCACTAAATCCGTTGTGTAGCTATCGACTTGGTTTGTGAGTTTTAGTAGATCTCCTGGTCTTCTAAGGCTTATCACGTTATGGATTCCCATTTTTAAATCGTAGTCCCGGTACAGTTTCCCAGGTCGTTCTTGTAATGAGTCCGAGATAATCCGAGGCCAGTGTACAGAATTCATAACAAATAGTTGTTTAAGGAAATGAGGGGAGATCGCCCAACCTAAATTTTCGTGAATGTGTCTGTCCTGATGTTTAGGTTCTCAGAAAAACCGTTTTACGGTTGCCAGCCAGTTGATTCAAGGTAGACGCCCACCTCTAGCCGCCCCTAACATGGAGAACAGACGCTTGAGTTGCATTTGATATAAGACGACAATGACTCTCCGTGGTTTATAGAATCATTGAGTATAAGCAGTATTTACTCTGCCCATCACAACTACACCTGCAACATTAGCAATGCAATTACCATATTGCAAAAATTCGTAAAGGTCAATATGCTACATTTCACTCCTCGATAAGCTATGTTAACATGTGGCATCAATCACGGATATCGATTAAATTCGTTGTATTTCTCGTAGTTGAAAAGTCTTAAAATTGTTGTACTCTAGAGGAAAAAAATTTAAAAAATTCTACTCTAATGACTCCGTACTTAAAGGCATAGTTGGGAAAATGCCTTTAAAAATTGTTAAACATTTACATGTCTAACAATTGTTAAACATTAACATTTAATTAAGCAGCTCAATAACTATCTTTGTTCCTATCTTCTTCAAAAAACTAACAACACTTCAAACAACAAACAACTAACCAATCAGCCATCAAGCAAAAGCACATGTAAAAGCTTTAGGTGAGATGACTTAAGCGTTATCTAGGGCTTTCCAGAGATTTGTAATCACTGCTGAGTTGGAATCTCGAAGGAATGGTAAATGGTGCTATAGAACACTGGATACTAAAATAGGACGCCAGATGTTGAATTTCGCTTCATTAAAATTTTCAAATGGTTCGAGTAGCCAGGTTGGAGCTGTTTAACTAGTTTGTATCATTGTGAGTTTGCAACATGGCAGCCAGTGCACTATAACTCACATATATTTCAATAGTTTATTGTAAAGGCCGCCTACGGTTATGATTAAGGTTAGTCTGGCGAGTATTGCATTATCAGCAACAAAACGAAAATGTAATTGGCATTGAGACAGCTAGTAGCATTATCCTTGGTCATTTGATGATCTTAATAATTAAAGCTGGCATATAGATTTACATAAAGGATCATTTGTTCGAGCAGGCAAAAGCGTGAAGGAATACTACATAATGAAAAATGACTGAAAGTTGACTGAATAAAGTTCATCCGCCAGGATCCCTAAGATATGACCTTGGCTAGTGACATCTCACTACTATTTTGAGTGGTATGTGATACCACCCGGATTGTTACGCCCGTAGATGAAAAAAATTAGAAATTACAAATCAACAAAAACTAATCTTTTCATGCGTAGGGGTTCTTAAAACCAAAAACGTTTAAAGCCTATTCTTTCCAAGCTTATACTCTTTTTCTGGAATCATTATCGTTGCCTTTAGATAAAATTGAAACATTTTAAGTGAGCTACTCCATTTGGCTTGACATTTTGTAAATCAATAACAAACCGTCTCAGTTTTTACTCGACTATAGCGAAGCCATAAAAATTTTATGATTTTGCCTATCTATGTTTGTATGCACTGTTATTCCAGCAATTAAAGAAACATGTCATCCAATCGGAAAGTCATGATAAAAATCAATATCAGTTTTTTTTGTTGGGAAATAACAAGCTGGAATTACGTCACGGTTCTAATGTATATGAACACCTCGCAAGCAGAGTTTTAGTACTGAATGATAAGTTTTGTATTGATTGCCTTGAACTCTTAAAAAAACATCTTAGAAAAGCATTACGAAAATGTATTGAAGTATAAAATAAACAGAGGTTTAGAATACCAGTTCTATTTTATCCAACTTCACTCCAAAGCTTATCAATTCCTCCCGGTTTTCGATGCTTATTTAATCAATTCAATTTTCATGCGTCATCTAATTTTACTATATTCCTTTTTTTTAATAAGATGTGTTGTGTGGCAGGAATTGCAATATGTGTCACAACAACAAATAAAAATCGTTTAAAACCAGGGCCCGACAAACATGCGTTCTAACGTGTTAATGGGCACCTTTTTAAAACTTTGGTAGGTTAAAGCCACTCGAGATAAATGATTTGGAAAAGTCACTTCACTTATACGCTGTTCGAAAAAAAACTCTTTGCATTCTGTTATTGTGACAATGAGTGGTCTCAACAATTTTACTGTACACAGTTAAAACAAAACTTGAATATGTAAGGCAAATTGCTACTCATATAGTTCCGTAGGATTAAAAAACAAGGCAAAGCTTGCTTTAAAGTTAAATTTAATGCTGTTTGCGTTAATATTTAACACAGGATTTGGTATTAATTACATTAATAAAGCTTAATTGTAATTGGAAAAAATCACTACAACTGTTGTGCTCTGTATGTTTAGAACTTAGACGAAACATGCTACTTAATTAATTTTATATGTTTACACAATTTAACCAATAATTTTAATTAACACTTAATCAACTCAAAAAAAAATTCAGATATCATATCACTTTGAAATTTCAAAACTTAATCTAATAGACCGAGAGCCCTTGACGGCCAGACCTTCGTTATTTTATAAAAGCTGAAAGTTTCTCTGCGCATACCCCCTACTGAGGTAGGAACGATAAGTGACATATGAAGTTTGGATCATAGTGGCTTTGGCAGGGAGCAGGTTCCAAAGGGACCTCCAAAGTTTCGTGAAAGTATAAAAGCTAATTTTTTTATATATTCTTCGGGATAGTATTAGAAGTCACGTCACCCATTGCCAGACACTTACTATCGTGGAAACCCCCTGCCAGACACCCTTAAACTTTAAAGTTTAAGGGTGTCTGGCAGGGGGTTTTCATGATAGTAAGTGTCCGGCAATGGGTGACGTGACTTCTAATACTATCCCGAAGAATATATAAAAAAAATTAGCTTTTATACTTTCACCAAACTTTGGAGTTCCCTTTGGAACCTGCTCCCTGCCAAAGCCACTATGATCCAAACTTCATATGTCGCTTATCGTTCCTTCCTAAGTAGGGGGCATGCGCAGAGAAACTTTCAGCTTTTATAAAATAACGAAGGTCTGGCCGTCGCGGGCTCTTAGTCTATAATTTCATTTAAAATTTCGATTCAAAAATATGAAGGGGTTGAAATCTCACAGCTCTGAGATATCAAAACTTCGGTCTGGTCAGGATTTTGATATAGCTTTCGACAAAAAACTTTTATGAAGTTTTGGGCAGCGCGTAACGAAGCGCTATTGCATTGGAAAACCAATGAAGTGGCATAGCAGGCCGCGCACCTAGCGAGTTTTTTTAAGCCCCAAAACTAGCATCAGTAAGTGCGATTGAACAATTTATACCTGCTGCTCCAGCACAAATAACAGTATTGTACGCGTATTCCAAATATGTACGGATTGAGGAAAAGCGAAGTGAACTAAATAGACTCTGGCGACCCCCATACGTGAAGAAAACCGCGATCACCACATCCAATCCCCGGATTATATGGCATTCACTCACACACACACGCACACACACACACACACTCACACACACGCAAATCCATAATCATTCATACATATATATAAAACAAGTTAAAATAAGACTCACCCGCTTGTCCAGATTTCAACTCCTCATTCACCCTGAAGACGCCTACATCATCTTTCCCAGCAACTCCATCAAGCTCAATATATCAAAAGCAAAAATGTGGTAAGATCACAAAAAAAATTCTGGTGTATGCACTTCGTAAGGTTCAGATGTCCTACGGACGATGTTGTCAATTGATGATAGTGTCCAGATCGGATTAAAAATATCACACGCTCCAATATAAGCACGAGGTGCAGCGGTAAATCTCAACTAAGATTCACGATCCCTGTTGATCCCGATCTCTCCAACGCGAACTTCGAATAATATTGGCGAGCAGAAGAGATTTTATAGGGTGGTTGTTTCGTAATAAAATTTTGAATTTCTAATAGCGACACTTTAAACAATTGAGGCGATTGTCAGACATCTACAAGTGTAGTTCTCAAAAGAAAATTAATTATATGACACCTATAGGTGATCTGCTAAAGCGGTTTATTCCCAAATAAAGTACACAATCGAATTTTACTTAATAGAAAACTACTGTATTAATAGAACGGTTTAATGAACAGAGTTCTCCAAAAAAATTTACACTAGAACATACATAGTAATAATAATACGGCTTAATTAAGTTCGAGAACATTTCTCAAAAAAAAACTTTTCATTTTAAATTAACTATCATTAGTCTTACGGAATGTAATTTCATATTATACATATATCTAAATAGAAAAACTTGTATTTCTTTTGTGTTTGTTGTCGACGAAAAAAGTTCAGGCAAAAAAAAATTAAAAAAAAAAAAACGGTATATACAATTATATAATTAATTTATTATTGCGGTTCTTGTATGGTGACGGACCAAGTTTGTAAAACCAAGGTCCTTTAGAAAAACCAATAAGTTCACCATTAGCGTAGGTTTACTGCGTTATCGAACCAAAAAAAACATAATAACAGTGAAAACTACCGTAATTTTTATTTGGTGATTCCAAATATTTCCATTGGTTAATAAAACCCAAAGAAACAGTTTTTAATAAATATGTTGCACGCATACCTTGAACCAAGTTGAATTCACAAGTTTTTCTCGGCATAAACAGAGAATAATTTTTTCTTTTCTGTTGTATAATTCTTTCGTGGGTAGTTCTCTAACAAATCGGACCTATACATAACAATTTTTCTTTTAGGTTATAATTTTCCACAGCACAAACAGATAATTTCTTTTTTCTTCTTATTTTTACTTTTAAACTAATGGCCACAAAATAATTTAACACATAAGAAAAGAAACACTAAAATTTTAAAACTTTAACCTATATGAGCCAAAATGGAGTCATTTCATTTTAAATGATAATTACTTTTATCAAAAATAACAATGATCATGCCAACTCGACAAGTATCGAGAGACGTCAAAACACAAATGAATCTAATAAGAAGAATTGAATAATGTGACTAAGAGACAGAAGACCTCTATCAGTACATTAACGGCCGTTTGTAAACAATAACAAAACGATAAGTTTGTTTCTTGGGAACTTTTCGCTGATTAATATACCCACTAAGGAGTTTGCACATCTCTTTCGTAACAAACTGAAAAAAACTATGTAAGAGATAATTACGAATTGAATGTAAGAAATTGTGTGTAAAAGAAGTAAAAATAACTTCAAAAGTTCTTGACAGTACAGTAAACGAGAAGTAACATATTGCTTAATTTGTAAATCAGTACATTTCTTCGCTTTTTCGGGAAATAGAGCGATTCCAAATTAAGGAGACTGCACAACTGTTTCATAATAAAAAATATTGTAAGAGATGATTAAGAATTGTATGCAAGAAAATGTGTTCAAAAAAAATAAACCAACAATCCCAAAGTTTATTGACAATAAGGCAAACAAGCAGTAATATACTGAACTCAATCCATAAATCAGTGCATGTGTGAAAGGAGGGTGACTTCAAATTACGGAGATTGGACAATCGCTTCGTAACAAGCGATGTATATCAAACATAAAACAAAATCAAAAATTCAAATTTCTTTTAAAATTCCAAAAATATTCTAAAAATTATAATAAAATCAAAAATTTATACTTTTTATCAAAATTCTAAAAATATTTCAAAAATTATTACAAAATCAAAAATTGAAACTCTTTTCAAAATTCTAAAAATATTTTAAAAATTCAAAATTCAAAAAACTTTTTGCGATATAAAAAATCTAAAAATATCGCAAAAATTATAACAAAATCAAAAATACAAACTGTTTTCAAAATTCCAAAAATATTATAAAAATTATAATAAAATCAAAAATTTAAACTTTTTCAAAACTCTAAAAATATGTATTCCATAAATTCTTACAAATTCTTACATCATGTTCGATTACATTTCAGGTCATACAAATAATTAATTTCATTTTTTGAAAAAAAAAATTGGATAAAAAAAAATGAAAATCATTCTTTTGACACACTTGACAATATTTTTTTGACAAACTTATAACGCAATAATCTAGTTTTTGGTCTCGGTCTCACATATCAAGCCCGACCATCAAGATTTTTCCAAATTCAATATAACTACTCGTAATCACTTAAAATGAACGTTTTTTAAGCAAAAAATATGCAAATTTCCTCGTTTTGACTCATTAGACGATTTTTTTGACACACTTCCGGTACAGTTATCGAATACATCGTACTTTCAACTCTTACCATTGAGCATACTGTATACTTATTTTTAGAAACAAAAATTTTTGAAATCCCTCCAGCGGTGTTCTAGATTTCGTCGGTTGTGACGGCCGGCAGACAGACAAACATTTTTTTTTCTTTTTTAGAATCGTTATGACGTCGAGAAATTTCAAAAAAAGTGGGGTTGAGATTTTCACTTTTTCCTCGAGAATGTAATACTTAGGTCTTTCAGACCGAAGTAATTCTCTAAGTTTTATCACAAAAACAACGAATTCAAACATTGACAAAGCAAAAACTGGACAAAAAATAAAATCTTTTAAGATCGGTTAACAGAGCACTTGAGCACCCAACGAAAAATTGCATTTTATTATTATTGTAGCAATTACATTCAAACTTCTAGCAGTTCTATACAAAGAAATTATGTTGCCAGAATTGTGTTAAAGTTTGTAGATATTATTTTTTTTAATAAAAAATGTTGTGCGTAGTAGGAATTACAAAATGTGTCAAAACAACACGATACCTTTTAAGACCTAGGTCCCACAACAACATGAGTCTTGAGGTGTTGGTAGACGCTTTTTTTTAACTTTTTGTGGATTGAAGACACTCCTAATTATCTCCTAACAAAAAAATACAAAAACCATGTCAGAAGACGAATTATAAACCTATATAATAAACTAACTTTGTTACCCGTGAAGTATGACACAAAGTTTTTCATTAAGAAAAAAGAGATATAACATCGTAATGAAAATGTTTCTAACCATCGACGCCGTTGGGGCAGTTGATAGCGTGTCTACCAAAAGATTCGAACTCATTGGTACTGACGAGGTTGTGAGTTCGAATCCCAACCGAAACACGTTTAGAGATAAAAGTTGTGTTTATTAAAAAATAACTGTAAGGTTTATTCATATAAACACAAAAACTGATTTTGAATTGAAAAATTCATAGATTCACAAATTAACTTGACAGTTGTCGTAAAATTGGTTTCAAATTGATAGGAAACAGTCAATAATAACTACACAAGTGACTTAGGATTGTATGGGATAAAATATCCGTACAAACTTTCAAAATTCACAAATAGTGAGGTTAATAAATTAATCATCTCCTAACAATCGATACTATTGATTCAGGCAAAGCATTTCATTTGGACGATGTACGCACAAAAAAAATCCCTTTGTATTTTGTTACTATGACAGTGAGTAATCTCGACAGTTTGACTGTTTGCACAAACCGATTGACGAGTATAACTGGGAAAAGAACATGTCTGAGGCATTATGGACCTAATTTCATCCGAGCACTGCTGGTGACGATATTTATAAAAAACAACCAGATCAGCAACAGTGCGACGATGTTGCAAGGAATCATGATTTAATGTTCGATCACTTAAAATTTCGATCAATTTAAATTTCGATCACCAACAATTCGTATAGCACGCTTTTGAACAGTGTTCAAAAGACCTAGGATTCTAACAGATGCAGCGCCCCAAACTTGACAACAATACTCTATACAGGGACGAATATAAGACTTATAAATGTGGAGTAATTGATGCGAAGTAAAATATTTTTTACATTTATTGAGTAGGCCGAGTTTTGTTGACGCACCTCTTTGCCAAGGCCATTATATGATCGTTCCAGAGTAAGTCATTGGAAATTGTGACTCCCAATAAACGAATGCTTTCACATTTGTCTATTTGGTCGTCACACATATTAATTGAAATATCGTTGGGAAACTCGGTTTTTGATCTGGAAACAATCAATAGCTGTGTTTTAGTGGAATAAAAATTGATCAAATTATTGTCACCTCAATCGGCGACTTTTTTTAGGTCCTCGTTTACATTTATGGCAGTGTCTCTCCATGCGGGATTTATTCGGTCATGCATTTTACCGTTTGAAGGGGGACGAATGACTTGTGCAGTGTACTATTATCTGCAAAACTATTTATTGGGTTAAAATAAAGTGGGAGATAAAACTGAGGTACTTAAGCTTGGGGTACACCAGCGGTTATTAATTTAGACTCAGAAGAAAAGCCATCTATAGATACCGAGATGTATCGGTTAGACAGAAAATTTTGAATCAAATTCACGACTGCGGGATGAAAACCGTACGCAAAGAGCTTGTTGATCAAGTTGGCATGCCAGATTCGATCAAATGCTTTTGAGATGTCTAATGCGATCACGTACCTTTCTCGAGTATTCTATTCCAAAGATGTGCCACATAGTTCAATAGATCGGTTGTTGATCTTTTGTTTTGAAAACCGTATTGGCTGTCAGATATCAAATGGTTGTCATCCAAAACTTTGAATATATGTAAATTAATATAGTGCTCGTATATTTTAGGCAGGACTAGGAGTAAGGCAATTGGTCTATAATTGAAATATCACATTTCATTCCTTTTTTGGACAGGCTAGACATTGGCCAACTTCCAGCAGCGTGGAAAAATACCAGATTTATAGGATTTATAGAATATTTTGGTTAAAGTTGTAGGAATGTTTTCCAGACCAGAGGCTTTGTTGTTGTTTAACCCTCTTAAAAGTTTTTCGACAATTTTGGGTTTGAAATGTAATTGTATTATATTAACTCCTGAAGACTGGATTTGGGGTAGTTCTTTAGGAGTTTCTAAAACTGTCGAATTTGAAGCAAAGTGTTCCGCGAACAATGTAGCTGTCCTTGCAGGGTCAGTAATGATTGAGTCACCATCAATGATAGGGGGAATAGAAGATTTAGTACCAGAATTTAAAGAATTAATGACACTGTAAAAAATTTTGTCAGAAATTGACATATTCGAAAGTTTTGCCGCTTTCGCTCTGTCAATCTCTGCTTTTTCGTTTTCAATTATCTAGTTTGATATTTTGTTGGCTTTTAAATATTGGGATCGATTAACAGAGTTCTTTTTATGAATCCAAATATTAAATAATCTACGTTTGTTTCTAAGAGCCAATTTGGCTGCCTCCGAAATTAATTATTTTTGTTGGGGTTTCATTATTGAAAAGGGAACGAATTTGTTAATACTGAATCGAATGGTTTCATTAAAGTTTTGAGCAGAAACATTTACATCGTCAGTATAAAAAAGGGAAACGAAATAATGACGATAAAAAGGGAAACCTTGAAAAAAACTTCGGAGACCATTGGTGAAAAGTGAAATATTTTACGGGGTTTGGGAACTCTAGGTTTTAGTAAATCATTTTTGATAACTGATGTGATTAGATAATGGTCAAAATTTCCAATACTACCCTTATCGACATCGACACGCGTAATATCTGGTATAGATGTGAGATGGAGGTCTAGGAGAAAACTTTGATCATCGCCATTACGAGGAGTGAAAGTTGGACTTTTTACAATTTGCGTCAGGTCGTGCGATGCAGCAAATATTTCTGTCTGCCTTCCATTGTTGTCATCGTCGGTCGTCTTTGAAAATTCTAACCACGATTTGTTGTGGACGTTGAAGTCACCGGTAACGATAACCTCACAATTTTGAAATTGTGCTCTAATTTCGTCCGCAACATTAGTCAAGAGATTAAAAAAATTAGAATTATGTTTGTTTGGAGACCGGTATAGAGCTATTGTGAAAAAAGAAATTTCAGGTAGACAAACCTTCAATACTACTGTGTTGTAGCCATCACCATGTAGTTCATAATTTGGAAAGCGTTTATATGCAACACTCTCATTAATGTATGCACATACACCTTGATGAAGTTTAAAAGTCGATTCAAGCCTATATTTGGGACCCAGTGTACGTCACACGCATAAATTTCAGAAACTTTTGTTTCTGTAAGAAAAAGAATGTGCGGTTTGTCATGCTCAAGATGATGTTGCACGGTGTCACGGTTGGCATTCAATCCACAAATATTTTGGATGTGTATTTTAAATTTTTAATCAAATCAAATCAAATGACTATTACCATTTGATCAAAATATAATTTGTTTTAAAAATGGGTAACTAAACAATAAATCCTGTCATATAATAAAATATGTATATAAGGTTTAATATGTCGGCTGGTAATTACGAATCATTGAGTTAATTTGTTTTTTAAAACGCACCTTTTTCTCAGCCAAAAATAATTTAAAAGACAAAAATTTTTGTTTTTAAATCTTCATTGAATTTTAATATGTTTCTTTTGCTAATGCTTTTGATCCACTAGACATTCCTTTACCAAAAATGATTTCAGAAATTGAATCAAACAACAATCAAACAGAAGAAATGCGCACGACCATCATTAACAAGATGGCAGGTTATCCCCATAGCTATAATCCGGATCCAGTCTTCAATCAACTGTTGATTCTTCAGAACCAAACAAAAGCCTTTTTCAAAAGGAATCCGAATTTGATCGTGCTTAACAGTGATAAAAGCAATGAGACAGTTATAATGGAAAAAGAGGAATATTATGTTAAAATGTTTAACCTTGTGAATGATACTAATACCTATGATCAGCTCAAGTTCAATAAAATACATAAAATACAAGCAAATATTAATAAGAATCTTCAAAAACTGTTGGAAGAAAATCTAATTTCAAAGTCTTTATACCTCCAATTGAAAACAAAACATCCCAACTTACCTAGAGCATATGGATTGCCAAAACTACATAAACCAGGAATTCCTTTAACACCCATTGTTTCCACCATAAACTCGCCAAGTTATAACATATCAAAATATTTAAGTAGTGTCTTAAAAGAAATTAATAGTTACAGTCCATACAGTGCAAAAAACACAAAAAACGCAATTTAACTAAAAGAAAAATTACAAGACATAAACCTGAAGGATGATGATATTTTAGTATCATTTGATGTGACGTCTTTATTCACCAATATACCACGAGACTTGGCAATCAAAGAAGTTGAGGATAGATGGGAAGAACTTACATGCTATTCACAGTTAGATTTACCTGAATTTACAAACTTATTGAAATTTTGAATTGAGTTAGACAATGTGTTTACATTTGATAAAAATTAGTAGCGATAGCGATGGGAAGATCAGTCTCACCAGGTTTATCGGATATGGTTCTTCATAGGTTGTTTACAGTATGTCTTGAAAGACTTGAAAGGAAACCTACGTTCATTGTTCGGTATGTGGATGATGTTTTGATGGCAATACCTGAAAGCAAAATAGCACACATATACATAATATTTTTGAGTCTTTTAATCATAACATCAAATTCACAATCGAAAAAGAAATACATGGTAAAATTAATTTTCTAGATTTGACCTTGTATAGAAATTAAATGGATAAACATATAACTACTAAGTGGTACAAAAGAGAAATCAATTCAGGGCGTATGCTTAACTATTTCTCACTTTACCCTCAACAAATGAAAAAAAATGTAGCAAAATCTACAGAGTTTTTTTACTCAGTCACCAAAAATTTAGAAACAGTAACATAAATGAAATTATCTTAGCTCTCAAGAACAACAATCATCCAATAACTTTAATCAACAAGCTAATAAAACAATTCACTCATAAAAACATAAATAATGAAATACTCTTTCAACAACAACAAAATGATAATGATAACAATAATGACGGAAACACAATTTATGGTGTCCTCACCTATATATTTTCCAACCTGACAGAAAAAATCAAAAAAGTGTTATTAGGATCAAAGTTTTTAAGAATAGCGACGAAAATTTAAAAAAAATCATGTTATCTTGTCTTCACAAATCTTAAAGACAAAATAGCAAAACTGAAAAATTCAAAAGTGGTTTACAAAATTCCTTGTGAATGTGGAAAGGTGTACATAGGGCAGACTAGTCAAAGGCTTGAGGAGAGACTTTATAGCCACAAAAGCAATATTAGGTTGAAACAAAATATCACGGCTCTCTCTCAACATGCAATTGAAAATGATTACTCGTGGAATTTCCAAGATATAAGCATAATTGATTTTGAAAAATATAAAAGCAAAAGAGAGATGATCGAATCTGCTCATATATACATACAAAAAGAGGCAACGGTAAATTTTAAAAGTGATACATTCAATGTAAAAAAAACCATATGTACATTTATTAAATATTAAATAAAATTAAATTAAAATTTATTAAATACCGTATAAATATTTTACATCTTTCATGTTCTCCAAAAATTCAATCCACAGTCAATTTTTAATCATTGTGTAACAAAACATTTTTAATCAGTCCTTTTATTTAGTTTTTATCAAATTTTTAGTGTATTAGACAAAAGAAGTAAAATCTGTGATATATAAATTTTTTTTAATTTTGTGAATGTTTATTTAATAGTAGATTGTATTACTAGTGCGAATGCGTTTTCCAAACAAGAGTTAGTTTGCCAACAAGAGTTAGTTGGCAAATAACTCGCGTTTGGAAAACGCATTCGCACTAGTAACACATACTATTTTTTGTAACAAGTGCATAAAATTTATAAATATCTATTTAATTGTTCATTTAACCATTTATTTAACAAAGTTATAAACAAATTTAAGATTTTTAAATAATTAAAGTGCGCCATCTTCGTTGTAATAGTTGTAAATTATACTAGCTCGAAAAAATAAACATAAGAATCCAACTAAAAAAACGCATAGTAATCCAACTAAGCTGTCAAAATTGTAAGCTTTGAAAACCTAAATAAATTGTTTTTTCTTGTAATTCAAATGATGCAATGTGTTTAAATTGTTTTTACTATATGGTAAGTTATTTAAATTATTATTTTGATATTTTAGTGCTATAAAAATATTATATATAGATAGATATATGGATAGATTTAACTACAAATCTGACATGCAGGCGGCGTGCGTGCTCGTGCACAAAATATTTTGTGATCATATGTGCGGAAAAGTAGTTTTTTCTTGTTTTTTATTCTAGTACAAAATTGCATATTTTTTGTGCATGTGTTACAAAAAATTATTTGTTTACAATTATTTATTTATTAAAATTTTATTGTGTTTTTTCAATGTAAGTTTTGTTGTTGTTATATTTTTTAAGATTCTAAACCATATCATACACATATATTTGTTAATTCAAAATATTTTTAGTTTTAAAAAAAACTTTTTAACCTAACTGTGTGTCCGTTTTTTAGATTTAACTTGATAATGCCGCTGTTGGCGAAATATTGTTAGTAAAAAAGAAACCTATTAAAATTCAATGAAGATTTAAAAACAAAATTTTTGTCTTTTAAATTATTTCTAGCTGAGAAAAATGTGCGTTTTAAAAAACAAATTAATTCATATAATAAAATATGACATAGGTCAATATTTCATAATAGAATGTAAGAAATAATAAACATGTGAAAACAAAATTTTTAAAAAATTGAAAAGATTACTTAAATATTACATAGATATGCATTAAAATTAACTTTAATGCAACATTTGCTTTGCAATTCAATAATAACTTGCTTTACATAACTCATAAAGCAAAGCTTGCGTTAAAAATTCCAGTTACTTTTTCAACATGTGTATGCACTAACTCACTGAAAAATAAAAATGATGACACGATGCATTTGATTTCATCAGAGTACTGCTGTTGACGATAATACATCGACGATAAGTAGATCGATATAAACGCATATAAACAAAAAATTTTAAAACACCAACACCTTAACCCAATACCTACCGGATGATTTTTCACATTAAATTTACATTTAAACGGTAGTAATAATTTCGATTTAAGTGAAACTGGATAATTTCTGTCAAAACTTATCGTTACCGTTATTAATGATACCATGGTAGTTATTTCAGCCAAATCGAATGCGCCTATAAGGCTACAATATACAAAACAAATTTTATCGTGTAAATCGTGTAAAAACATATAGTACTGTTAATCATACCAAAATAATTGATCCGATTCGCCTAAATGTTAAGCAAAAATTATTCATAAATGTACATATGCCGAGTTCGATTTAAGTAATTGCATTATGTGAAACAACTAAAAAAACTTAAGAGAATTGCCGTTGTTTTTTTTATTAAATTCAGTTATTTCACTCGAATCGAACCGCACCTATTGTTATGAATTTTTATATGTTGGCCGAAACAAATTTTCGGAAAAACCAGTGTAGGTAGGGGTACTTTAAGTTTTTCTTCACAAAAAAATTTAAGTATTCATACAAAACAAATTCGTTGACTGACTAACGTATGTCAATAACGGATTGTTCTGCAATAACAAGTAATAAAAAAGTTACTTCATAAACTTATTATTTTTTCTTTTTCAACTTTGAAAAAGCAGTAAAATTTTTACATTAATCAAAACGAATTTCGTCAAGCATTAAACCTAATTTATGAAGTCAAGTCATCATCAACATAACAAAAAACCATATTAAACGTATGTACTTATTTCATATTTGCAATTTCTTAATTTAATATGTTACCAACAAAAGAAAATATTAATTAAATCTTTCTGTAATTACAAAAGTGTTAGGATGGTGCTTAAATGCGTAGATTGTAGAACATATATGTAGTATGTAAGTTGGTGTAATTAATTTAATACAAAAAAACTAGTTTGTAAGTTAGATCAGAATTATTTTGAATGGTTACATTGATTACGTTCGAGTTTGTTTGTTTTCTTCAAAAGATAAATGATTGATTATTGGTTTATTTGTTTAACCTTTATTTAGTACCCTCCCCATGGTCCATTCAGAGAACTCTTAATTTGCATGATAATATTTTTGTGTAACTTTGATTTACGTGCAACAATAAAGTTGTCATCATTAATCGGCGGTAGAAGAAAAGGGATTTTATTTTATATTTTAAGTACAAAAAGTTATAAGCTGATTAAAATTAAACAAGCAACGTTAATTCAATTTAACGACAGCAAAATTTTAAAAACAAAAGACAACTCTTTCGCAGTTCAACGATAACAATGTGTTTTATGTTTTTTTACAGGTCAAGAGACGGAATTTATATTCGAGGCGAAAATTCGAAGCAATGCTATCAAATAACATGAATGAAAATTGTTAAGAGTTTTTACAACAAAGTAATGTTTTAGGTTGAAGTGATTAACGTAGCACAATCCGTGATACCACAAATCCAATTCCCTAATAATGATATTTTGAGTTTCAATAAAGTTTTATGGCTCATAATTGGCTCTGTTAAAAAAGATCAATAGATCGACGCTTACAGTACGGCAAAAGTAAAACAAATGGGAATTATCTAGCCAATCCGAAAGATATTCATTTCTTATTATTTAAAAAATATAATATGTTATTTTATAATTCAGGAATTGATGATCATACGGATTGAATAATTCTTTTTGATCATGCAACTTTGACATAGTTGCTCGAGTAACAAATGATTGCTGGCTTGCAGATGGAACATTTAAAGTGGTTCCAGAAATATTTTTCCAGTTGAACATCATTTATGTACAACTAGATGGTGGCGTTGCATTGTCATGTATATTAGCATCATTACAAAATAAGACACATGATGCTTACCGTAAAATGTTGGTGACAATTTTTTCTATTTTAATAAAATCTGGTGTGTAGTTTGTAGATGCAGAAATAATGCCCGATGCAAATCTTAGAAGAATTATTATAGACTTTGAGATTGCAGCAATGCGTATAGTTTTCAATCACTGTATTGTATCCAGGTATTGAAGTGAGTGGCTGTTATTTTCATTTAAATCAATCTATAAGAGGAGAGTTTCAGCTCTTGGGATAAAACTTTTGTATGAAACTAATCAAGAGTTTGCTACGTGTACAAAAATGCTATGCGCACTAGCACTTCTATCAGAATCTGACTTTAGATATAAGTGAAATATTTGAAACTCTTGGATATATTGATATTGAAGCTGTTCAAGAACTACTATCTTATTTTGAACGCCCATACATTTGGGGACGCCAATCGAATTGCAATTTCATCATTGCATCATCATAATTCTGTAGTGAATTGTGTTGCTAGGACTAACAATACCGCGGAAAGGTGACATTATGGCCTTCAATCAATTTTCCAATGCTCGCATCTTTATGTGTGGAAATTTTTGGATTCTCTGGTTTTGGAGATATCGCTACAACACGGTTATTATATGCAGCATTGTGTCGAACAAAGGAATCCAGAGAAAAAGTACCGAATATTGGTTCTTCCTGATCGAAGAATCGAAATCTTAATAAGAATTGCTCATATGGTATAAACAACTAAATCCATAAAATAATTCAATATATAATTCAGAAAAACGGAATTACATTATTTTTCGGTTGCCTTTTATACGCCGTTTGCTGCTGCATGTCTGTCTGTTGCCTGCCGCTTATTATTTAAATCATTGTATTGCATCAAAGTATTGCTTAAGTAATTTGGGATCAAAATCAATAAAATGGAATTGATTTGTTTGTTAGGGCTATAACGTGAAGTCGTTTTCACTAAGTCTAATACGGTATCATATGAAAGATTGCTAGCTAAGACTTCTTCAAAAATTAATATTTCATAGACGGACATTGTGTTTTTTTACAATAAAATTTTTTACATGATAATTTTTCGGGTGTGATGCGATGCGATATTTTTTCGCGTATGATTTTAGGTGTGATATTTTGTCGCGTCTTTCTACTCAATTAAACCTCTTGGATCACCGTATGTATCAACTAACACCACACTCAAGTTATACAAGACGTTGATTAGACCGGTGGTAATGTATGGATCACAAACGTGGACCCTTACACAAAATGACGAATCACATTTATCTGTATTTGAGTGTAAGATCCTACGCTACATTTTTGGTCCACTTAAGACAGAACACGATATAACTTTGAGATCAGAGACCTTCTTTTAGGTCCAGATATAATAGGTTGTATCCGTTCCAATAGGATTGTTTGGTTTGGGCATGTTTTACGAGCCGATTCATAGTCTGGAATGATTAAAAAAATGTTCGTTAGTACCCCAGGGAGTGGGCGACCGCGAGGTAGACCACGACTGCAATGGGAGACGGACGTAATAAACGAGCCTTAAAAATCGGCTGCCATGGTAATTATGTCACTGTTGCGAATGATCGTGGTGAATATTTGAAGCTGGTTAGCTTGGCAACGCTCCTACATGGAGCATGAACGCCACAAAAAAAAATTTGTCGCGTGTGATTTTAGGATATGATATTTTTGAAATGTGATATTTATATTTGTGATATGATATTTTCATCGAGTGTGATTTTTTCGCTGAGATATTTTCGACGTCATATGCTTTCGTGTGTGATTTTTTCGTCTGATATTTTATCATCGAACCCAGTTTTAGTAAAAATCTTACGATGAAGATGCCTTACTGAGTTTACATTGAATTTTTTTAATAAATATTTCAATGTGCAGTATTTAGTTTTTGGGTGCAATACATATTTTCTCTGGTGAAATCTTCTCTTTCGAAGTAAAAAATATATTGTTAAGGTATGTAACCAAAGAATGTAGCGTATACATTTTTTGGTTATTTTATTTAAGAACAAAATTGAATATTTTTCGGGTATGTGTTACAAAAACTATTTTTTCTCTAAGTATGAAGTTTTTCTTTTGGCTTGATGTAAGCACTAAAGCTAATTCTTATAAACGATTTGGATCTAATAATTATTTTTATTACTATCCGTTATTTTTTAATTGAAATAAGCGTTCAGTGGTAACGACTGTGACAGGAATGATTAGAAATGATTATGATATTATGATAAAAAAAATAATGAATACACTTCTGGAAATCTAGCTGTCATATCATTATATCATACGATAACTATAAAGTTTAGCAGTTTGAAAATGCGTGCGATGCAGCAAAAATGTCTGCCTGCCTCCCATTGTTGTCGTCATCGGTCGTTTTAGAAAATTCTAATCACGATTCAAAAAATATTGGAAAGCGTTTATATGCAACACTTGATGCTGCATGGCGTCACGATTGGCATTCAATCCACAAATATTTTGAATTTGCATGTTAAATTTTTGTCAAGCATGCATTGATTAATAATCATCATTTGACCAAAATATAATTTTATTAAAAATAGGTTTGTACGATAACCTAGATTTAACCTAATATGTAGATCCATCCATCGTGGCACACTGAAGAAATGAAGACGTTTTGGATTGGGATCCTGACGAGGTGGCATCGGCCCACGATTAAGCCAAGGTCCCCTTCCCCACAAGACATGTCAACAGGTTTACGGTATCATAATAGCGGACGAAAGATCCGCCACAATAACTCATGTATCTCGGGTAAGCCAGCCTGATATCACGTGTCATAAATACCGTGACCCCTGAGGCCATTAAGACATTTCAAACTAGTTAGTTATAATTTACCGGCCATGAGATAACAGTACTTTATGTATATACGTATAAGTCACTTGTTGATCAAAAGAAGCTGTTTGTTATTGAAAAACTTTCAACAGCGTCCTAAGTAACCTTTTATTTGACAATCGCAGAAAACTAACAGTTTCCTGCTTTAACATTAACTTCAAAGGAAACGACGGATGGCAACCCTGTGTCAAGAATTCAACATTAGCTCCGCTTTATTCATTCGAGTTATGTTCAAGGTTTCACGTAAAACCAGAAAACAAGGTATCAACTAGTTCAAGATTTGTGATTCGTATAAATTTTTGGGATATAAATTTGCAAGAGATTACGCATCCATATTCCATATATAGTTCTTCGACATTATTCAAAATAGTTTTCAATTTGTAAAAACAAATTAATTGTTTTCGTATTGTCTGACCTTATTAATACTATAAAGTTATGTTTTTATGATGAAAAAATATGGATATGTTATTTCATTTCATTTCATTTTGACCCTCATCTACATATTAATCAAATAAAATGTAATTATAAGCAGATATCATTACCAAAACTATGATTAGAGTAAGTAAACTGTTGAATCTGAACTGAATATTCAATCAGACATCGTAATCATCAACTCAAAATATTTTTATAACAGCTTTGTCCCCAAAGTTAAAGTATACACGGATAAAAATAAAACTATGATTGCATGTCATAAGTTTTGTATAAAATAATTATAAATGTTTATTCCTGATAAACACTTTCTATAATATTGTTGCAATATCCATAACTTTGAGGCATACATTTTATTGAATATTTAGTCATGGAATATAAAACCCAGGCATAAAAAATTGAAAGAAACGAAACTGTGATTACTAGTCACATAAATGAATAACGAAATGATAATGTTCATGCCTAATAATCATTTTATATTTCAAAATGTGCATGGAATAGATTTAGAAGGCATAAAAAATTTTGACAGTAAAAATAATTTAAAAAATAATAGAAAAAATTTTTTTTATAATTTACTAGATCTTTTTGTGGAATGTGAGTTGTATATACAGGGTGAGTTTTTTAAAAAATGCCAGGCTTTTATCTCGAGAACCATGCTAGATGGGACAAAATAACCCTAGGTGATATTTGTTAAGCGTCGAGGGGGACGTCCAATGGTAATATTGAATGACCTTGAAACTCATAAGTATTGGAGATATATGCCAAAATAGATTTTTTTTTATATTAGAACCTATACATTTAATATTTTTTTTTAATTAAGTAAATCAAACTACACACTTTTTGTCTACAAAATTTTTTTGTAAAGTGTACGATTTTGTAGATATGATGAAAATTGATTTGCACTAAAGCAAACGTGTCTTCGCTAAGTTCTACAGAAAAAAAGGAAAATCATTCATTAATTTAAATATTATTGCATCGTGGTCTACTGCGTGAAATTGATTTTCGTTGTTTTTTTTTTGATTTATTGAAATTTTATTTTTTTTCTGAAGAACTTAGCGAAGACACGTTTGCTTTAGTGCAAATCAATTTTCATCATATCTACAAAATCGTACACTTTACAAAAAAATTTTGTAGGCAAAGTGTAGTTTGATTTACTTAATTAAAAAAAAATATTAAATGTATAGGTTCTAATTTAAAAAAAATCTATTTTGGCATATATCTCCAATACTTATGAGTTTCAAGGTCATTCAATATTACCATTGGACGTCCCCTTCGACGCTTAACAAATATCACCCAGGGTTATTTTGTCCCATCTAGCATGGTTCTCAAGATAAAAGCCTGGCATTTTTTAAAAAACTCACCCTGTATACAAACTTTGTATTTACCGTTCAAATGATAGATAAATATAGACATAAGAAATATAAACTAAGATATGATTATAGCTTATGACATATAATGACCATGAGGTTTATTCGGTACTCTGACACTTCATCAAATGCTAGGAATAAAAATGCCTGGTTCCGTGATTCATTATTCCTAAGCGCCATACTTTTATAAATAAGAGGCATGGTATTTTACGAAAAATATCCTTCTTTATAGTCATATTTTGTTTTCTAATAAGTATACACTATTTTTTCAACAAAGTTATTTCTCTGTTCCTAATTAGTCATGCTACGTACCCTATATTTATAAAGTTCTTTGAATAATATCCATAATAAGCTCCTTAGTGATTTTTTGAACACTCATTCCTTATAAGTATATAATACACCTGGCTTATTCACGGTTGTAAATCAACGTAATTTAAGCATGGAATATATACTATTAAGCATATAAAACTTAAATTTATATCTGTGTAGTATCTCAATTTGCATATAAGATTGCTATGTCATACTTTGGATATATTGAGAGCAACACCGAATGTCTCGTAATGATTCTCATGCGTTTTATTCAAGCCTCAGGCATGCTTAACTAAGAAGAGTAAATCTCCTGTCGATCTTCCTTTATGAAATTTGTATTATCTTTTGGTAAATTCGATGGATTTTACCGCTGGTACTTGGCTTATTTACAATTATTATCTTTTGGGTTTGGGAGTTCAGAACTTTTTCTTGGCTGACACATTTCGTTGCATCTCAAAGACACCGAATAATAATAATAATTGCTACGATTCTTACAGAATCACAACGAAATTCAAAACTAAATTGTATTCAACCTCAGTTTAGCCTAAACAAAATTTCTATAATTTTTATAGCAAAACTAAAACCATTTAAGTCACCAAATATAGATATTACTTTTAGCAATGCTTGGGGATGAAAAGTGGAGTGTTAGTGACATTCTTGAAAATAGTAGCGAAATGTAAACAATTCGCTTTGCAAAACTAAAACCAGTTTGAGACGGAATGCGATATTGATATGAGCGATAGAACTAGTGGTAACCGGAATACTGTATCCTGTACATTTCATTTTCGGTGTGGTATCCTGTATCCTGTACATTTTATTTTCGGTATTCTGTATGATGTATACAGTCACAGAATACTAAGAATGAATGAATACCCATTCAGTTTAATAAGCAACTTAATACAACGCCGCAGTGAAAAACTAAGTGTTAACGGTTTGGGGCCAACCAGCGATGTAAAGAACAAAGGATTGATCTACACCAGAAATTTATCTAAGAATATTACCAGGATCGTCACCTTGAAAGATTAAAGAATAAAGATAGGGTTTAAATCATATACACTACGGTGAGGATGATTACGAATTGGACGTACATATGACCGTATCGATAATAGTAAACAACATGGTGATTGGTGAGGTCTAGTCTTTTAGGTGCAGTGTAGTGTAATGATTCTGCAGGCGGTAATGTTGATCAAGCGGAACAGCAGCTAGAGAGAAGAATGAAACAACAAATGACTGATGCTACGTCACTTGTGACACGGCGCCACAATGGGACGCGAACTAACAGAATTCAATAGATATAGGACAAATTTAACTACAGTAACACCAAGACATGTGAAGAGAAATTAAGTAAACGACACTCGACTCGAATCAATAAGCATACACAAAAACAGTGGTGGTATGATTGAATAAAAATTCAACTCAGAAATATTAAAACTGTTCAGAAATTTAAAATAGCATATGATTGAAAGTATTTTTCAACCAGTTGTCGGAAGAAATTTCCGACTTCCGAAATTTCCTTTTGCTTGTCGGAATTTTGAATTTGACGTTTTGTTGTAAATTATATATGTTATAGGTACGTAATTCAATTAAGTCGCTATTTACAATGGTTGCGTCATATTTGCGTTCGTTGTGCGTTCATTGACAGCTTAAGTAGAATGCCTTTGTTAATTTAGCGCATATAGCGGGTAGGAATGTCACCAAAGAACGCACGCATTAACGTATATTTCTAATTCAAGCTTAATTTAAAATCAGACATCGAATCCCTAAACCCATCATATACATACACACATTCTACATCTACAACATTTAAAGAAACAGAATGATGACAACGTAACGGTTGATGTACCAACCCGGGTAAGAAAAAGCTTAGGGGCTAAGCCTGGGAAAAGACCGCGCCATAGCTTTAGGGAACCTACACATGTTTACAATGTATTAGACTGGTTAATAACGCGTAATATAATAAACTGATCCTTGGTTCAGACTAGGCATTTACAACTGGAACAAGACCCAAAGCTAACTAACTGCCCAAGACTTGGCTCGTCAATACTGGCCCGAGATTGGTCCGTTGTTTAACATTGGCAGCTCCTACCCGGAAACTACAGTAATAATATTCAGTCATTAAAAGATAAAAGATAATCATGATGAAGATAATACTTGTGTTGAGATAGATCAGGTTTCTACCATGACCTACATAAAACGGAATTATTAATATAAAAAGTTGATTTGTGTTTTGGCGGCGAGACATAGTAATAATAAAAATAAACTGTGATGTCTGGTTATTAATATTATGTATATAGTTCAAATTATCAAAGTTAATTTATTAATTTTATTTAAATGTAAAGTTCATTGTTTTAGTCGTTTTAAAGATTTTAAAGTATTAACTGTAAGTATTATGATTGATTTTTACAATTCTTAACTTCTATAATTTTTAAAGTTTTAGATATGCATTTACATTAAAGTAATGTTCCATTGAGATATTCAATGTTCTCACTCATGAAGAGGTGAAGAAGAAGTCAAGAAGAGGTCAAGAATATCCCTAAATATTTAAGCGGTAAATAAAATAAGAAATTAATAGACTATTCCTTGGTTTCTGTTTTGTTTATTGCTGATAAATACTCTGATACATATTGTGTATTATTTTGACCTTCTCATCAGTGGCGGATTATGCCTTTAAGGGGCCTGAGGCGGAACAAAATTTTGGGGCCTAAGATTTTACCAAAAATTTTGCAAATGAGTTTGATTAAGACTATTTCTTAAATAATTTTTTATCCGCTTCAGAACGGAGAAAGATTGTTCCCCACTTGCGTTGCATATCGGCAATGTATGAAATATTTTTAAAATAGTTTCCACATTGGGAAATGAAGATTGCAGGCCATCAATGATTACCTTGTACATCTTAAATGGACAAGTTATGTTCTCTTCTTTTATATATTTTAAAAAATGATGTACTTCGTCTTTAAAATATTGTACTTCTATATCCCTCGCATATGTATTTGACAATTCTAAAATACACTTGTCAAGTTCATCACTGGATATATTTTGATCAAAAAATAATTTAAAATTATTTAAAACAGTTTCATATATGGACGTTCTGGTAGACATTTCAGTGGCAAGTCTATCACAGATCATATTGTGAGATATGAGACACAGATCATATAATAAACAACTCTCGTCCTACTAACTGTGTATCATTTACAGATGATTCATCATACATAATTTTGCGTTTCCTTTTTCGTCCTTCTTTGTAGCTAATATTGTCTGTTAATAAGTTTGCTTGCTTTTCTATGCTCTCAAAATCATTCCGAACATCCCTTATAAATTGTGACAAAGAATTAAACAGTTTTACTCCTTGTAATAAGTTCGTTTGAATATTTTGAAATGATTTTCTAGTACTATTGATTCTTTGCAATAATATATCCCATAGAACGATTAATAAGGCAATTCATATTCATCGAAAGAGCTAGCTAATTTTTTAACCTCAACTTTAGTAATCGGTTTTTCGTCTTCATTTTCGCTAATTTGCATAAGAACGCTTTTAATATTTTTGTAATTAAACCGCAAGGCGGATACTGCATCAACTTTTGCAGACCATCTTGTCACTTGCGTCACTTAATTTTTTAATATGTTTGGAATTAGGATCGGAAAAATTATCAATAAGCAACTTCCCTCTGTGAGTAGATGAAGAAAAGAATACATATATATTTTGGATAAAGTTAAAATAATACACCGCAGTAGAAAAGGCGTCTGCAGCATAATTTCCAATAAAATTAAGCGTATGACTTGTACAAGGAATAAAAATAGCGGTCTCACTTAGAGTTTTAATTCTGGCTTGTAAACCATTATATTTTCCGGCTATATATGTTTGACCGCGACAATTTTTAATATCCAAAGACAAATTGTTTAAAGTTTTCAAAATAAGTTGTGCTAGATATTCTGAATTGTGATTTTCAATTTGTAAAAATCCAAAAATCGTTGTCTCGCATCGCCACTTTATCAATCTACCTTAATATAAAACTTAGTTGGTCAGTGTGGTTCACGTCTGGCGTAGAATCAACAATAATTTAATAATATAAAGAGTCCTGAATTTCTTGAATTAGGTGTTCTTTTACTTCAGTTCCCATTAAATTTATAAATTCATCGCATGTAGTATGTGATAAATAACTTACATTACCTTTTCCTGGATGGCTGTACCTCTCCAAATGATTTTTAAGAAAATCATCAAATTGGGATAGGTACTCAATGCATGTCATAAAATTTCCTTTTCTGTTCGAATCAATGTCTTTTCGATGACCACGAAATGCTAAACTCAAAGTAGCTAATAGCTTTACTGTAGCTGCAACTCCTTTTAAAACTTCCCGCCAGCATTTTTGTTGTACTTCAATTTCACGAGCTATTTGAGTATCAATACGTCCAGTTACAAACAATCTTTTTTTCAAATTTTACAAACAAATTTTTTAGACAATCTTTTTTCCAATCAACGTTGATAAAACGAAGTATACAACTAAAGCTAATACACCTATACTATATCAATCATATCATATGGAAACCCTTTTCAAATGTTAATCCAAATGATGAATTTAGCATGTATTGTATAAAAAATACATGGATTTTAAGCATACAATAATAGATTTCAATTCTACACGTTAAAAAGTTTTCATTTATTTAGTTATATATGAAATTAATCTAAAATATGTACAATTATATGCTTAAAATTGAGTTTTTCAGTTTAATGCTTTCAATAAATTGTAGGTCTTAAAAGAAATCCAAAATCATTGATGAAAACATAAAACTCAAATATACTTCAAATATCCAAAAAATACTTATCTGGATTTTGTTTTTATCAATAATTTTGCGATTGATATAATAACAGCCCATTGCAAATAAAGTTTTAGTATTAATATTCATTCGTAACAGTGGAACTTTTCAAAACAAAATGTTTTTTTACTATACAAATTGGAAAACGAATTTGTACATTAAAAAATTATAAAACTATCAAATTAGAATTATTAAAATAAATACATACATGAAAAAAAGTAATACAAATTGACAACCTAACACTTTTACATGTGGGATAATATTAAAAAAATCTTTAGGTTTAAAAACTTTGGTTGAATGAACGCTGTCATCTGATATTTGAATACCTATAAAATATCAATACTATTTGTAGAGAGGGGGCCCCTGTGCATGTGGGGCCCGAGGCGGCCGCCTCTTCCGCCTCTATGGGAATCCGCCACTGCTTCTCATAGATGAAAATGACCCAGCTCACATTTAAAAACTTTTTTATGCGTAGATACAACATACTTCTTTCCAAAATTTAAAAAAAAATTAGGTTTAGTTCAGAAATTGAGACCGAGGGGGCTATTGAAACGAAAACATATTCAAAACACAAGGCTGTCGTCATTTTTGAGTTTCTGTTAAAATCCAAATTTTCTTTAAAATAAACTTTTAAACTCGAGACTCAGAAATTTTCAGTTTTCTAACCCTAGAGGTTTCAATGTTATTAGCATTATACTAACCTAATACATGGTACTCTCAAACCATTCAATTCCAATAAAAAGTCCCATAAGAAATATTAAATCTCTTTTGTTTGTGTTTTATTTATCTAAGTTTTATTTTTTTTCGAAAAAATTTAAATAAAAACAAACTTGAGTCATTATTTTTTGGAATAAAAGGAATATTTTCGTTGGATAATTGAAAATGTTTTAGATGCAATAAATATATATTGATTAGGTATAAAAGTTGTTTGATAATTTTTGATTATAAATTATGGGTGGTGGCATTGTAGGTGTGACGCAGTTAGGACGTTCATTTGCTCTTTTGTGGATTTAATCTGTTATTAAAACAAAATAATTGCATGGACTCCTTCGACGATATCCCAATTGAAAACCACAGGAAATTCGCAAACAAATTTAACATTCAGTTTACAGAAAAGCAAAGTAAGCATGAGAAAGAGAACAAATCAGTATTGAGACACCTGCGCAAACTTAACACTGACAACTTGGAGGATATCATATTTTCCGAAGAAGAGGTTTAGAATGCAATAAGGAAAATTAAGCCATCAAAAGCTATAGGACCCGACGGCATCTCAGCCATCGGCCATCATGCTCAAACACATCTGACCCAAAGGATTGAACTACATGGAGTATAGTAGTTACACTCCATACATCTTTAAATACTCTACAGATACCAATATCTGGAAAACGGCCAGAATCAGCCCAATTTTAAAACCAGGAAAACCTGAAGAAAAGGGAGAGTCTTACAAACCAATATCCATCCTTTCATCGGTCGCAAAACTTATCGAAGCACTTCTGCTCCCTCAGCTGACAAGATCCTGCAATTTGGCGAGCACACAGTACAACTACCGCGCTTTACAGAATACAGAACCAGATCAGTCTGAATGGTCTGAAATAAAAACAACAATGCGCTAGAATAATTTTAGTTGCACTCAAACTATCAAAAGCATTCGACACAGTGTCGCACGCTGCTCTATTGGATGCTATCTTCAATACTAATTTGCCAGGTTTAATGAAGCGCTGGTTGTGCAACTACCCCAGAGGTCGCCAAACGTACGTTGAGTTCCGTAACTGCAAGTCCAAAATGACAGTGCTAAGACAAGGAGTTCCACAAGGCGGAGTTCTCTCATCGTCATTATTCAATCTCTTCCTAAGCAGTTTGCCTACCTCACCAGAAGGAATAACCATCACGTCATATGCAGACGACTGCTTAGTACTTGCAACAGGAAATAACCTGCAACAACTCACAAATATCCTGAATACCTACCTTAATATTCTGAATGATTGGTTTAAAAGCAGAAAACTAAAACTTTCCACTGAAAAGTCCACTTCTACACTTTTCACAACATGGACGAAAAAGGTAAATTCAACACTAAGCATCTGCATAGACAATATACTTATTCCTACAGTAAAAAATCCGAGACTGTAGGGTGTAACGTTCGACCCACTGCTTAAATTCAATGCTATTGCACAACAAATAAACTCTAGATTGAAAAACAGGAATGACGCATTGAAAGCACTAGCGGGTAGTTCATGGGGCAAAGATAAAAATAGCATTACAACAACTTACAAGGCAATAAGAAGACCTATTTTAAATTATGCTGCACCCATATGGACCTCCTAAGTTGCCAACACTCACTGGAATAAGTTACAAACAACACAAAATGCTTATACCTTGCGAACCGCAACCGGATGTCACTTGGTGGCCACCAAGATCAATTACACGAGAAATGTAACATATTGTCCGTGAACAAAATGGAATGCTAACCAAACAATATCTATTGGCCTGTCACAAAGAGCAACATCCTTGCAATGACACCTTAACTACGATCGAACCACCTAGAGACATAAGGAGGACAGCAAGATGCTTTCTGCATGATGTCAGAGATAGCCAGGTCACTGGCTTAAAAGTTCTCCACACCAAAACGGTTGAAAATGCAATAAGGAATTATACTCCCAATCGTGTTCTAGATGGACTAAAGCCACCAAAAGTCGCTGTCAAAGAGGTCCAACTGCCCCGTAGCACTAGATCCATCCTAGCTTAACTGAGATCCGATTGGTCACGCATGCTAAGCAACTAAATGAGTAGAGTGGATCCTGAAATTATTGACAAGTATCCCGCATGTGAGGGCACGCCGCACGATGTAGACCACCTATTCAATTGTCCTGAAAATATAACCAACTTGACGAAGAAAGATTTGGGGTACCGCCCAAGGGCAGTAGCAGAGTTCCTGAACCTGGACATGGAGCCGGAGGATTAGCACCAAACCCGGCGCTACAACAACAACAACGACTTATAGCTCCAGTACATTAGATTAACTAGACCCGTGTCAGCACCATAGCATGATGACCACTGAGGGTTTTGGTTTCTGCATCTCGACTGCATCCCGTCAATGCTTGGCTTCAATCCTAATATGTCATTACTTATAATAATTTGAAGTATTAGAGTATGGCAAATACACTAGACGCTCCACCAATGTCATGTTTGAATTGAAACCTCCGGAATGAACCATTGATTGCAGCTTCACAGTTCAGCTTCAATGACAGTGTTAAAATCAGATACACCCGGTATGCCGGTTTTAGATTTTTTTTTTAAAAGACAAACGAATTCACACAACGGATTTATTTATGTCTATATGACAACCGATCTGATATAAAATTTAAGTAAACATTTTTTTAGTTTTTATTATTCTTAACGAAGATAAACGTATATTATTAAAACCGTCTTCAAAAATGAGCACATTCTCCTATTTTTCAAATATTTCATATATGATTGATTTTTGCCTAGATTTATTTTTCACGTTTTTAATTTGTATCAAAATACGTTAGCTAGCAGCTACTCCGTACATCAGTTTAAACAAATAACCACTTTTACTTGCATTATTAAAATAAATTGTTTACTAACTTCTCCTTTATCTGGCGAAAACGATTTATTTAAACTTTCACAATTAAAATGCCGGAAAGTTCCGTTGGGTAAAGCATGCAATTAGCTACCCTGTATTTGTATACATATCACACAAACCACATGAGCACACAACTAAATTAAATTTTAACACGTGTTATTTTTATAAATCTTTAACTATTATTAAATATCTTTTTTTTAATATAATTTTTCTTTATGAATAAATTTAAAGTTTAACAAATGTTAATAATTATTAACCTTTTTCTTTTTTCATCCCGAAACGAAATCAAATTAATAATGAATCGCATTGAACAGATTGATCGATTTTTATCTGCGAGAATTTCCTATCTTTGTTTCCAATTAAACATACATTGATCACCCTTACGTTCAATATTTATTCCGCATTTCTAGCATCTGATCTCAAAATAAAGTTCCAGTAGAATGAGAAAAAGAGAAAAATTATAACCATTTTTTTCTCTATGAAAACAATATCTCTAATCGCGTTATTTCTGTCATACCATCAAAAATCAATACACATACAAACATGAAAATCCAAAGACTAGATTTTACATTTAATAAATTTTGAACAACCGCAAACTCATCTTTATGGATATTTTGATGAATGTTTTTATATTCTCTCATGATATTTGTTTGGCCTAATTTTTATTATTGAGGCAGGCAAAAAATTAAACAAGGAATAAATACAATAATAGATTGGTTAACGGAGTTTTTTTGGATGTTTTTGTTTGTTATTTATTTTCATATAGAGTAAACACTGACATCCTGGTTCCTATAGTAAATTATATGAGCAGGAATGGAAATACATTTTAGAATTTAGATATACTTAATTTGCGAATTTTCACATACACTTTAGTTATCGCTTTTCTGCGTTATGACTAGGGCTGGGCGATATTTAAAATATTATCGATATAAATAAATATCGATAAAACTGATATATCGATAACATCGATTTATCGATATATCGATATATAGATATATCGATATATCGATGAATCGATATTTCGACATTGTATATATATCATATATTATCATGCCATAATCGTTATTCGATAGAACGATAACTACTGATTTAAATATCGATATAAGAAATAATTAACAGTTAAAAAAATATTTATAAATTTTGTGCATTTGTTACAAAAACTAGTGCGAATGCGTTTTCCAAACGCTAGTGATTGCAGCTCTTGTTTGGAAAACGCGTTCGCACTAGTAATCTATAATTTACTATTGTATTATGTTCTTTTCTTTTTTCGTATTTTTGTTAATTTTTAATGAACGTATTTTCGATATTGAGATAAATAAATGCTTAAAAAAAAATTTGAATTTGAATAACTATTTTAATCGAAGCAAACTATGTAATAATAATATTGAAATAATGGAGGGCATTATGTAACGCAAAATGGTTTAAATAAAGCGTAAATAGCAAAAATATCGATATCAAAAAATATTTTTAAAACCTATATATCGATATATCAATACATCAATATATTGATACATCGAAATATCAATATATCGAAATATCGAAATTATCGATAATATCGATAACATCGATAATATCGATATATCGATAATATCGATATATCGATAATATCGATATATCGATAATATCGATATATCGATAATATCGATATATCGTTAATATCGATATATCGATGATATTGATATATCGATATATCGATATAGCATTAATACCGATAATATCGATATATCGATATTACCGATATTATCGATATATCGATATTATTTATATATCGATAATTATCATTTCGATATCGTCATTCGATATATCGATAATTATCGATATTTATCGATACATCGATGTTTTTTCCCGGCACTAGTTATGACTACGCACAGGTAAGTACAAATGAACTAAGAATAATAAAAAGTGACGTATTTATAAAAATTGCACTTTTACTATTGTACAAATACACTATTTGAGCTGATTTGGTCTTGGTTCGGTTTTCGTGGGGCTGCCTGATCCAGTTTGGATATTTTGAGGCATTACATTACTGATCAGATATGAGTGGTAGGAAAAGCCGTGTCCGGCCCAGATCTGAGCCCTTATATATTGCTAGTCGGACAGTAGTCCATGAAAGAAGAAAATAATAGAGGCCAAATCCTCGATAACTGCTTCTAAGAATATTTATCTGACATTAATATACGACATTAATAAAAACCAAAATTATCGAAAAAATAATATCAATATGAACGTTTAACCAACAAGCAGTCAATGTAGCAGACTGCTTTTTCTACGTTTTAAGGCTGTATTCGATAATATCAAACATTCAATTATTTTTAAAAAAGTTGAATCAATTTGTATATAATAAACAAGACCCTTGACCTTTTTTAATTATTTCAATATATCCCAATTAACTCTAACAAAAGCACGGTAAGGCCAACAACAAGTACTTATAGTCTTAAATTTTGATCCACGGGTGTGACAACCTTGCATAGTCCAGTCCCAGCTGTTAACGTATGAGTTGCCGTGAGATATTGCATACCATTGGCAATGGCAGTTAGATATCACTATAGTATTAATGGTATCTTAGTTATGGTACATTCCTTAATAATGGCACGATATTATTTGCTCAAAGGAACGAGGCTTATAATATAACTCTATATCAGGGGCTGTAATAATCGAGGAAGACAGTGCGTCACATCATCAAGGAATATGCCACTAACTGGATTATGGGCAACACAATTTTAGTTTTGTTCGTGCATATTTGTTAAACAAATTTGCTGTTTACCTATAATTTTATTTTTATTTTCACCATCCTGTCACGAAATATTTGTCCATGTCATATTTTAACTCGCTTGCCAATAGCTGGGACTGGGGTTGACTTGATGAACAAAAATAAAAATATCTACAAATTAAAAAAAATGATTCCTTCATGCGGGCGTGATAGGATTTATTGGTTGATATGATATGATACAAATTATTTTTGAATAGTTAATTTATTCATTCATGTTGAATAGTTCATTCATTCTTAAAAAAAACTTAAAAGAAAGTTTCAAAAAAAATTCGTCCATTAACGCCAAGAACATATATTGTTGTTTGACCTTAGACCTAGTTTGTATTAATAATCATATATATAATACAGAAGAAACGAAAAAGCGTAACCATATCTAAGGAAAGAAGAAAATGCGGAAAGGAAAGAAGAGAATATAAAAAAATTAAACGATTAAAAAAATAAACGAAACAACATTCAACAAACGAAATGTAAATTTTAATATTTTCAATTTAGTTTATGCTTTGCTTGCGGAGTGGATAGATGTATTATTTTGGATTTAATTTATTTCAGGCTTAAAAAAATATTTGTTTAAAAATTTCAGCTGAGTTTAAATAATTCTGTGTTTAAATTCATTTTTCACTTTCTTTTTTTCGGAAAATTAAAAATAAAATTCATGCATAAAATTCATGCAATAAAAATTATTTTAAGTTTCGTTTCTTCTGAATCTTAACTTTTATTTTAGTCATAATTTTCTTTGTTTTTAAATATTTTCTATTGATTAGAAATTAAAGAAACAATTCATAAAATTGATTTGTTCTTTCTTTGCAAAACAAGATAGAGAAATATTTCATAATAGCCGTGTTCGATTTGACTGAAACAACTAAATTATCTGAAAAGAATATATAAAGCATAATATGTAAAATGTATTTTAGCTAGAACATAAAAAACGTTTCGTTGTCATTGTCGAAGTAGTGGGTTGTGAGAAAGGTTCGGGGTTCAACGCGGACCCTATATTTATTTATTATTATTTTGTCTATTTTTTTATAGAACATTAAAATTATTCCTTTTTATTCATAAAAATTCCACTTACGGCATTTAAATTTTTCGATAAAGTAGTGTTTTAAAATTATTGCTATAATGCCTTTTAGCCGTTTCGTTCAAATTTATATCATTTCGATATTAATAAGAAAATTAATTATTTATATGACAGATAGTGCTAAAACTCATATAATATTTGTTTTCTAGCATCATTTTTCATTTTCTGTAAATAAAATAAGGAAAAACAAAGGGGGGGGGAGGATACCTCTTAGTATGTATTAATATCAGTGTTTCGAACCAAGAAAAATTTGGGTGCGGGTTCAGGTTCGGGTTCAATACATTAAAATTTAGTGGGTTCGATTCGGGTTTGGGTTCGGGTTAAAATTTGTTACAAAAAAACATTTTTTTTATGTATTCATTATTTTTTTATGTTACATTACATACCGTATTTTATGTTACACACATATTTATTTTGGAAAAAAGTTTTCATTTAATTCTCACTATTCACTATTCTCTACTGAAACAAATAATAACCAAAATAATCTTGTTTGAAACAATAAAAAATCTGCGAAATATGAAATTTCTTACGCAAACTTCCTAAATTTCCTATATTAAAAATTGAACCTGAACCGCGTTATTGATTGGGTTCGTGTTTGGGTTCAGGTTCACATAATTTTAAAAAAATCTTACTCCGGAGCGGGTTCAGGGTTCGGTTTGGGTTTGAAACCCTGATTAATATGGTTTTCCAACTTTTCACTAGATTGTTTGCTTTTGTCACTTTGAAAATTAATTTTTACTATAAGTAAAAGATTTTATTTTATTAGATAATTAAGTATTATAGTGACAATTTTTTATTTTTATTTTATATTTATTTTTTACAGAATATATATATATCAGTGGCGAAGCGTGCTTCTGAAACTAGGGTAGACATATTCAAAAGTTTTATTAATTTGCAAGTAGAAACTAATTATAATACATTAAGATGAGAGGACAGAAAGCTAAGGTTTTTGGACGTATGTGGAGTTTGTGAGTCGAAGCGCCAACCGAGATTTGCACCCACATTTAAAATGACTTACGTCCGTGCATCATATACTATATTTTTTATTCGCGGCAAGCAAAATATTTAAAAAAAGCTTGTTCAATCTAAATCAAAATTAAAAATTTTGAAAATTTTGAAATAAAAATATTTTGTACAAAAGATAAAGGATATTGTAGATTAACAAAAACATTGTTTTAAGTTTTAGGGAGCGATGAATATTAAACATAATAGTACATTATGATGCTAGGACGTAAAGCTAAAGATTTTGGACGGATGTGAGTTTGCAAATCGAGGCGCTAGCCGAGATTTGCACCCACATTAAGTCCAAAATAGCTTACGTCCGTACATCATATACTATTTTTTATTCGCCGCAAGCAAAATATTTTAAGAAAATTGGTTTATTCTAAATTAAAATTATAAATTTTCATAAATTTTAAAATAAAAATATGTGGAACAAGTAACCTTTGACAAAATATTTATTATTTTTTCCAATGTATTGTGTAGCTATGACAACAAATGATAACAACTATTTTAATTGGACTATGAAATTTTGAATTTAAGGGTTGCTTTGATAAAAAATTTTATTTTTCATAGAATTTAAACAAATACAAATGCTTTTTACTTTTTTGGACGTAGCTATGACAACAAAATAAATAGTTGAAAAGTGATACTTTAAAGCCGCAAATCACAGTAATAAAGTAACTCTTTAATATGCAGGCGAATAAAAAATTCTTTGTAAAAGTATAAATAAACTTTTTCAAAATTCTAAAAATATTCCAAAAATTATAATAAAATCCAAAATTTAAACTTTTTCAACATTCCAAAAATTTTCCAAAAATTATTAAAAAATCAAAAATTGAAACTATTTTCAAAATTCCAAAATTAATGCAAGAACTATAACAAAATCAAAAATTCAATCTTTTCCCAAAATGCCAAAAATATTGCAAAAATTATAACATAATCAAAGATTGAAACTTTTTTCAAAATTCTAAAAATATTCCAAAAATTAATCCAAAATCAAAGATTCAAATTTATTTTCCAACTGTTCCTGTTATTCAGAAGTCGTAGAATCAAATTCACAATCACACAAAAAATTGCTCAAGAAACATCTAACTAATAATTACAAGTTTTGTCCAAAATATTTCCCATAATATGTTTCTCAAAAAATTTGGAAACAAAATATATAAACAGAAATAGACATAAACAAAACTGTCTATCCAAGAAGGAACAAAAGTTGAAAATTTGTTGTTGTTGCTATTGCTTATTTTGGTAGTCATAATTTGAAACGTCTACTGATGTTTCTCAACAAATTTGGAAACCAAAATAGACAGAAACAAAACTGTCTATCCAAGAAGGAACAAAAGTTGAAAATTTGTTGTTGTTGCTATTGCTTATTTTGGTAGTCATAATTTGAAATGTCTACTGCAGTGAGAAAAACATTTTTGTTTGTTTGTACATGAAACTGGGAAACGTTTGTATTAAAGTTTCGGGAACATAGCTGAATTGTTTTTGTTCTAATTATTGTATTAAAACTTAATGATTTTCTTAGAACGTTTGACAAAATAGTATTAAGTCGACATTATGCGAACAATATGAAAATAAAGTTTCATATTTATATTATGTTTGGGTAGACACTGTCTAGTGTGTCTATACCGACGCTTCGCCACTGATATATATATATATATATATATATATATATATATATATATATATATATATATATATATATATATATATATATATATATATATATATATATATATATATATATATATATATATATATATATATATATATATATATTTCGGATATAATCCTTCAATTCTTTTTTGTTATAGTTAAGAAAAAGAACTGAAGAAGGATTATATCCGAAATATATATATTCTGTAAAAAATAAAATAAAAATAAAAAATTGTCACTTTAAGGATTACTTAATTATGAAATTCTTATCCCCACTTTTTTGGCATTTCTCGACGTTTTAGGACCTACTGATTCTAAAAAAGCAAAAAAAAAATGTATGTCTGTCTGCCGGCCGGCCGTCATTACCTACGCTGCAGGGAAAACCGCTGGAGGGATTTCAAATTTTTTTTTCTAAAAATAGGTATACTCAAGGGACAGGTTCGAAAGGACGCTGTGTTCGATAACTGTACCGGAAGTGTGTCAAAAAATCATTATGTGTGTCAAAAATAGCAAATTTTCATATTTTTGACTTAAAAAACGTTCATTTTAAGTGATTACGAGTAGGAACATTAAATTTGGAGAAATCTTGATGGTAGGGATGGTATGTGAGACCAAAAACTAGATTATTGCATTATAAGTTTGTCAAAAAAATGTTGTCAAGTGTGTCAAAAGAAAGATTTTTATTTATTTTTTTACCCAATTTTTTGGAAAAGAATAAAATTAATTATTTGTATGAAATGAAATTTTATTATTATTATTGAGAATTATGGCACTATAAGTTTGTCAAAAAAATAAAGTCAAGTGTGTCAAAAAATGATTTCATTTATTTTTTTAGCCAATTTTTTGAAAACAAAATGTAGCTGTTTTTATGACGTATATGTAATTGAAAATGAAATTGGACATGGAAATTTTTGAAGTTGTTATAGTTTTTGAAATATTTTTGGAATTTTGAAAAAAGTTTGTATTTATGATTTTGTAATAATTTTTGCAATATTTTTAGAATTTTGGAAAAAGTTTTAATTTTTGATTTTGTAAGAATTTTTGGAAGATTTTTAGAATTTTGAAAAATTTTAAATTTTTGATTTTATTATAATTTTTGGAATTTTGAAAAAAATTTCAATTATTGATTTTGTAATAATTTTTGCAATATTTTTAGAATTTTGGAAAAAGTTCGAATTTTTAAGAATTTTTGGAATATTATTGGAATTTAGAAGAAGTTTAGCGAAAGGGTAGCGAAATCCGAAATTCGACGTCCACGCCGTGCTGCCTGGGTAATGCTGACAGAATTAGGTTGGTGTATTGGAGACAAGCAGAGTAAAAACTGCTTAGTCAATGACGCTACATCACGGCGAATTGGCGCCTTACAACCAATGTGACTCAAGCGTCTGTTCTCCATGTCAGGGGCGGCTTGGAGCGGGCGTCTGTCTTGAATCAAGCGGCTCGCTATATAAACGTGTAAAAAGGTTGTTTCTGGTGACCTTAATATGCAGAACGGACCCATTCACGACAATTTGGGTTGGGCCTAAGGTTAACACCCTAACCCCGTAAAAAACTCATATGTTAAATTTGGTTATCAGAAAAAGAATAACAGACCCGGACAAAAAAACACAATTTTACCTGGACGTGAAAAAGGACCAGACTACCGAATCGGAACGTGGAACGTGCGCAGCCTGAGCGCTCCTGATGCTCTTATAAGTCTGGAAACAGAGGCTGAGAGGTATAGGATGGATATTATTGCTCTACAAGAAATTAGACAGCCGATAATCGGAAAACAAGATTTAGATAGTCACTCTCTATATTGTAGTGGTGATCCTTCCCGAAGAGAATTTGGTACTGGCTTTCTTGTTGGTGCACGCATACAATAAGCCGTGATGAAATTCATCCCGGTCAGTGAGAGGATCTGCTACCTACGTGTACGTGGTACATATAACAATATTTCTCTTATTGCCGTGCATGCACCTACTGAAGCTAAGACCGTCGACGAGAAGGATAATTTCTACATAGCACTGGAAGAGGTTATGAAACAAACACCAACACGCGACTTCATTATGGTTCTTGGTGACTTTAATGGACAGGTTGGAAGAGATATCTCTTATGGAAATGTGGTGGGTCCCAACAGCCTGCATTTGAATTCGAATGATAATGGTGAGAGAATGACTGAGTTTGCATTATCAAATAATTTGAGAATTGCCAGTACATTCTTTCCGCATCGATCGATTCATAAACAGACTTGGGTCTCACCGAATGGAAACACTCGAAATCAAATTGATCACGTTCTAGTAACAGCAGGTTTCTTTTCGAGCGTTCGGGATGTGCGATCCTTTAGAGGTGCATACATCGGAATTGATCACTTCCTTGTATGTGCAACGATAAGGTTCCACTTCCCAAATCCAGGCATTCCAAAATTCAATCAACGGAAACGTTTTAACATCTCATCATTAAAGAATGCTGAAACAGAAGAGAGATATCAAATCCATATTGCCGAAACATTGGATAAATCAGAAACCATTAATGGAGACGTCGATAAGTCATGGTATTTGCTCAACGATGCTGTTTTAAGCGCTGCTGAGGGAATACTTGGACGACCACAGAACCACTCCCAGAAGCCATGGATGGATCAAGCATGCCTTGACGCTATTCAATACAAAAGAGATTGCTATCTGAAGTGTCTACAAGGACGCAACACCAGGTCCACGAAGGAAAACTATAAACTGGCAAGACAAGCCGTTACAAAGCTATGTAGACGAGCGAAGAGAGAATGGTGGAAGAGACAGTGTGAGGAGATTGAAAGCTTCAATAAGGAACATCAATCGCGTAACTTCTTTCAACAGCTTAAAACCTTAAAGAAGGGCCCTCAAACTAGATCAACTGCTATTCAAAATGAAGATGAGGAGCTACAAGTAGACCTTAAAAATATTTTAGATACTTGGGCCGCTTATTTTGAGAATCTTCTCAACTTAAGTGACCAGCAACAAGTCGGACGACGAGCAAAGCTTATTCGTGCGTCAAAGGTACATGTAGACGAACCCACCAAAGAGGAATTCGATGCGGCGCTGTCAAAACTAAAATGCAATAAAGCACCTGGTATCGACGATATAACATCCGAAATGATTGTACATGGTGGCGAAACTCTATCCTTAAGATTGTTTGAACTTGTTCAAATGATCTGGCGGACTGAAACCATGCCACAGGACTGGAACTCAGCTATGCTGATACCAATCCATAAAAAAGGTAATCGCCTACAATGTGCAAACTACAGAGGAATCGCTCTCCTCTGCACAGCATATAAGATCTTTTCCTACATTTTGCTATCCAAAATCAATCCTTTTGCTGAACAACTGTTTGGAGAATATCAGTGTGGCTTCCGGCGGGGCCGAGGTACCACCGATGCACTTTTCTCGATAAGGATGATTTTGGAAAAGTGTCGAGAGTTCAACATACCTGTGCACCAACTTTTCATTGATTTCAGGCAGGCCTACGACTCTCTCGAACGAGAGACTCTATGGTCTGCTCTGGTGTCGATGGAAATCCCTGGTAAACTGGTATCACTATGCAAAATGACAGTACAGAACTCTCAATGCTGTGTACGAGTAGAGAACGAAATATCAAAGTTTTTTAAAGTCGACTCCGGTTTAAGACAAGGTGATGCTATCTCTCCTATACTTTTTAATTTAGCCTTGGAATATGTGTGCCGTCAAAAGAAACTACCGACTAATAACAATATCTTGTCAATAAACTCAGTACAGATGATTGCTTACGCTGATGATGTTGTCATCCTCGGCCGAAGTGAAGCTGTTATGAGTGAGACTTTCAAGTCGCTTGAGAGTGGTGCTAGGAAAATTGGTCTGCAAATTAACTACAATAAAACCAAACATAAGAATGTTTCAAGAGAGGCTGAGAAGAAAGATTTGATGTGCGGCGATGAACGAATTGAGGGAGTTGAATCTTTTAAATATTTGGGATCAATGCTTGACTCAAACAACAGCATACTTACAGATATTAAAGCTCGAATCGCTGCAGGTAATCGAACTTTCTACTCAATTAAACCTCTCCTTGGATCACCGTATGTATCAACTAACACCAAGCTCAAGTTATACAAGACATTGATTATAACGGTTGTGATGTATGGGTCACAAACGTGGACCCTTACACAAAATGACGAATCGCATTTATCTGTATTTGAGCGTAAGATCCTACGCTACATATTTGGTCCACTTAAGACAGACGATGGGGAGTATAGAACCCGGTATAACTTTGAGATCAGAGACCTTCTTGAGGGTCCTGATATAATAGGTTGTATCCGTTCTAATAGGATTGCTTGGTTTGGGCATGTTCTACGAGCCGATTCACAGTCTGGAATGATTAGAAAAATGTACGTTAGTACCCCAGGGAGTGGTAGACCGCCAGGTAGACCACGACTACAATGGGAGACTGACGTAATAAACGACCTTAAAAAAATCGGCTGCCATGGTAATTATGTCGCTGTTGCGAATGACCGTGGTGAATATTCAAAGCTGATTAACCTGGCAACGCTCCTACATGGAGCATGAACGCCTTTTTAAAAAAAAAAAGAAGAAGTTTAAATATTTGATTTCATTCTAATTTTTGGAATATTAAAGGAATTTTGAAAAAAGTTTCAATTTTTGATTTTGTTATAATTTTTGCAATATTTTTAGAATTTTGAAAAAAATAGAGTTTTTGAATTTTATGTATATATTTAGAATTTTGGAAAAAGTTTCAATTTTTGATTTTGTAAGAATTTTTGGAATATTTTTAGAATTTTGAAAAATTTTAAATTTTTGATTTTATTATAATTTTTGGATATTTGAAAAAAGTTTCAATTTTTGATTTTGTAATAATTTTTGCAATCTTTTTAGAATTTTGGAAAAGTTTGAATTTTTAAGAAGTTTTGGAATATTATTGGAATTTAGAAAAAGCTTAAATATTTGATTTTATTCTAATTTTTGGAATATTTTTGGAATTTTGAAAAAAGTTTGATTTTATTTAATTTTTAAAATATTTTTGGAATTTTGAAAGAAATATGAATTTACTTCGTTTTGATTTTGTAATATTTTTTCGAAACGCTAAATGGAGAGGTTTTTGAGCAGTTTGCTGATTGTATCATCTTTTCACTAAATTATGTTAATTTATGATCTGTTATAATTTTCCGGCAACGTATTGATGTTTCGTGTTAGTTTTGTAATTAATTTCTAAACAGAGATAAAAAAATACTTGTACTTTAACAAAGAGTTATGTTTGATATACATCGCTGCCCAAAACTAAAAACCATGTCCTCATAAAAGTTTTTTGACAAAAACTATATCAAAATCCTTAACCCAGACCGAAGTCTTGATATCTCAGAGCTGTGAGATTTCAGCCCCTCCATATTTTTATTGTTAAAATACTTAACAATTTTTCGAAAGTAAATGTTTTTTCATTATCAAATTTCAAAGAAATTATTTTACCAAAAATAATAGTTATCCTTACGGTGACGTTCATTTTCTCATTCATTTTCTATGTAATAAAATAATCACTGAACAGCAAATATAGTCTTCATTATTCAATAAATTTTCATATGCTATGAAATCATAAAACGAAACAAGACGAAATCTTAAAACTCACTTAATAATGTATGTTTTACTTAAATACCGATTAATTCAATAACAAGTATAACTTTCAGTCATCATTACAATAATCTTAAGAAAATCATAATTAACTATGTGTTCAATGAAATCAACGGCTTGACAGATATACAACACTTGAATTACTTGACAAATATACAACATATTAATTTACATATCAAACATAAACCTCGAACAATCAAAAATTCAATAACGCAAATTAAAATTATCTCAACCACTTTAGTTCCAACAACATCCAATTAATCAATTATACAATTTTGAATTCAACAATAAGAAAAATATAATTCATTGACTCGTTTTTATTTAATTCAGAAAAATCAAGCAATCATGTGAGCTAACCTACAGGGTAAGGTAGAAGTATGCAATTATCGTTAATCTAATTTTATGTATTTAAAATTTAAACCTTCAAAAACGCTTAATGATTATATACAAAGCTTTTAAATTATATGTAGAAAGAGGGGTCAAAGTCATTCAGTGAAATATGTTGACGTAATAAGAATAACGGTGTCATTTTGACCACACACTGTCTCACTTTGTACATCAATCAACTTTTTTTATAAATTAATTAAGATTAATTGAAATTAAGAAAAACTCAACAAAAACTTAGCTTACATGTTTTTAGTGAAAATGTTGTAACGAAAAAATTCAAAAATAATCCGATTAAAATGTTTATATTCATTTTGGCAGTTAATTCCTTTTACACTGTCACAATTTTTTCAAATTATTATTTAGTCGTTATTAGTTAAAAAAAAATCACTTCGACTAATAAATAATCTTAACACTTTTTGCACGTTTTTCACAACCGACACGACAATATCCAAAATATGTTCTAATGAAAGCATAAAAAAGTTTATTCAAACTTCAACAGAAGAGCTTTGCTCTTTTTTCGTAAAAACGTTTCAGCTGTTGCACGTTCTTAGATTAGACTGATTTCGCTTGTTGATATATTTTACGTTTGTTGTTTATTAATATTATTACGTTTTTTTAAAGTTTTTTTAATGAAGTTTTGTTGTTCTGTTAATTAAAGTTTTTGTTTATCAACAAAGTTAAATTCATGTAATTTAGTAAAATGTTGAATAAGCTATTTGTCAACGAAATCGATTAGTCTGTTAAAGTGAAAAATTGTAGTTGGAATAATAGATGGATCTTAGATCAAAGAATAATGCTTGTCATGACGTTTTTTTGCTAGCTTTTGACATTTAACAACAACAAAATTACAACGAAATATATTATTCGTTGGTTAACTTACGATTTATAAGAATATTTCTTTTGTCTGGATGAATTTTATTAAATCTATGATTGGAATTTTTCTTTCATGTTTAAAGCTAGAAATTTTGGATATTTGCAACACTGAATTTCAGCGTAGGTAGAGAAGGTAAACATTTTATGTCTATGTACAGTTGGGTAATGCTAACAGAACTAGTAATGATGTAGTGGACAGAATGCAAAGATAATACCGCGACGACCAATCATACACGCCATAAAACCACTTAAACTCAAGGCTCTGTTCCCCATGTTAGTGGTGCATATCATGTGGTTGAAGGGTTAAAAACCATTCCAGTAGAACATAATTTTCTTAAAAATCTGTACACAAGCCTGGAACAACAACCTCGGCAACTGTATTCGGACTACGATTTGAAAACGGTAACATGAAACTAAAAGCTAAGATGGGCAGGAAGTGGAATCGAAGAACAAAATAATGAAGAACAAAATAGGGAGTTGGCTTTCTCATACATCGTCACGTGAATCCACATGTTATCGACTTCTGCCCAGTTAGTATGCAGAAATGCACAATGAAAATTCACACTCAAAATCTTAAAATATTGATCATCAAACTTCATACATTTACTAATTTATTTAACCTACGGATATATTGTTTCCAGCTATTCGTTCTTTAAAAAAATCGAGCGAACAAAAATATGCGTCCAATAACACTTCAGAATGCATTGTTGTGAAACCGATGTCTTACACGATTTTCTGTTGTTGTGATACGTACGGTAATTACCAGCACGCAATACTACTATTTATTTAAAAATAATATAAGTTTTGTTAAAAAACAACGTCTGTTGATTTACAATTGTTTTAGTATTTTTTATTTATGGGTGTGACGTACGCGGGGTTCGCCAATCCGTGCTATTGATAAGTCAAAGTGATATCTTAGGAGTGCTGACGTATGAACGATATTGCTTGTTTGAAGAAATGAACCTTCATAATATATCTTACGCAGTGAACACAAGACGTAAATATGACATCACACAGAGGTCATATAATGTGATGTAGTTGTTGCGTAAATGTGACATAAAACTGACACTCGTCATAACTATAATCTGGTATCATTTATATGATGCTTTCATGAAATCACACTGATCTTAAATTTGACTTTTATGATGTCATAATTTGGACTTAAATATGACCTTATTATGATTTTGTTAAATTTCACTATAGATAGAGGAAAAGATTACGTCACAGAAATTTTTTTATATTACTATGATATCCACCTTATATCATAACAACGTCACGAATATCTCTACAGACATCACATTTATGTCATTATTGTTATGTTATGTTCTTACGTAAATAAGTGTGAAATAATGACATACATATGACTTATATATGACCCAGTGTCGCGTTCTTTTTCTCGACAATGTTAATTATTGTTAACAATTGTTAACTTTCGTCGTTCTTTAATTCAATAATTTTAACATTGTGTAACAAAATGACGTCATGATGTCGTTCCTAAATTCAATGTTAAACTGTCAAAAGTTAACATTTTGTAACAATTTCCAACTCACCTCCTAGACATGAATTATAGAATGTTGTTATGTCATATGTATGTTGTGATCTATTTATCTGTCAAAATGTTTATAATTAAGGGATTCGTAAATACAATTTTTTGTTTTTGTGTTTCGCAATTGAGTTTTATTATATATAAATTAAATAATTTTAATATATTTAATTTATGTGCTCAAATAGAACAAATTTATTTTTGACAGATCAAAAGTCTAATATTTTGTCGTTCTTAAATTATAAATCAACATTGTCGACAAAACTTAACATGACGTTTCAACACAATTTTATGACATTTTAACAATGTTAGAAAATGTTAAGAAAAAGAACGCGACACAGATCTTACATAAAATGTGTTTTCTGGGTATCTATAGACTTTAATCATTCCGGAAGACATTACGTCAAATAATCAAGTAATATACCACTATCTGGATTATTTTCAACCTAATTATAGTTTTGTACTTGCAATTTTTTTAAAAATTCGCTTTGCTCGTCTTATTTAATTTTCATTTTCTCCATAAAGTATTATTGGCCATATTTTATTATTTGATATTATTTATTGTTAAGCTGTCCATTTTGAAAACAAAACCAAAATAAACAAAAATAAAATTGAGTTCATCAACACCTCAAAACGCATATTCTTGTGAAAAATTTCCGACTTCTATTATAAGTTAAATTAATTTAATAAAAAAATTACCGACTTAAGCAATAAAAGATACACCAAAACGAAAAAAATATCTTGCTTTTCGAGATGTCTAGCTTTTGATTTATTTAATTTTATTATACATAACTGTAAGCAAAAAAAGCCGGTCAAGTGCGAATAATAACTTCCTCGTCGAGGGTTCCGTCTATATAATATGGTGAAAAACACGTGAAATCAACCAGGTCTGCAAATGAGGTTATTAACGTATTAGAAATTATTGACATCAATAAAAAAACGTTTCGGTGTTTTTAGTTTTTTTTTAACTCTCTCTTAAGATGCAGGGTGATGAAAATTCAAACACAATTGCTCGACCTTGGCGAATTTAAATGGCTTTACCGCAAAAACTACTGAACTGATTTTAGTTTTATATAACTCAAAATGTAAAAAATTCAAAATCGATTATCTAAAAATGTATCTTCTTAAAATTTTTAATACATATATGAAAGATAGATATGTTACTAACATTTTATCAAATTCTCAGGACTCGATTATTTTTGTTTTTTTTTTTTTGTTAATTTAGAATAACAGATCTTAAAATTTTTTATGATAAAAAAGTGGAGATAAAAAACAATCAAGTTTTTGCGGTATATATTAATGTTTTTACATTAAATTTTTTATTTTAAACTAAATTAGTATTTTACAAACTATTGTTCGTTTATTTAATTTTACGTTATATAATTCATTAGAGTTAGAATGACGTCTAGCTAAGATTGCTCAAGAATTTGAATGAGTGATATCCTCGTGTTCCAGGAATTGTTTTTAAATTGGCGTATCCCACACTTAGTTGTGTAGTAATGCACTTGATATTAAAAAGTGCCTAAAGTTGTGCCCAGTTAAAGTGCCCAGTTATGCAACTACAGGAGTGTTGAAATAACTTTGTTGTATTTTGTAACGACGGCCTATTTTTCTTTTAAAATAAGAGTAAGGTAGGGTCGCCAAATTTCGTCCCCGAACGTAATTACGTTCCCGTCGGTTTCTTTTTTCCTGAATAGCGCCATCTAGTTTTTATACTTGTAATTTAAAGTTACTTATGTCAGTCAGACATTTTAAAAGTTTGGCTCCTATGTTAAGATATTTAAAAAAAGAAAAAACTGCTCAAGGTGAGTTTTTATTGAAATACTATCGGTATTGCTTAAATATTGATGTGTTTGACTTATTGAAACGAAATTTTGGCAAAATTTGTTGTTGTCGCTCATATTTAAATCGATTGTAAGCTCATTTAGGTTATGTTATGTGTTTTTTGTTGAATGGAGGTTACCAAACCAATTGGCAAATTCTTAATATCGTCCCCTAACTTGAGCGTAATATCGCCCCGGGGACGATATTTAGATCACTTTGTCATTTGTTGTGCACTGTTTTTAATATTTATATATTCAATTTTTAGATGCCAAAGAGAAAGTTGTGGAATCCGGAAGCAATGAAAAAAGCCATTGAAGCTGTCCGAAATAAAGAAACGGGTTATAAAAAAGCAGTTAAGTTATTTAATGTTCCAAGAGCTACTTTGAAAGATTATGTAAAAAATTCTGATAAATCTATAAAAGATATAGATTCTGGAAAAATGGGACGAAAACCAGTTTTGCTAATTGAATTAGCAGAGGAGTTGGTAAACTATTGCTTGCAAATGGAAAAGAATTACTATGGTTTCACCGCTTCTGATTTAAAACGAATGGCCATCAGAAATATTATTCGACAGCCAAATTCACAAACTAAAAAAAAAGCAGGCAAAAATGGATGAAGCTATTTATGGTCGCCATCCTAACTTGTCATTTCGCCAGCCAGAATTTTATCTATGCAATTTGTTTGGAGAATTAAAATTGCTTAAACTATACTGAATTGCTATAATTTAATTTGTTTTTAGAATTAAATTACTTAAACTTTACTGAATTACTTTAATTTATCTGTGCAATTTGTTTGGAGGATTAGAAATACTTAAACAATTATGATTACTAATAATTATTGTTAAAAATACAATTTAAGCTTTGTACTGATTATTGTGATCTCAATATCGTCCCCGGGACGTAATTAGGTGCCCAAAAATTTATTTTCAGAATTTCTACTTTTTTTTTAAAGCTATATTTGCAGAAATAGTAACAAAGTTATTGAATTTTTGATTATTTAAATAAATAAAGAAACATTGTACCTAAACTTTGACCTTTTACTTATTACTTCACTCCTGATATTTTTTTCAAAATTATTTTTTTACAAAAAGGGGAAGTTATTTGGGGTCTGTACCTTATTCGTATTTAAAAAATTTCACAAATAATTTTTTTCGGTTCCGGCCTTTAAATTAAAACAAACATAAAAGAATTTATGTGTAATAGAAGTCAGTCAGTAAAATTTTAACATTTTCTCAGTTAATTGCTTTATTGCGTCACATAATATCAATTACAATTACTTTTGGATTTTTGAGATCAATTAAACTCAAGTAAGTAAAGAAGTAATTGGAATTTTTTCAATTCAAAGGTATGGTATGAAGTTTCTCAGAAAAAAACTCCATTTCATATTTTTCGTGTTTCGGTTGGGATTCGAACCTACCTCGTCAGTGCCCGGCTCGAATCCTTGGGCAGACACGCTATCAATTACGCCGTTGAGGCGATGACAATTTCAAAGTTGAAACTTCTTCATCACTTATTTATATTTACTTAAGTTGAAGCACCAACAAGAAAGCCAGTACCAATTCTCTTCGAGAAGGATGACCACTACAGTATAGAGAGTGACTATCCAAATCTTGTTTTCCGATAATCGGCTGTCTAATTTCTTGTAGAGCAATAATATCCATCCTATACCTCTCAGCCTCTGTTTCTAGACTTATAAGAGCATCAGGAGCGCTTAGGCTGCGCACGTTCTACGTTCCGATTCGGTAGTCTGGTCCTTTTTCACGTCCAGGTAAAATTCTGTTTTGTTGTCCGGGTCTGTTATTTTTTTTCTGATCACCAAATTTAACATATTAGTTTTTTTCCGGGGTTAGGGTGTTAACCTTAGGCCCAACCCAAATTGTCGTGAATAGGTCCGTTCTGCATATTAAGGTCACCAGAAACAACCTTTTTACACGTTTATATTGCGAGCCGCTTGATTCAAGACAGACGCCCGCTCCAAGCCGCCCCTGACATGGAGAACAGACGCTTGAGTCACATTGGTTGTAAGGCGCCAATTCGTCATGATGTAGCGTCATTGACTAAGCAGTTTTTACTCTGCTTGTCTCCAATACACCAACCTAATTCTGTCAGCATTACCCAGGCAGCACGGCGTGGACGTCGAATTTCGGATTTCGCTTCCCACATGAGGTATACTAGCTTTTATTTTGTATTGACCTTACAAAAGTAAGGTTGTAGGATTAAACAATACTTGAAAAATATTCGTGTGCCTTAAAATAGACATTGCGTTAAAATACAGGCTGATTTATTTTTGTAACACCCGTCACACCTTGCACCCGTTACAGTTTTCTTCACTAATGTTATAATTTTTTAAGTGCACAATAGGAATGTAAAACGTTCCTCTATGTGTGTCTATGTGTTCCACCTATACAATATCCCTGTGTAAAAAAATTGATTTTATTTATTTAATCGTATGATTTAAAGATACAAAAAAAATGTTTACAAAATCACAAGTCCTTAGTCCACAACTAAATCTCTCAAATAATTAACGCCTTCTACAGGAACCTCATTTAACTTGTTTATACCGCCATTGAATTTGAGTAAGGGACATTCATGAATGATGGTTGGACATTCAAATTGATGGTTTTTTCAGACTTCAATTCCAAAGGGCGTTAAATATCATTTCGTCAATGAAAATGACATTCATGATCTTTAAAACGAGTTAAAGAACCGATGGAATAATGGAATAATTTAACGATACTACCTCAACTGCAAAATCAGCAATATTTCAGATGCTTGAGTAGAAATTCCATTTCATATGGTCTTACAGGGGGTTCAAACTCCCAAAAATGTCTTTTGTTTAAAGACAACAATAATCATGAAAGTACAAAACAATAAAGAAAGTCTCAAAATTTACTTAAGAATTTGTTTAATTTACACTCGTAACACCCGTCACAAATCTTTTAACACCGGTCACAAACTTTTATTGTAAAAGAAAAATATAAAAAGTAATATATCCACAAAATACTTAAGAGTATAGGAACGGAAGATTCTTTAACTCACAACCTAGATATTAATTTTGCGACAAAAATTTATAATTTAGCTAAATTCTAATGATTCGTCCACAAGAAAGCATATTTTGCAAGAGTACTCGTAACACCCGTCACAGAGCTTAAATCTATTATTACAAGTAAACGCTTGAATAATTCCTAACGTGTTTTTGTTTTACTTTAAGAAATCATTGAAATGAATTGAATTATATTGTAACGATCGCAATAATCGCAAAACAATAATAAAACCAAATTCCTCTTTGTTTTCAATTCAATAAAAATGTATTTCATTAGTTTCCGTTCATTTTTACATTAATAATAATTTTAAAATTTTCTAAAACTTAACTGCTAGTTAAATTTTGAATATACTATAAAAAGCAAACGAACGTACTCAATTTTATTTCCAATTCTAGCGAACAGATGTCGTTGTCGTTGTTAATCTTTGTTGAATTTTCAATATTACACGATTGATTGGAAGATGTCAAACAAAAATCACATTTTTTTGATTTGTTTCATTATTTTTCGATGTTAAAAATTGTAAATAAAAATTCATTCCGGTTTTAGTTTTTCAAAAGATGACATCTAGTCAAAGTTTGTTCATGCAATCATGTTTAGAAAAAAATAAGTTCATTGATAATTATATCAAAAACAAATTTTTGTAATGTTATATTTAAACACAAAAATGTTTTATGAAAGTTTGAATAGTGTGTTTTTAATTATAAGTGTCTGGAATTAAAAATAAAATAATAAATTGATACATATCAAAGATTACGTTTGATTTATTCTAAATGTGAGGATCAAATGTATATATTACACACAAATGAACATTTTAATATATTTACAAATAATTTAATGAGAAAAGGTAAACAAGCTATAAAACTATTTAAGGAAGGTAAAGAAAAGATGTTTGATGAAAATTCTCACTATCGAAGGAATTTAACAAAATTAAGTCTGGTTTTTTTGCACATATGTTAAGTGAATTAAAAGCTATATTTCCAAATGGATTTTTTGCTGGTGAATGGAAAGAAACCAACGAAGGCAATCTGGAAAGGATAGAAGGCATCACATCGACTACATAGAAGATAAGTTTATTTGTTTTTATATATATATATTATTAATTAATTCCGAAGTTTAACTACTGAAATGTCAGATTAGGAATAAGTATTTTAAGAGATTCCTAAATTCAGATTTGTCTGAGGGTGATCGTTACAATCCGTAGGTTAGTTATATTTTTATTTTTTCTTGAAGTAGTAAAATTGTTGTGTATAAAAGTTCAAGCCACCTACAGTGGCACTCGCAATAACTGGCTCCGTATCAGGGCCTGCGCAATAACTGGCAGCCGAAACAAAGACCTGGGGCTTTGTAAGGGTTTTTTTTATATTTGAATTATATGAGTAAATAATTAATGATTTTGTATATTTTTGGCGCAGTTTTAGGCGTTGGTTGTCAAACCGGTTTGGTTTGGCAAAGATATTCATATAATATTATTATAAATTTTTGTAATTTTTGGGTAAAACCAGTATTGGTTTTTTTGTTGACTTATTTTTTGGATTATGAAATTAATTGTATGTTTTTTTTGATTATGGTTAGATTTAGTAAATGTTTAGCTAGCTTTTTTTCAATGCACTCATACGCGATCCCCATATTCGTCATTGGTTTAATGTGAGTTACAATTTCGAGGTATTGATTTGTGTATTATTCACACTATGGAGTGGATGTCAATAGAACATGTCTCATTACAGTTCTATAAACTTTTGAACTTATACGGAAATGTTGAAATATTTTTATTTTGGCTAATATAATGTTCATTTTTGGCCTATTGCAGTACGCCTTATTAGATTTTATGATTTGTACATGAATTATTTTGTGTATCTCATATATATATACAAAATAATTTATGTCAAACCTGAAAATCTAGGTAGGTTTCCTATTGCAACACAATTCGTTTGGCGAAAGAATTTTTTTGTGGTTAAGTCATGTTTTTATGAGTTTTAGGATGTTATTAACGTAATAAAAGTTAACATTGACCAAACAGTTTTTCGACAATTTTATATAAGTTTAAATCTTTCGTCACTACTATCAAAGTATTATTGGTCTGTGTTTATAGAAGTATAATTGAAAATAATTAATTCCCATTAGCTTTATAGAGTGAGCCGGATCCAGATCAATATCTCCACATTTGTCATCATATTGATCCGCTGACGTACGTATACATATCTCGTATGAGTCCATTTTAGTTACCACCATTTTTAAAATTATTTTTTATTGCGATTAATTTAAAAAATAAGATAAATATAGAAATAATTATTTTTAGCTAACATTTATTTTTGTTTTGAATACAATAAATAAAGCGATGAAAATTTGACCTGAACAAATATATTAGAATTAATAACTTAAAAATTAGTAAGCTTAGTTTTAAATTTAAAATAATCGTAATTTTTTTTATAATATAAATTACCAATTTATTATCTAGTCTGAAGATTAAATTTAATTAATTTCATGTAAAACTTTATTAACACATATTATATATTTCATGTTTCGATTTAGCATTTTTAAATAAGAAATTATTTAGATTATGGATAAGTTATGTATTATTTACTTTATGTTAATGTATAAATTCTCCTTTCTCCAGCGGTAGGCCTAAAAAGCCATCCATGGGGCTTATCCCCTTAACATTGATGTCGTTCTTAGATCGCCTATGGCCATGGGGGTTATGCGATCGAAGAACATTGGTTTCTTCTCTTCATTCGGCGAGGAAGTCCTCAGGGACGAGGAGTGGTGGTGCTGTGTTTGTACTTAGGTGCAAACCAGTAGTACCATTCTTTGCGCAGAGGCTTCTTCGGTGTAATGAAGAGAAGAACCAATTGTACTTTGCTTTCAGGATCAGAGGCTTCACCTCATACAAATTCAAAAACTTTTCCATTTTTCCATTTAGTATTACAATAAAACAATTTCTCATAGAGTTTAGGATTTGAAGTCTGGTGCTCGGGAGCGTTCTTCATCTTTCGCATTAGGTTTAGGTGTAATTTATTTGTAGATTAAACAAGCACAACTGGGTCAGTAGAAATGGACCTAGTGTCTAATCGTGACAGTTGTGATTGTTTTATTAGGTTGGGGAGAATCTGTTCTGTAGAATCTGGTCGTTAGGGGCTTTTCTAGTCAGTTCTCACATGCATTGTTGAAGTGGGCTCGCGAACGCGGGAATTCAAATTTAAACAAAATGGATATTGTAACCATACTTACTTTTCAAATTGTCTCCAGACGAATCTTGATTTTGGGAATCTCTTATATTATTAAATAAAAATAAAATAAATCAAACAAATTTTTCAAAAAACTAAATAAAATTTTTATTAAATAAATAATTTTTTTAAAATTTAAGTTAATTTTAGGTAACTAAATAAATAAATTTTCTTAATTAAGCTTTACGTCAAGATATAAATAAATATCTATTATTTTTTTAAAAAATTAAATAAATATTTTGAGTTAAGAGGACCACCCAATAAATAAGCATCTTTAAATATTTTTTTTCAAATTTTAAAATAAATAAATGTTTTTTCCATAGGGGTGTGTCGTCAATAAATAATTTTAGGTATATAATTAATTCTGAAATTTCAGCATATCTGAAATTAAAATAAATAAATTATATTTTTACATATACAATATCTTAGGAATTTTTGTACAGATTCAGCAAGGATTAACTACGACGGTCTTTCCCTTGGTTCCTTTACGAAGTTTGTTTTTTTACAAAAATTTTCTGTTTTTTTTGGGGCGTTCGTTGGTTTTTTTGTCGTTTTGCGCTTTTTATTGTTTTCACTTTTACAGCATACTAGCTACATTTTTTTGTTGAGATTGGTTTTATTATTGTTGTTTGTTATTGTGAATTCTGGATTCTATAAATTTTACCATCAAAATGTCAAGTCAAATAGACATTGACCATCCATTTTATGGATTGGAACCCAGCGAACTGCAAATTGAATGTCTGGTTCGAGGTGTGGATTTCAGGGGGGTCAACTGGGCAGAGGAACTTCGAAACCACGCGGTACAAGGTTCAGTTCCATTAACTGTATCTCACGCGAGGGATTTGGTAGCTGAGTCTCAAATGGTGGTGCAGGCAGCACAACTAATTGTGGATCAGATACGTAGACTTCAGCCACCGATTGGTCAGCCATTCTTGGATGGTCTGGCTAATCGTGTGTTGCACTATACAGGGAGGATGAATAGGTTGGGTTCTCGCGATGATTTGCAAGAAGCCCGCACCTACGCTATCTCCCAATTGTCACGCGCTTGGGATATAATAAGATCGTTGTCGACACGTCCAGTTATGCAGACTAAACCAGGAGGATCATCTGTACCATCCGAATCACCTGCGTTTCAGCCAGAGGAGAGATCCACTCCAATACCAGTACAGCCAATGACTGATACGATACACAGTTTAAATCGTGGGTATCAACAACAACAAAGACGGGCAGAACAATTACCACCATCGTATTTTCAACAATCAGGTTTAAGAGCGGAGGACTTCGCATTACCACAACTGGGTTCATCGTTCCAAGCTGGACAAAGATACATCAATCCGGCATTGGTACAGCAGCCTCTGAATTATCAACCGATACCACAGGAGCAGTTGCAACAATTTCAAACAAATTATCCACAAGCTCCATTAACAGCACCACCACCATACAACCCACTTCCTCAGGTATCTCGTGTCGTGGCTCCAGCATTGTCACCGGGAGCATACCGAGAGGTACGTAGGAACAATTTGAGTCGTTATGACTCAAATTGGGTTCCGAACTTCACAGGGGATGGTCACTCCCCTGATGTTCATGAGTTTATTCATCGAGTGAAGGCGGCTGCAAGGAGGGACCGTGTGTCCTGGGACGACCTGAGGTCGATCGTTCCACGGTACCTCAAGGCAGCTGCCGATAGATATTATTTGAATTTGACTCATGAATATGAGGAAGTGACCTACTCAGTGCTTAGGGAAGGACTCCTACGCACCTTCGGTACGCTCACCGATGATAAAGCGGTATTACGTGTTCTTTTGAACCGTAAACAGAAAGTCAAAGAGAGCGTTTATGAGTATTTAGTTGAAGTGGGTTCGTTAAATCGGAGATTAGTTCGACCATTTGCTGCAGCTGAATTATTAGAAATCGCTAGGGAAGGACTGAGTGTAGAACTGAAAAACGCTACACTTGCAGCAACAATCACAACTATGGACGAGCTTCGGACATTGTGTCAGAAGTTCGAACGTTTGTGGTCTACACCAGTCCCAACCAGAATGTCAAACTTAAGGATTAGCGAACTACAGCAAATGGACGACTATGAATCAGAAATAGATCCAGAACAAGATGGATATATTGAAGCTGTGGATACACAACCTAGAAGAATTCTGCAACGACCTGCGATATCATCTGGTAATACTAATCAACCTGGTCCATCAATGTCCAGACAACCAATTGTCTGTTTTAGATGCGGGGTAAATGGACATCGAGCTCCTGATTGTTCTAAAAACAGAATAAAACTGTATTGCTGGAAGTGCAACAAACCTGACGTAATTTATGCAAATTGTTCTTATTGTCACCCGTCGGTAAACTTCCGTCCGAGAGTACATGCTTCGGGGATGGTACCCTCGGTTCAACAGCCAATGAGCCCGAAGAAAGCGACGAGAGATGTAGGAACACAAGACGATCTACCACCGAAGAAACCAGAATAAAATCATCTAGCACATTTAATTTCCCATCATTACATTGCACGTATTTTAGATGTCTGGAACGTAACATCAGATATTGGAGGATGAGGAAATTATTTCGTAAAGCTTGTATTTCATCTATCCTTTCAGAAACAAAGGATCCTCGGCCGCGATTGACAATCAAGATTTTGGACAAACATATTTCAGGTCTATTGGATAGTGGAGCGTCAATCACAATACTTGGAAGAAATTCCTTGGAATTATTGGAATCAGCAGGTACAACTTACCGTAAGTACACTTCGTGTATTCGTACGGCAGATGGCACTGCAAATAAAATTTTGGGTTACATCGAAATTCCAATAACTGTGAATGGCTCCACTAAACCAATGCGGTTTCATATAGTCCCTGGATTACGAGAAGAGCTCTACCTGGGCATAGATTTCTGGGAGAAATTCGGTAATGTTCCTTCCTTTGTTAGTGAACTGACTCGTACAGAGCTACAAACTTTAAATACACATAACCTTACCACCGACCAGCAACGAGAACTGGATATGATCAAGGATTCTTTCCCGTCATTTGAAGTGTCTGGACTCGGAAAGACTTCTTTAGTTGAACATGTCATCGATGTTGGTGATAGTGCACCTGTTAAACAGAGGCACTATCCCACGTCGCCGGCTGTTCAACTAAAGGTTTATGCCGAACTCGACCGAATGCTTCAAATGGGCGTGATCGAAGAGAGTAACAGTTCTTGGTGCTCGCCAGTGGTTCTGGTACAAAAAGAATCTGGTAAAAACAGATTATGTATTGATAGCCGTCGTGTCAATTCACTAACTAAAAAGGACGCTTACCCACTTCCCTTGATTGATGGCTTACTAGGTCGTCTAAATAGCACAAAGTACATTTCAAGTATTGATCTCAAAGATGCTTTCTGGCAGATTCCTCTGGCAGAAGCATCTAGAGACAAGACAGCCTTCACAGTGCCTGGTCGTCCATTGTATCAATTCCGGGTTATGCCCTTTGGATTGTGCAATGCTCCCCAGACAATGTGTCGGCTAATGCACAAAGTGATACCACATCAATATCACGAAAATGTCTTTGTTTATTTGGATGATCTATTGGTAGTCTCTTCCACGTTCCAGGAACATATGGAATTGCTGTCCAAAGTCTCTTCATTGTTAAGAGCGGCTGGGTTAACAATAAACCTCAAGAAAAGTAAATTTGTTCTGAGAGAGGTGAAATACTTAGGATTTTTGGTTGGTGAAGATGGTCTTCGAACAGACCCTGACAAGGTAAGAGCTGTAGCAGAGTATCCAGCTCCATCTACAGTTAAACAGATACGACGTTTATTGGGAATGGCTGGTTGGTACCAACGTTTCATACCCAATTATGCAAGCGTGGTATCACCAATCACAGATTTATTAAAGAAGAGTTCGGGAAAATTGAAATGGACATTGGAAGCGCAAGCTGCTTTCGAAAATTTAAAACGATTGCTGACTACAGCACCAGTATTAATTAACCCTGATTATAATAAAGAGTTCTTTATTAGATGCGATGCGAGTCTGACAGGAGTAGGTAGTGTGTTGTATCAGGTTGATACTGACGGACAAGAGTGTCCGATAGCCTTCATGTCGAAAAAACTTAATAAAGCTCAACGAAACTATTCTGTTTCTGAGCTTGAATGTCTTGCGGCAATTCTGAGTGTGAAGAAATTCAGGGGCTATGTTGAAGGTCACCGATTTACAATTGTGACTGATCACTCAAGTCTGAAGTGGCTTATGTCACAGAAAGACTTGAGTGGTCGTCTGGCTAGGTGGAGCCTAAAACTCCAACATATGGATTTTACCATTGTCCACCAAAAAGGTACCCAAAATATAGTCCCTGATGCTCTATCTCGTCTTTATGACGATACACACGAGGAATTGACGGAAGCATTAGTACATCACATCAGTGAAATTAAAATCGACAATGAAGGTTATCGGCACAAGGAATATACGGATATGATAGCTAAAGTTCAATCATCTCCTAAGGACTTTCCAGCTGTTAAAGTCGTGGATGATAAGCTATACATACGTATTGAGCCAAGATCTGATGCAATACCCAACGATGTTCCTGTGTGGAAACTCTGGGTACCAAAACCGATGACTTCCAACATGATTCAGAAACATCACGATGATAATACTGCTGCTCATGGAGGTGTTAAAAAGACTTTAGAATTACTTCGACGTCTTTATTATTGGCCGGGCATGGCGTCACAGGTACACAACTATGTTGTGTCCTGCGACACATGTAAACAAACAAAAGCCACGAATCAGATATTGCGTCCTCCGATGCAATATCAATTCGAAACAGCACGTCCATGGCAGAGAGTCTATATAGATTTTTTGGGACCGTACCCTCGTTCTACACTTGGGAATACGGTGTTATTGATAGTTCTGGATCATGCTACGAAGTTTGTACTACTGAAACCACTTAGAAACGCAACTTCACCGAAGGTGAATGCTTTTCTAAGGATTGAAGTGTTTCTTACATATGGGGTACCAGAGTTTCTGCACAGTGACAATGGCAAACAGTTCACTAGTAGGAACTTTCAAAATCTTTTGTCAGATTTCGGTATTAAACACATTAGGACCGGTGTCTATAGTCCTCAAAGTAACGCGTCAGAGCGGGTCAATAGGTCAGTTCTAGCAGCAATTCGAGCGTTCATTAAAGGTCAACATACCAAGTGGGACTCACAAATTGGTGAAATCGCATATGCACTGCGGGCTGCAGTACATTCTGCTACCAAGTACTCACCGTACTATTTATTATTTGGTCAACATCCAATCTCGGATGGAAATACTTACCATTTGTTGAGATCACTACACAAGCTTGGTGAAGATGCTGGTGAGGAATTAGAACGCTCTGATCATTTGACTATGCTCAGGAACCGGGTTCAGAAAAATTTAAAAGCAGCTTTCAAGAAATCGCAACATCAGTACAACCTGCGATCTAAACTACGGACTTTTCAACCACAACAACGTGTGTATGTACGGCAACATCATTTGAGTGACGCTACAAAAAAGTTCTCGGCAAAATTGGCTCCAAAGTTCTTACCTGCAATGATTAAGACTAAGATTGGAAATGTACTCTACGAGTGCACAGATATGAGCGGTAAGAATCTTGGAGTCCATCACGCGAAAGACATCAGGGAATGATGTCTTTTCGTTAGGTAGGGTTGTTCCTCTGGCTGATTGTCGTCTCTGAGGTTCACATCTTCAGGTCATACTTACTGGTTGTATCGGGGTGTCCATGGTGCTGACGTTCGGATGGATGGTCGGTCTCAATACTCAGTGAAGTTCTTAAGGACTTCATGAGTGTTGGAACCGGTCATCGGTCTTGACGCCAGTGACTGTGGGTATCTCGATCCCAGATACAGTTTAATAAGTGGAAGTAGTTCGGTGGTTTTCTGTCATGGAGGGGATGGCGACGTTTTTGTGATTTCAAGAGTAGAAATCTTGATTTTTACCTTGAATTCATGGTGTAACGATCGCAATAATCGCAAAACAATAATAAAACCAAATTCCTCTTTGTTTTCAATTCAATAAAAATGTATTTCATTAGTTTCCGTTCATTTTTACATTAATAATAATTTTAAAATTTTCTAAAACTTAACTGCTAGTTAAATTTTGAATATACTATAAAAAGCAAACGAACGTACTCAATTTTATTTCCAATTCTAGCGAACAGATGTCGTTGTCGTTGTTAATCTTTGTTGAATTTTCAATATTACACGATTGATTGGAAGATGTCAAACAAAAATCACATTTTTTTGATTTGTTTCATTATTTTTCGATGTTAAAAATTGTAAATAAAAATTCATTCCGGTTTTAGTTTTTCAAAAGATGACATCTAGTCAAAGTTTGTTCATGCAATCATGTTTAGAAAAAAATAAGTTCATTGATAATTATATCAAAAACAAATTTTTGTAATGTTATATTTAAACACAAAAATGTTTTATGAAAGTTTGAATAGTGTGTTTTTAATTATAAGTGTCTGGAATTAAAAATAAAATAATAAATTGATACATATCAAAGATTACGTTTGATTTATTCTAAATGTGAGGATCAAATGTATATATTACACACAAATGAACATTTTAATATATTTACAAATAATTTAATGAGAAAAGGTAAACAAGCTATAAAACTATTTAAGGAAGGTAAAGAAAAGATGTTTGATGAAAATTCTCACTATCGAAGGAATTTAACAAAATTAAGTCTGGTTTTTTTGCACATATGTTAAGTGAATTAAAAGCTATATTTCCAAATGGATTTTTTGCTGGTGAATGGAAAGAAACCAACGAAGGCAATCTGGAAAGGATAGAAGGCATCACATCGACTACATAGAAGATAAGTTTATTTGTTTTTATATATATATATTATTAATTAATTCCGAAGTTTAACTACTGAAATGTCAGATTAGGAATAAGTATTTTAAGAGATTCCTAAATTCAGATTTGTCTGAGGGTGATCGTTACAATCCGTAGGTTAGTTATATTTTTATTTTTTCTTGAAGTAGTAAAATTGTTGTGTATAAAAGTTCAAGCCACCTACAGTGGCACTCGCAATAACTGGCTCCGTATCAGGGCCTGCGCAATAATATTCAAAACGCAGAGATTTTTGTTCTAATTTGGATAGATAATTTGGATAGGAACTGATATAACAGTTTAAATGAGTACAAATGTAACACCCGTCACTGCGGAATGGCCCACATATAGGACTACAAATTGACCAAGTGTCAGCCATTGATTTCACATTGATTGGAAACAATCAATAATGACTATACAATCGTGACTTAAGCCGCAATTAGAATAATTGCAATGTTTTGCAATGAGTTCATTGCCAAACTTTTCTGCAATGAATATTTTACAAACTACCATTGCAGAAATATTGCAGAGTTCTGCAATAGTCTAATTGCGGCTTTAGGATGTTAATTAGAATAGAAATGTTCCCCATTCTATGAATTCACACAAAGTATTGTCTAGAAATTTAATGCAAAAATCCCATCAATTACAATTACGTTTACATAAATGATGAAACATTTTGTCCATAAAGCTGAGTCAAAGTATTATATGTAGATATAATACGATTGTTCAAGTTTGTGGAAGGTAGAATTGTTGTCTGTTGTTGTAGAGAGGTTGTTTATTGAGATGATATATGGAAATGGTTTGACTTGTATTTTTTTATTGAGAAGATATGGGGAATTTTTAATTTGTGTACGATAAAAGGGATAACAAAAGAAGAAAATGAGATGGAGAATTTTATTATTTATAGTCGATCATTTGTTCAATTGAGGAGATTATAAAATATTTTTGTAAAAACAGTTTAATTTTTATAAGTGTAAATAAATTGTATTAACAAAATACAAAATGATTAAAGAAGTAATCTGTCTTTAGCATTGTTGGTTTACTAAAAAAAAATAAACTTTTCCTACATTCGAAAGGCATTTTTCACTTAGCACGAATTAAAATATTTTTTGCTATAAATAATTAAGTTTATAAGTTGTGGGTAACAACACAAAATACTGATAAGTAATCCAGATACATTAAAAAAAATTATTAGTAATTGACCGATAATATCCAATCAAGTGGATAGTGCTGATGTTGTATGTAAAACTGAAAAGATGAAATGTAAAATGGTTGGCAGATATGTAATGGGGTATATAATGGGTGAATGATTGTATCGAAAAGGAAATTTTGGAAAGGATTTAGAGTTTGGTTTGGATGAGTTTGTTTTGGAAAGAAGAAATGGAACTGACATTGGTTGATGAAATGGCATCTGGACAATTTATTGAGGATATTGCTAGACTAACAATTTACATGGATTTGAAGCGGATCAGCATATATAATTTTACTGTAAGCTTTATTTCATTTTGATTTGATTTATATAATTTTTGTTTGTGAATTTTTTTTTTGTGTTAAATTATTTTCTTTGTTATTCAACCAAGATTTTTAGTTAATATTTCTTTTAATATAAAAAAGAGATTTCCCAATCAGGATTCCCAGTTATTTTAATAATAAAATTTAATTAGTTTCAATTCTTTCTTAAGATTCGCTTTAGCTGCTTTTCTTTCAACTGCTTTTCCTCCAATTCCATCACATCAACTGTTGCGTTGCTCCAGGTCCTTTACCGTGCGATGTTGCATGAAAATGCCACTCACATAATATTTTGTAGTCAATGATGCAGAATGGTAGAAAAACTACTTTTATTTTAATATTGTGAAGCAGCACCAGAAATATAAATGGTTTTGAAAACTTTATGACATGTTGTTTCCAAAAAATTAACTAAGTCTATGAAGAGATTCACAGCAACTTCGCTGTCATACGTAAGGCAATCCGATATTATAATGAAATTGGTAAGTTGTAATTTTTCATATATTAATCTTTGTAATATTTATGGTATATTACAGGATGATTTGTTGCTCAAATGGTATCTTCCGCTTCGTTTTGTATTACAAACGAATAATATTTTGCAACATCGCAACTCATAATAAATTCGTTAGGACCTAAATTTAAAATTAAATAAAATAAACTAGTAAATAATTTAGAATTTGAATAATGAAAAAATAAACAAACATAAATTTCTTTATCCTTCCTTTACAAAACTTTGGTCAATTGTTTTGCAATAAAATTGTAATCAGCAAGTTAAAATTTTTCTTCAATAATTATGAAAATTCTTTAACTTATTTTGTATATATAACGAAATCACATCCGTCGGTTGAAACCATTAACTGTTTGAATTCGATTTTATTCTTATCAAATTGTTCTATTTTAAAATATTCTTCTAATTCATCGATCAGCTTATGGATTCCGGGCCGTTTTTTACAATCCAAGAAATACCAATCTGATGTTGATGTTTCATATAAAACAGAGTTGATACAGTTTTGATATGTGTTAAACATTCCTTTTGTAATCTCCTTAAAACTTATATAGTTGATCATTAATTTTATATTCTGGTAAACACACATAGAATATGTTCCACAGAATATGTGAATTTTTACCTTGAAATGAACATTAACAATAAAATAATTCAAATAACAAAGCCGATACTTACCTTGACAACAAAAAATAAATAAACAGGTTGAAGGTCAGTTTTCAAAACGCGAGTCGTCTCATAACCGTTTTTAAATTGTTAAGCGCCTTACATGAATATTAATGAAATCAACAAAAAATAATCGGGACCTGAAAATTTGATAAAATGTTAGTAACATATGTTCCTTTCATATATTAAAAAATCAAAAATTTTAAAAATACATATGCCTTTTTAGATAATCTATTTTAATTTTACATGATCAAAGAATTATTAAAATTCTTAGAACGAAATAAAATTAAATTAATGAAGTTTAATTAGAAGAAATAGCATCGCATCACACAAGGGTCAGTGGTGCACTCAGGATTACGACATGGTGCTAAGATATTTAAACTTGCAGCACAGAGAAGGAGAAATGCGTGTGAAATTCAGACCATATAAAATACATCGAAGATGAAAATGGAACTCTGCTTATGATAACAAAATTTGCAACATAATGAAGGAGTATTTTACAACACTACTAAACGAAGAATTTTCGCGCTCGGCTACTCATACAGTTGAGCCTATCCAAAAAGAAGTATCAGATTTAACGATGGAGGAAGTAGAATGTGCACTGATACGAATGAAGCGTAATAAAGCTGTCGGTCCTGACTTGATTTGATACCTTCCTAGTTTTGGAAGAAAACTAGTGATATTGGAATCGAATCGACTAGTCTATTCAAAAGCAAGAAAGGAGATACAATGCCGCTTGTCTTCAGAAAAAGTTACCTTTTGCCATTTTATAAGAACAATTAAGGGGACTCTCGTAAACTGGGAAACTATAGAGCTTTGAAATTGATGAGTCACTCTATGAAGATATTCGATTGAGTATTAAACAACACACTGCAGTAGATTATGGTTTTGCCGCAAAATCATTGTGGATTTGTGGAGGGTCGGTCAACAATGGACGCTATCGAGTGTAAGAATCATAATGGAGAAACATAGAGACGTCGATAAAAACCTACACTTGGTATTTATTGATCTAGAAAAGGCGTTTGATCGAGTACCAAGGGATCTCATCTGTTTTGCTACAATTTCTTCTCAACAACTTTGTACAGGTCTTGCACGATAATGGTTTTAGAGTGAGTGTGATCAAGACTGAATACACGTTTTGCAACAACTCCGGAATTGACTTACCAATACCTGATTTCTACATAAATGGGGAAAAATTATCTGTTTGTGAAAAGTTCAAATATCTTGGTTCCATGGTGAATAACCAAAGTTCTTGCGATGATGATGTGGCTCATCGAGTGAGTGTCGCCTGGCAAAAATAGAAAGAGAACTTGTCTATTCTGTGCGACAAGAAAATGCCAATGAAACTAAAGGGGAAGCTTTACACAACAATAATACGCCCAGCATTAAGTTACTCATCAAAATGTTGGACCGCATACAAGGCTCATGAAGACAGGATGACTGCTACTGAAATGAAAATGCTAAGAATTTCGGCGGGTGTGACTAAATTGGATCACATTAAAAGTACCAAAATTCAAGGCAGTCTTCATGTCAAAACTCCCATGTGTGAGAAAATTAGAAACGATAGATTTAGTTGGTATTGTCACCCAAAAAGAAGATCAAGAGAAAATCCAGTTCAAATCAAATTGAACCAGCATATGTCAAGAAAGGAAGAAAGAAGGAACACTTTGCAAGCACGAATGCAAAAACAGCAGCAACAAATTGACCTCAGCGATGAAATGATTCAGAATCGAAACACACGCAGAATAACGCTGAGAAGAAATCGCCAATTTCACCGGTGAAGCAGCAGCGAAACCAAATAGTGAGATCTTCAATGTAATACCGCAACCAGTGAAACGGTCGGCGTCCCGCGCCGTCATACTGGCAGATCGCATAAAGACTTCTTTGTCCGAACTGCATACAAATGGAATAGGTGGCTTCAACCCGCAGAGGTTTAAAAAAAGCAACACCTTAGAACGCCAGTTGTTGTCTAGACCTACGTCTTAAAAGGTATTTATGTGTTGTGATGTGACACATATTCTAAACCCTATTGCACAACACTTTTTATTTTAAAAAAAAAATATTAGTTCCATTATATTAAATAAAAGGCATGGAAGAAGAAGAAGTTTAATTAAATAAAATCGTTATAATAATTAAATATATTACTTTTAAAATGAAATTTATAAAGAATTATCTTTTCAAATACTCAAACCACGCGTCGCGTCACGGCTGCATTTGCGTTGTAAACCGTATAAGATCATGTTGCAGAACACGATATTTTTTGTGTAATAAATAGACAGTTTCGTGTAATAGACAAGCAAATGTCATATTACTTTTAAAAGTTTTTTTCTGATGACTATGGATCTTGGATGGAAATCTTTCATCAGATTCCGCATTAGCAAAGCACTCTTTTGAATTTCCATTAGCCGCATGTTGGTGGATGTTTTCGATACAGTTTATCATATGTTCGTTTTTCTTTTTTTGGTTAATCATTTTATAGCAGTTTTTGTTGATTTTCATCGTTGGTTGTTAAACTATTCGTTTTGTGCATTCTGTGATTGGTTTCAGTTATTGTTTGTGCTGCGGATATAACTGTTTGAAGCGTTTACAATTGTTTTGTATGTTATGTGGTATCTCTTGACTGAAGATATGCTCTTTTAAGTTGTATGTCAATATAAGTCGAGGATATGTTGATTTACAAGACGATGAATATGAATGTCAACTCCTAATTCTCCTTCGTTTTGATGATTGCACTAATAAAGTAGAAACACAACACGGACGATAACGTCGGACGATAAAGAAAAACGTCTACAATTTCGCTGTTGTAACCACAACAAAGGCGTCAGCGTGAAAAGCTGTCAAAAATAAAATTTCATAAGCTAAAATACTTTGTTCTTTGTCAAAATGAATTTCACAAATTTCAATTTTTAAAATAACTAATTTTTACTAATAAATAAATAATAATAATTTTTCTACTAATAACTAATTATCAAAATAAAATACAAAATACAAATTATGAAAATATATAAATGAATAAAACCGAACTTTGAACATAAACTGAAAATTCAGTTGACAACTCAAAACAAAACGATTACAACCTCAGAAACGCGAAAAACATCATAAAATCCTATTTTTCAGTTGGCGGCACTGTCACAATAACATTAAAATTACCTTTGCAGCCAAATAAGAATAGATTTGATATCTGGCAATAATCATCGCCGACGATAAATTAGAAATAGAATCTAAATTTTCTCCGACGAAAAAAACTTTTTTGTTTATCGCTGTAGTTGTGTTTGAAATGTATGTTTCCTGTGTATTCTAATGTTACTAACGTCGTCGTCGGACGATTTCGCCCGTGTTGTATTCTAGCTTAAATTTTCTCCGACGAAAAAAACTTTTTCGTTTATCGCTGTAGTTGTGTTTGAAATGTATGTATCTTGTGTATTCTAATATTACTAATATTACTTTCGCCCGTGTTGTGTTTCTAGCTATAGAATCTAAATTTTCTCCGACGAAAAAAACTTTTTGGTTTATCGCTGTGGTTGTGTTTGAAATGTATGTATCCTTAGTATTCTAATGTTACTAACGTCGTCGTCGAACGATTTCGCCCGTGTTGTTTCTAGCTTAAAGAGGATATTCTTTCGCTGTTTCGTGAATTCCATTTCTTGTACATCTTAGCTCTTGTAATGCCACTTTATCCATTGTTTAATTATCGGCTTGGCTTATAAGATTTTGGAGTTCTCCTTGTCTTCTAAAAACGGTTACCTACCCGCAGGTAGTTTTCCAAGTCGTTGTTATGAGTTTATGAGTGATAATTCAAAAAAAAATTTTCTGGGGTATTGAGATTTGATAATTTGAAAGGAGTACACGGATTGTTTTGAGAAAAATGAAATGTGAAAGACTTAAATTTTTTTTGTTGTGGTTTAAATCTTATTTTTTTTATCTAAGAAAACAAAACAAATAAGAGATAAATAAACAAAATTTTCTGTGTAACTTGTTTTCGGCGATACAGCTCCAAAAAAAGGAGTTAAGCCAATAAAATTAAAAAAACTTGTTAAAATTAAGAAACGAGTAAATTAATAAATTTAAGGTGATTAGGAGGAAGATGACTAATAATTAAGTTCCACCAGAATGCCGAAATTAAAATTGTATCTTGGTATGAGTTGACATAATTTAAGTGCAATAAAGTTAAACTAAACTATCAGTTTTTTGGTGTTTGATTATTGAGTGATTAATCGGTACTTTCGGGTTGGACCCGTTTTACTAGTTTTATTTTGTGAGTGCACAAAGATTTCGGTTGGATTAATGGCATGATGAAACTTAAGATTAATTGATTGAACAAAATAATATATTGCAAACAACGACATATGTGGGTAGATAATCTTAAGGAGTCTGGTTGAACGAATAGAACCATAGAAATCTGAGGACTAAAACATCAGAAACCAATAAGAAGAGAGTTGTTATGGATTTGGATTGTAATTTTTTTATGATAGCTACAAAGTACTGTTAGATTTTTTTTTATATAAAATGATGTGTTAACCTAATTAAAGATAATACGGCGGTTAGCCTTCACAGCACCTGGGTGGTATTTGAAGCACATTTCGTTTTAAATTTTCTTGTGAATGAGGTTGATCAAATGAGTTCACGCCCGTTTTGCTAGCGACGGTGTAGATAGTGCTTCGTGCTCGACTAACTGGTGAACCTGCACGAACCATCAGACCTTCTACTACAAGTTGTCATCGACATTTAATAACCGTTTAAACAAAGAAGACTGTGCACTGGAATAACGAAAAGTTTTGATTAGTATGGTTCAGAGCTTATAAAAAATAGTTTTTTTATATAGAAATTTGGGTTAATTCTTCGCCCAACATAAAATTTTATACACGGATCACGTTCTAAAATTGGTGTTCTGAAAAACCTGTTTGCAGGTTTATACAGCGAGGCGCTTGATCCACGACAGACGCACGCTCTAAACCGCCCCAACATGGAGAACGTGCACTTGATTGGCATTGGTTTAAGGCGCCAATTACTTGTTGTGATATATACTATTATATAGTATACGAAGTATTTACTCTGCCTGCACCTCTCAACCATATCAGTTCCTACACAAGTTGCACGATGTGACCTCAGAATTTCGGCTTTTCACTACCCTTGCTGAATGACTGTTTGAAGAATATCAGTGTGGTTGCCAGCAAGACTTACTTTCTGAGATTTTCTGACCAGTTTTTTCTTGGCTTCAAATATGTATACGAGTCTTTCAAACGAGAAAATCTCTTTGCTCCTCAAGTGTCAGAAGTGATGTGGACGAGTACAGAACGATATGTTTGAGCATGATGGCTGAGATGCCGTCGGGTCCTATAGCTTTTGATGGCTTAATTTTCCGTATTGCATTCTCCCCCTCTTCTTCGGTAAATATAATATCCTCAAAGTTGTCAGTGTTAAGTTTGCGCATGTGTCTCAACACTGATCTGGTCTCTTTCTCGTGTTTACGCTGCTTTTATGTAAACTGGATGTTAAATTTGTTTGCGCATTTCCTCTGGTTTTCAATGGGGATATCGTCGAAGGAGATCATGCAATTATTTTGTAGTTGTCGAGGATGAGTTAGGCCCTTAATGACCTTCCAAAGACTTTTACTAGTACCCAGGTTTGATTTATTCACTAACTCTCTCCATTTATTTCTTTTATGGTCTGTGATCAATTTGTTAATTTGCTTGTTCAGGTCCGGAATTCTGGAGTCGGCTGGATCTGCTTTACGGATGTCATCTCTTTGATTCGAAAGCACACACGCTTCATGTGGAAAGTTTGGTTTTAGTTTTTGAATTCTACCAGATGTATCGAGCTCTAGCCTTATTAAAAATTTCTCTGAATTGTTTTTCCCCAGAGGGGGAAAGTGGTAAAAATTGCTTTTTGCAATTCCGAATCACAATTCAACGTATTTCGAAATTGTCAACAATATCAAAAAGTGGGTTTTTTCCGCACTGTTTTATTTTTCCGCATTGTTTTATTTTTCCGCACTGTTTTATAGAAAATTGTCTCAATGCTAAGTTGATAATAGAAATGTTTAATTATATTTTAATATGCATGTTGTTTGCAAAAAATTTGGTTGCAGAATAATTTTGTTTAATTGTGTTTTCGGAATTGCAAAAAACATTGTGTGCAACTCGTTGCACAAATTGATTTTTCCCGCACTTGTCGTACTTTGTCCTACTCGGCTTCGCCTCGTTGGACGAAATTACGACGCGTGCGGAAAAAATCAACTTTGTGCAACTAGATACACAAAGTACTATACTGAATTCAATTTCAGTAAAATTTGTAAAGTTTTCCCAGTCAGCTTTGTTAAAATTTATATATGTCTTCTTTTCGGAATTGATTTGATTTATGGAACGGCTTAAGGTGATTATGATCGGCACGTGGTCTGATCCTAATGCAATTTCTGTTCTCCATTCTGCAATTGGCATTAGTGACATACTAGCAAGGGAGATATCTGGAGCAGAGTATGAGTTGTTTGTTCGTTGTGTATGAGAGTATGAGTTGGTTGTGGTTCGTTGAGAACTCCAAAATTGGAGCCGTCAATTTGATCAGCAATGTTTTCACCTCGTGAATCAGTGTTTAGGTGCGAGTGCCATAGATCATGATGAGCATTCACATCGCCGAGAATCAGACAGTCTTTTGTATAAAATAAATGTCCTATGGACGGTTCATAACCTGTATCACAGCTGCTTACTGGTGGAATATAGATATTGACTACAGTTATCTCCGTGGTGCCGGATTTTATTGTAATACCTAGTTGTTCTAAGTGTTTATCAGTTCCCGGTACTGCAGGTAATGTGGTTGTACGGTAGATAACGGTTTTGTGAATGATAAAGGCAAGGCCACCACCTTTGTCCTTTCCTCTATCCAGCCTTATAATTTTGTACTCACAGTAATTATCACTAATCTTAGATCTAACATTTAATTTGGTTTCTTGAAGAACCGTGACTAGAATATTGTTATTACACATATAATTTATAATATCATCTATCTTATTGGTAAAACCGTTGCAATTAAATTGCATAATTTTGACGTCACTCGGAGTTTCCGGATGCGTGTTCATTCCTATTGTGTTTTGCTGTGAGCTCGTGATGGTATTGTAGTGCAAAAATATCTTCACGTGCAACGCTAAAACGTGCAACTAAATAAAATACATACTAAAACAAAATAAAACAGTATAAACATCAAAGAGGAGCACAAAGTTTTAAATTTATTAAAAAATTTTAATTGGACCTTCCAGTTGCAACTATAAAAAGATAAAAAATCGATATTCGGTGTTTGCGAAGTAAACATCAAATTATCAAGTTATAATCAAATTTTTCAATATTAATATTAAAATTTCTAACTGTGTTTTATTTTTTGTTTGGATTTGTTGTTAGTTATAAATTCAAATCAAATTAAAGTTAAACATTGAAATATAAATTGATTGTTTAGTGATTATTGTGTGTGGATGCTCACAAATAAAAGAACTATAAGTCGCCAGATGCGTAGCCTCCCTAGGAGCTCGCTCAGCAACATTAAGCAGATGAGTCAAGGCATTAAAATGAGTGATATCCCAACAGTAAACAGGTATGCAGGTTTACCACCTAACGTTAATTTATCAAAATATGCAAAAACATCGCAAACTAGTTCTCCGTCTGGTGAAAGTTCTAGAAAACCTGTAGGAAAAATTCCTCCAATAATTACAAAATCTTCCTCAACGGAGATTCATAAAACTATGAAGGAACTAAATATTTCAAAATATAATATACAAATCATGTCAATTGGCATAAAAATACTTACATATAGCCTATCAGACTATAACAAAATTTTTACTAAATTAAAAGAACATAACAATGGTATGTTCTCATATACGCTTGAGGAAAACCGTTTTGTTAAATTTGTACTATGTGGGCTCCATGATATGGATACAAATGAAGTTAAGAAAAGCCTCGAGAATAGTGGCCTGAGTCCTGTTAATGTTTGGAAAACTATTCCTAAAAAATATCGTCGAAACAGTGAAGATGCCCTTTATTTTGTTGCTTTCAAAAAGGGATCAATGTCTCTGAACCAATTAAAAAATATTAGATTTGTTAATAACACAGTGTGCAGATGGGAGACTTGTCGATCCACCAGCAAAGGTCCTCTCCAATGTTATAAATGTAAAATGTATGGTCATGGAGCGAACACATGCTTCATGAAGCCAAAATGTAATTTCTGTGGTGGAGATGAACATATTGATGATATGGAGTGTCGTTTACAAAACGATATTACTAAACATGTTTGCTGTAATTGTAGTGGAAATCATACATCTAACTCTATAATTTGTCCAGAAAGAGAAAAATACATTCAAATAAAAAATCATCTGAATCTAAAAAATAAGTTGAGTCGACCTTCAAATCAACCAACGTTTTCATTTCAACAACAGGATTTTCCTATTATTCCTTCAATACCTCATCAAAACAACAATAAAAATTTTAATAATAATTATAATAATTTTGTTAACAAAAAAATGCAGTTCAGTACAGTGGTTCAAACAAATGCAATCAATCATGAAAATTCAATTAATATTAATTCAGATAGCACAAATGATTTGTTTGCACCACATGAGTTATTACAAATTCTCAAAGAACTTGTTTCAGGACTTCGGGGGTGCCATTCCAAAGAAGAACAATTTGATGTTATGGCTAATATTGCTATTAAATATGTCTGTTATCCATAATTCCTTAAAAATTTGTGTGTGGAACGCGTACGGTATAAAAAATAAAAAATTTGAGGTAATTCAGTTTTTCGATAATTTTAATATTGATATATTACTTATTAGTGAAACACACTTAAAGCCTTATATTTCATTTTCGATTCCTAATTTTCGCTTTTATCGTAATGATAGAGAAAATCTTCGCAGGGGTGGTGTTGGTATTCTTATAAAAGATTGCATTAAACATTCGCTTCTTCCTGACCTTAAATTAAATTGTATAGAATCCCTGGGTATTAATATAATAAGTAGTGATAATAATCAACTTAAAATATTTTCTGTATATTGTTCATATTCGAATTCTGAGCATCTCAGAAATGATTTTATAAAAATTTGTAGTGGTAATATTCCTTACCTAATTGGTGGTGATTTAAATTGTAAGCATCCTAACTGGTTTTGTCCTAGAACTAACCGCGGTGGTCGAACTTTATATGATTATTCTATCAACTCTGATTGTGTTGTTATTGCTCCCCAAGATCCTACCCACTATAGTCCTGCTGGAGTCCCTAGTATTATTGATATATTTTTAACAAACAACCCACAGTTGATATCCGAAGTTAACACCATTCAAGCACTCTGCTACGATCATCTGCCAGTCCTCTGTTCAATAGTATTTAATAATCAAGTAGATCATTGCCATCGTAAATACTTTAACTATAAAAATGCTAATAGGAGCATTTATCAGAATCATATTTCATCTGAAATTGAAAATTTCAATTTAAGTTCAATTCATACTATTTCAGATGTCAACGTTGCAGTCGATTTTTTGACAGCATCCATTTCTTCAGCTCGTGAGCTATCCATACCGCTTGTGCCTGTTCTTCCAACTGATAAATTGTTATTATCTGATCAAGTGATAAGTTTTATCAGACACCGAAATTCGCTTAGAAGATCTTACCTCAGAAGTCGCCTAGCTCACATTAAAACCTCAATAAACTTGTTAAATAGAATTATTAAATATCATATAAATATTCTTTATAATCAAAAATGGCAAACGAAGCTTGAATGCTTGGATAATGGTTCAAAAAACTTCTGGAAAACAACTAAACATTTTAAAAACCATCGCAAGTGCATTCCACCATTAGTTACTCCCAACACTGGAAATCGAATTTTCTTAAATACAGAAAAAGCACAAGTATTGGCTGATGTCTTCCTTGACGCTCATCAAATTCCAAACTCCAATATTGTAATTGAAGAACAAGTTAATGATTTTTGCACTAATTTCAATAATTTGGATAACAATGCTACAATTTCTGAAATTCACCCTTCTGAAATTTCTGATATTTTGAAATTCCTTCCAAGGCTCAAAGCTCCAGGTGTAGATAATATTCCATTTATTTTACTTAAAAATCTTCCTGAAAGTGGAATCCATTTTCTTAAGATAATATTCGAGTGCTGCTTGAAGCTAGGCTATTTCCCAATTCAATGGAAAAAAGCTAAAATTACTCCTGTTTTAAAGCCTGGCAAAGACCCTACTCTTGCTACAAGCTACAGACCTATTAGTCTTCTTTGTACATTGGGAAAACTCTTTGAGCATATTATCAAAAGAAGAATGGAAGAGTTCATAACTGACAATCAAATAATTATAAACGAGCAATTTGGTTTTAGATCTGGGCACTCTACTGTTCATCAAATTCATCGTGTAGTCAATCATATTAAATCTAATAGATCTTCGCTAAAATCTACTGGAATGATATTATTAGACCTTGAACGAGCCTTTGATAAAGTTTGGCAAGACGCAATCTGCTATAAATTATTTATATATGGATTTCCAATATTTTTAATTAAAATCATAAAATCGTTCTTAACTGATAGAACATTTTTTGTCCAGATTTTTGATTCCATGTCCTCTATACTTAGTATTCCAGCTGGGGTTCCTCAAGGTGCTGTATTGAGTCCTTTGCTTTTTTGTTTATTCATCAATGATATTCCAAGAGATAGTGAATGTAAATTATCATTATTTGCTGATGACACTGCAATATTTGTGTCAGATGAGCTGGCGGTATCTATTATCAATAAGCTTCAATTGTACCTCACTAAAATTCTCGAATTTTTTAAAAACTGGAAACTTAGTATTAACATATCAAAATGTGAAGCTATTTATTTTACTAGGTGTAGAGCATCCCGTAAACTTCCACAACAACCTTTTCTGATTCAAAACTCTTCTTTGGAATGGAAACCTTCAACTAAATATTTAGGAATTTATTTTGATAAATCATTAACATTTAAGACACACGTCACTCAAATACAACAAAAATGTAATACACTGTTCAAAAGTCTATATCCTCTACTCAACAGAAATAGTAAACTGAATAGTCATAATAAGACACTAATTTACAAGTGTGTGATTCTTAATATCATACTTTATGGTGCGCCAATTTGGTGGGATATTGCTTTGTGTCATAAAAAGAAATTTCAAATCATTCAAAACAAATTTCTAAAAACTATATATAAACGCCCTAGACGTTATAGCACTTTAAGACTGCACAACGAATTAAATATAAAGCTTGTCAATGTAGTTGCTAGAGAAGCTAAGGATAGATACATAAATAAATTAAATTATATTGAAAATGAATTAATTAACGCAATTAGCTTTACCACCGCTTAATTTTTGCAACGTAGCTTTTAAGTTTAGATTTAAGTAGGTTAGGTAAATATAAGTTTTTTATTAGTTACTAAGCAGACTGAACTGCATTTGAATTTTATAAACATTCTTTTTCATTTATTTTTTTGCAATACTCATAATAATTAATTTCATCTGCTGTAAAGCTTACTATTAAAAGCTGATCTCAGTAAATTATTAAATGTATACAACTGTATTATAAAATTTAAAGTCAATAAAGGATTATTATTATTATAAACGAATGATTTGAAATAGCTTATTCGATAACGATTGGTTTTTAAATTGGTTTCTAGATTTAATTGTTTACTTTTAAACGACCGACTTGACTTGATTTTTGTGTAAATCTCACTTGGTGGATTTTTTCGACTACCTTAACTCACTTGCTTGTTTTGTTTTGAAAAAACTGCTTTTATTGATTTATTTAAGAAAAACTGATTTTAAGTGAATTCACTTTTAAAAGACTGACTGAGTTTTAAAATTATTTAATTTCTGAAAACGACTGTTTTATTGATTTTCTTATTCCGACTACGGTAATTGTCTGAACACTGACTGCCTAATTGTTAATCAAAATATTTCTTTAATTACTTTTAAATTGGTTACCTTTGGAAATTGATTTTTAAATTGATATTTATTATTAATTAGTATTGCGATGAAAACGACCCACTGACCATATTTTAGTTTTTGTTATTTAAAAATTATGTAATGTAATTTCGCGAATTAAGCGCTTATTTTAATTTTAATTTAAATAAAGATTTTGGTTATTATCGCGGAAATATTGTTTTAATAAAATTGGAAAAAATATACGATTTGCGAAAAATGTGTTATGAAATTGTAATCAAAATGGAAAACTAGAGTTTAGGTCAATGTTGCGTTTTTGTTGGACTATTTATTTATAATTTGGAATAGAAATTTATTTGTGTATAATTTGGAACATTGGGAAATGTTAATTATTGTGTTTGGTTTTTTGGGAAGTTGCTGTGGTAAAACACGTAATTTGTTTTACTACAGTATGTTGACTAGATAATTGACAGCATGGCGCTATGTAGTGTTTGGTCCATTGTTTATGTGTGGCCAAACCTGAGCAGTTCTTGAGGTGACACCATTCTTTACAGGTGTTGCAATGGATGGATGTTATGTTTGCCCTTAAAATGCTTTTACATATTGAACAATGTCATGTTTTAGATGGTTCCGGATTTCTTTCAATACCAGCCATGACTAGGAATACTTGAAGCAGTGAGGCTAGTGACAGCTGCTTCCTAATCCAAAAATTGGAGCGACGGATTTGCACCTTTCGCCGAAATTGTTGTGATGGTCCTTGGTCGGAATTGGGTGCCGAGTACTTCTGGGGCGTAGACCCGTGCATCTTGAGAAGCCTTCTTGAGAACTTCCTCACTACTACACTTAATACATGTTTAAATACTCTTCAGATACCAAATATCTGGAAAACGGCCAGAATCAGCCCCATTTTGAAACCAGGAAAACCTGAAGAAAAGGGAGAGTCTTACAGACCAATATCCATCCTTCATCGGTCGCAAAACTTATCGAAGCACTTCTGCTCCCTCAGCTGACAAGATCCTGCAATTTGGCGCAACATCAACATAGCTTCCGGCGAGCACACAGTACAACCACCGCGCTACACAGAATACAAAACCAGATCAGTGATGGTCTGAATCAAAAACAACCATGCGCTAGAACAATTTTAGTTGCACTTGACCTGTCAAAAGCATTCGACACAGTGTCGCACGCTGCTCTATTGAATGACCTCTTCAATACTAATCTGCCAGGTTTAATGAAGCGCTGGTTGTGCAATTACCTCAGAGGTCGCCAAACATATGTTGAGTTTCGTAACTGCAAGTCCAAAATGAGAGTGTTAAAACAAGGAGTTCCTCAAGGCGGAGTTCTCTCATTATTCAATCTCTACCTAAGCAGTTTGACTACTCCACCAGAAGGAATAACCATCACGTCATATGCAGACGACTGCACAGTGCTTGCAAGAGGAAATAACCTGCAACAACTCACAAATATCCTGAATACCTACCTTAATATTCTGAATGATTGGTTTAAAAGCAGAAAACTAAAACTTTCCACTGAAAAGTCTACATCTACACTTTTCACCACGTGGACGAAGGAGGTAAATTCAACACTAAGCATCTGCATAGACAACATACTTATTCCCACTGTAAAAAATCCGAGACTGTTGGGTGTAACATTCGACCCACTGCTTAAATTCAACGCTCATGCACAAGAAATAAACTCAAGATTGAAAAACAGGAATAACGCATTAAAAGCACTAGCGGGAAGTTCATGGGGCAAAGATAAAAACACGATCATAACAACATACAAAGCAATAGGAAGACCTATTTTAAATTATGCTGCACCCATATGGACTCCCCAAGTTGCCAACACTCACTGGAATAAGTTAAAAACAACACAAAATGCTGCCTTGCGAACCGCAACCGGATGTCACCTGATGGCTCACCGAGATCACTTGCACGAGGAAAGTAACATATTGCCGGTCCGTGAACATAATGAAATGCTAACCAAACAATATCTATTGGCCTGTCACAAAGAGCAACATCCTTCCAATGACACCTTAACTACGATCGAACCACCTAGAGACATAAGGAAGACAGCAAGATGCTTTCTGCAAGATGTCAGAGATAGCCAGATTACTGGTAACATAGACGAATGTACATATAGAACTGGCTTAAAAACACCACACCAAAACGGTTGAAAATACAATAAAGAACTATATTCCAAATCGTGTTTTGAATGGAAAGCCACCAAAAGTAGCTGCCGAAGAGGTCCAACTGCCCCGTAGCACCAGATCCATCCTAGCTCAACTAAGATCCGGTTGGTCACGCATTCTAAACAACTACATGAGCAGAGTTGAACCTGAAATTATTGACAAGTGTCCCGAATGTGAGGACACGCCACACGATGAAGACCACCTATTTAATTGTCCTGCAAATTTTACAAACTTGACGAAGGAAGATTTGTGGTACCGCCCAAGGGCAGTAGCAGAGTTCCTGAACCTGGACATGGAGCCGGAGGATTAGCACGAAACACGTCGCTACAACAACAACAACAGTACAGAACGAAATATTAAAGCTTTTAAAGACGACTCTGGTTTAAGTTACGGTGTTGGTACCTCCTCATATAGTATTTAATCTAGCAATGGGAAATGTGTGGCGACAGAAGAAACTACCGACTACGTGACTAACAACTATATCTTGTCAACACACCTGTACAGATAATATGCATATGCTTATGTTATATTCACCATTGGTCGAAGTCAAATTGTCATATGTGAGACTCTGCATCGGAAGGATTAATCAACGATCAGATTTGAACAGACATATTCTGAGAAATTTACAGGCAAAGTGACCTCCTTCGAGAATAGACCGCGGCACCCTTACGTTACATGAAAAGTACTTTTAGTCAAATAATCACATTTTCATTCTTTCTAAGAATGCGGTTCAAAAGTAAAGCTATTTAGAGTGCTGCGTAAGTTTTTTAATAGTGAACAGCTTGTTTTGATGTCATTTATTTGCTTCTGCATGGAATACTATTTTCACGTCTTGGATGGACCATACCCAACCAACTTGAAATATCTAGCTGTCCAACGGCAAACCATAAAATTTATTGACAATTCAAATCTTACCAACGAGCTTAACTCGTAACAGTATAGAAGAAATGTCGCTTATGAAGTACATGTCCACCAATTTCTTAAACATAATCCATTACCCCAAACCATACTTGGCATGGTATCTTCGGATATTCAGAAATGTTAATTTATTATCTAAACATGTCTTACTTAGTATAAAAAAATATACGACTATTTTTACTTTACCCTGTGGTTGAGGTAGATTTGATATATAGAAGTTAAAGAAAGAAATTCTCGTTGAGGTACGTGTTGCTTCAGGTTATGGTAATTCGATTATTCGTTTTACAGTTCAACATATGTTAGGCGCCAAGGATTATAGTTTTGGCGACATATTTTAATCGTTTGTGGAAGAATAGAGTTGAATAGATCTAGCATCAGTTTATTGTTGCGAAATGCTGACGGTTGTGATACCTCGTTAGGGACCAGGGACAACCTAAACTAAGCGATAGTTTCATCTCTTTTAATTCTAACGCCACTGATTTGTAATAGTGTGGCAGACGGTTGTAGTGCTATGATTCTTTCGAAAGTTTAGGTTAATTACTGGAATAAGATGTTTCTGCAGTGATAAGTACAAAGTGCTCCATTCGGCAATAGGTGATAATAACGAGATTTGTCTGCATGATTTTGATTTCAACCAATTTACCTGGCTTTAAAAGCGATATAAACGAGATATCAAGAACCAAATATCAAGGCTGTTGAAGTTAAAAAGCATTTGAAGTATGATATATTGATATTGCCAGAGTTTTATGAACTTGACTGCTCGACTGACGTTATCTTCAGAAAATCGCAAGACTGGAGATTGAATTGCGAAAGTGTTATGAACTTCCGATTGAATTTGTGCAATAAGTATTCTTAACGGTACACGATGAAGAGAAAATTGACTATGGCCGGTATCATGTTGATAGCGAAAAAAATAAACTAATTTTGTTTTTTCTTTTGTGTTTTATTAATATAAATTTTGTATAGATAATAAGTTTACAAAATATAGCAAATGTATATATTTATGTATAATTTGTTTTTTCTTTTTAAGTTTTAATAGATGGTTGGTTTCTAATCCCCAAAAAATTGATTTTTGGTTTACATATATATAGTTTTGTGTTTTTCTTATTTAATATTAATAAACAGAGATTCCTGTTTTTGTGTAAAATATTGTATATGTAGGAAATTGATACACGGGCACACAAAAAAATGAATAATTAAGCGGACGTTAAAAAATCTATAATCAATTATTATTAAAAAAAATGCGTTATTATTAGGAATGCTGTGAAAAAAATACATATATTATGGGTATTAAAAATTTACTCAATTCTAAGGATGAAATTTGAAAATGATTTCTTTAAAGTTCAATTTCTTGTGCATCTATGGTTTTTTAGTAATGAGGGTACAAATACAAATCTTATTTGTTTTCTTTTTTGATAAATGTACACCTAATTATTCACAAAATTTAAGCTTAATTTAAGTTGTTTAATTAATTCAGTATTTTTACTTTTTCAGGTAAACAAGAGAATAAATTTAAATTTTTGTATTGAAATAATTTTTAATTATCAATTTAAATTTTTTAGTGTATAATATATATTTATTAGTTTATTAATTTTATTTATAATCAAAACTATGAACACATTCATTATTATAATTTTATTTTTGTTTTGCTTCTGTTTTCTGTCGTAATATTTTTTTTTATATACAAAGTAAGGTGATGGATCTTCTAAACCAAAATAAGTTTTATAAAAAATGTATAGTTTTTATGTTAAAGATTTCTGTTGTTTGGTTTTGAATATAAATTTGGATGTTCAAACTTTGGCTAGAAAGGAATACACAATTAATTTGTAATTAAAAGAAAATTAATTAAAATTTGAATCGATTTTTAATGTTTGTTAATTTTTGTTTGTACTTGTCTGCAATGTTAGATGTGTGTTTTGTTTTATTTATTTAGCGATGAAATGCGGTGTATAATATTAGTATGTATGAAAGACATTTATAAACAAACATATATGTCTATTTATTGTTAAAAATAAGTTATTAACTATTAATTTATATCTAAACAAAAATTTTTCCTATAACTCAACATTTTGTTTCTAATTTTTTTTTTAAACAAAAATTGTGCAATATAAAGTATTTATTTATTAATAGCAACATAAAAGAAACATTATACAAATAAACTTTTAAAATAAATAACAAATAATACTGAGGAATGTGGTTGGAACAAAAACTACATTTAAACTACAAAATTGTAAATATATTTTAATGTTTCATATGTTAAGAAAAAATATTAAATAATGGATTGCAATCTGACAACAAGAGTTATTGCAGCTATGGTATGGTATATGTACTTAAACTTCTTAACCTTTTTATTTGGTCCAGAGTATAGAATAGTAAACCTATAGTAAAAAGTTGGTTAAGTGTGAATCATAATTCTCTAGTTCGATAGTCGTAAATGTAAAGTAATAATATATGGCTTATTCTTTTTCAACTGCCAACCAGCTTTGTCCAAAAATGGTCGTATTTTATACAACCTACCAGGATCACGTTTTTTAGTTTAAGCCATCCTCTTGTGATTTCTAATGGGTTCTATTTAATAAATTTAGAATTAAGGTTGCTAGCTCTGTTTGTGGTGACCAAGATCAAACAAGAGAAATTTAAAAAAGGAAAAAAATCTTTTTCAGAATTTTCTATCATCGGCTTCTGCAATTTTTTGGAGAACCATTTATCTTAAAGATAAGTGAAATGTTAAAATCGATAAACACATTTAGATAGCAGTGTTTATTTACTTTTTTGATAAAATGTATTAAGTAATAGGAATAACAATAAGTGTCACAACAACAAAAAAATACATTTTAAGACTTACGTAGGACTCACAACAACTTGCGAAGACGGACGCTTTTTTAATCCTTTGTTTATTGAAGCCACTCGAGATTATTAATTCCAGTAAAGCATTTCATCTGTACTCTGTGCGGACTAGGACGAAGCGTCCTAAACGTGACAACAATTATCTATAGAAGAACGAATATGAGACTTGTGAATGTGAAATTACTGATACGAAGTGCAATATTTTTGACATCTTAGGAGGAGAGAGGACAAACATCTGAGGAGAGAGTTTTGTGTTCCGTTCCAGAGTAAATAAATGACAATTGTGACTCCAATTTTTACTTCGGTTCGAAAGATTTAAGTATTACAATCTCGAGCCAAAAGTGAAAATCTTACTTTTGTGGCATTTCTCGACGTTTTAGGTCATAACGATTCTAAAATAGCAAAAAAAAATGTCTGTCTGTCTGCCGACCGACTGTCCGTGGAATGAGTGAAATCTTGATGGTCGGCATTGGTATGTGAGACCAGGAGCTTAATTATTGTGTGTCAAAAAATACCGTCAAGTGTGTCAAAAAATGATTTTCATTTATTTTTTTACCCAATTTTTTTGAAAAAAAAAAAAATAAATTTAATTATTTGTATGACATGGAATCTAGTTGAACATGCAATTGGACATGAAATATCTAGTCTGGATCTATCCAGTTTTAACTCCTTCCAACTTATAGGAACAGTTGGAAAATATCAAGTTGTTGCAGATTAATAGTACATTTTGCTACAAAAGATGAAAACAGAGTTTTTTCGTGAGTGAAAATATGTTCACGAGACGCGACAACAAAAATTGTAATTATTAGGAGATGTTTCTTAAGAATTTTTTTGTGTGATTTCAAAACTTCTGAATAACATGAACAGTTGGAAAATAAGTTTGAATTTCTGATGTTATAATTTTTTCAATATTTTTAGAATTTTAAAAAAAGTTTAAATTTTTGATTTTATTTTAATTTTTGGAATACTTTTAGAATTTTGAAAATTATTATTATAATTTTTCAAATAATTTAAATAATATAAATTTTTGAAATATTTTTGAAATTTTGAAAAAAGTTTGAATTTTTGATTTTGTAATATGTACTCTTAAATATTTTTGGAATTTTAAAGAAAAGTGGGAATTTTTGATGTTATTATAATTTTTGGAATCTTGGGACAAAATTTGAATTTTGGAATTTGTTATAGTATTGTTATAATCAGGCCCATTTGCTTTTTGAAAAAAAAAAACGAAATAAATTATTTGTATAACTTGAAATGTAATTAAACCTGAAATTGGTAGATAATGGGTTGTTTTTGAAAAGTTGAAATATATGAACGCTAAATAGAGAGGTTTTTGAGTAGTTTGCTGAGTGTATCATCTTTTTACTAAATTATGTTAATTTATGATCTGTTATAATTTGCCGGTAACGTAATTATGTTTCGTGTTAATTTTGTAATAAACTTCTACACAGAGATAAAATTGTACTTTTACAAAGAGTTTGATGTTAACTATGAATCGTTGGCCCAAAACTAAAAACAATGTCTTCGTAAAAGCCTTTTGCTGAAAACTATATAAAAATCCTTAACATAGACCGAAGTCTTGATATCTCAAAGCCTTGAGATTCCAGCCCCTTCATATTTTTGATATTACATTCTATAAATACATAGGGTGTTTAAACAGTAAAATCCCTGTGATCCGGAATGCTTTGGTATGAGAGCATTCCGGACAATCGAATATAGCGGATAACTGAATGTTTTATTAAGAGATCGTGTCCTGTCCAGAGAAATGATCGTTAGATGAGCTTTTGAAAAATTGAAAATTATTTTCAAGTGATAATTCTGTCAAAAGTATCTATAAACTCATGCTGTGAAAAAATTTAAAAATATTCGAATTTATGTAATGTAATGTTTTGCGGTGTCCATCGCTCATGTTGTAATGACACATACTGTTATTCCTACTACGCAACATATTTTATTAAAAAAAATACTACATAGGTAGATGCCAGTTCTCTGCTAAATTGTACTAAACTGCTAAATCTAAGTTTGATTTCATAAAATCGACCAATTTTAATTTGAATTGTCCGATATTGTTAACATGTAAACAAGTTCATTTAGAAACAAAATTTTACTTTAGTCAAACAAATGACGTGCCCGGTCCATTTCTCGAAAATGCCGATAAAATTGAAATTTTTATTTTAGAACAAAATTGAATATTTTTTGTGCATAAATTTTTTGAAAAAAATAATTTTTTGTCTCAACAAGTTTTTCAGTCAAATTTACTGAAAACAACGTCATTTCACTCAAAACTATCATGTGAATCCTACTTTATGCTATCTGTGGTATAATTTGTGGTATAATTTTAACAGATAGAATTATGGTAGCTATATTGCTAAATTTGAATTTAATCCTATCAATCGAACATTATTTTATCAAAACTAATATAATACTAATATTAGTCGAAAATGGATGGAGCATACCATCAGATTCTTAACACACACAGGAGTATAGGAAAGGAAAAATGATTTGTGAGTTTTATCCTACTAAAAACACGATAATCAATTAAAACTGGTGGCAAGGGTTGGCATGATTTTTAATCCGTGATATAAATCACTTTTATTAAAGTCATTGATTTACATCAGTATGCATATTGTCTATAAAACTATAATTTTTATCAGGGTTGTAACGTATGATACGGGAACGTATAAAACACGTATTATACGTACGTATAAAACATACAGTATAAAACACACAATTATCTACGTTTTATACCGTATAAAAGTAAAATCCTTAATATATAAAAATACATTTATATAACATTATCGCGGGCGTATTATTCATCGTACTCGTGATATTTAATATTTATAACGCCTAGATTTCGGGACTAATAGGAACAGTTGCTTTAGAAAATATAGCGTCGTCATGATAATTTCTTACCCAACTATTCCTATTAGTTCAGAAAACTTCCACATTTAACGTAAATGCTTCTTTTCAAAATATAATTATTTATTTTCAAAACAAATTTAGTCTGCAATAATTTGACAATTCCAACCATACCTATTATTCATCAATGACCAAAATTGAATTTACTCAATAAACTTCTCACTAAACTTTTTCGTTTGACGTAAATACATATTTTAACTATTACAACTTTTGTATAAAATGAAGATTTGATCTACAAGAACCTGTTATTTTCAAACTGTGTCTATTAATTGGAAGTGGTAACCCCGGCAACCCGGATTCACACAACAAAATTTTTTTAAAAACATCTCTCTAATAATCTCTAATAATTTCCCTAACTGCTATGAAAAAAACGACATTTATTCTGCAACAACATAATATTTCCCAGCTGTTCTTATTATTATTTATTTCATGGTGCCAAATAATTAAGTTCATGAGCCAAATGTTTCTAATCCAAAATGTTTCCCATTAAGTAAATGTTGGAATCAAAATGAAAGAAAATCATATAGTATACGTGTTGAAAAATTCAAAAATAATTTAAGCTTGAGTTTAAGTGCTCAAAAAAATCTCTAATATATAATTCAAAATTTTCAATAGTCAAATCTAGTGAATTACAAAATATTAACCAGTTTAATGTACAGTAACATAGTCTTTTGTATAAAGTATAAAAATATACATTCAAATAACATCTAGAATATAAATAGTTTTTGTTATAAATTATAAAAAATATAAGTAATTTATAACTACGTAATTATATTTTTACTAAAATATATATATTTTTACTAAAAATATAATTAATATCTGAAGTAAGAAGTATTTTTAATTTTTTATGAATGAATTTCAAAAACAAAATCATATTATACTTTTTATACGTTTTATACGTTACGTATTATACGTGTAACGTATAAAACGTTTTATACGTGTATATTAGCAACCCTGATTTTTATAAATAAAGTATTAAATATTTTAACATCAGTTTCGATTCCAATGTATATATGCCGATTATTTATGTCTGCGTTATCGATATTTAACAGTTGTCAGTTAACAATTCAGTTTGAACTTTCAAGCGGTTTAAATTTTCTTAGTAAAATATTTACATTGTTCTGATTTAGTTCTAATCTAACGGATTGGTAGTCAGTGACACATTTTGAAAAAAATTATTTGAATCTTCCATGCTTATGAAAATTGAACAAACCCTTGTGTATCTACAAGGCCAATGCTGATGCCTCGGCGTGCTCTAGAGCTAACCTTAATTCATCAACATCAGGTTCATCAACCATAGTAAAAGTTGGTTCAGGAAATACAATGAGCATACAAAGTATGTTAGATTAAATGGAGAGGTTTTCTAAGAAGTTTAATGGACTGATAAGAACAGTTGGGTTGGATAGGATCAGCTCGTTACAGTTGTAATTATTGAAAATAAGCGGTTACCTAAATTAAAATGTTTTGTGGACACTTAGAGAAAAATTTGGTATGGATAGATGTCGTTTTTTAGAAAACAGGAAATGGTATATCCCTCGTTTCATCCCACCTCATTTCGCTTAATTTCATTTCAAGGCATTTTCCTTGATGACGACACGCTATTGTTTGCTCTAAGAAACGAGCCTTCATATACTATGTATATCTGGGATTTAATCATTGAGGAAAACGGTGCGTCACATAATCAAGGAATATGCCACAACACCAAATGAATTATTGGCAACATAATTCCTTTTATCCTCTGGTTTTATTTTTATTTCTTTTATCCTATTATGAAATATTGGTATATGTTATATTTTGTTGTGATGGGCTTTATTGTTTTGATACCTATTTGTGAAAAAAAACTGTTAAAAATCGTATTACACAACACATTTCATTTTAAAAAAAATAAAAGCTATCCAAAATTAACCCCTCTCCTTTTTAAATTTAACCCTTTGTTCAAAATTGCTCTAAACAGTAGGGTTTGACCGCTAGAGTGAATACGACATACAGACGGTCGTATAAGAAATATGAAAAATTGGTTCCAAATTTTTCGAAAAAATAAAAAACGAAAACAACATTATTTCTTTTGAAATGAATTATACTGGAAAGTGTTAAAACTTAAAATAAACATATTTTATTCAAATCAATCCGTAAATAATTGTTTGTCCTAATTTTTGTTTAAGATTCTTCAGAAATATCTAACTGAAATCTAGTTTTCAAACTTTAGATAGTAACTTTTTATATAATCCCAAACGAAACTCAAATTTTATTCATATCGGATAATAAATGGTAGAATTTTAAAAACGTTTACGAACATATCATCTTATTAATATTTTATTCTATACTAATTTTTTATTCTCATATCAATAGCCGTTTCACCAATTTGCTTTAAAAGAAAAGTCAAATTGAATACGCATTGTAACTATATTTAGTGCCAATTACAAATTTTTTGTATGTTTTCCAATGTTTTGCATTGTAGCGATTTTTATTCTCTATTATTCAAAAGGCAAAAGTTAAGATATTGTTAACTTTTTCATCCAGTAAAAAATATTTCAAAAAGAAATTTTTTTTCTCAAAATACTTTTCAAACAAATTCGGATCTTTTTGGAACAAAAACTAATTTATATATTGCTTTGGATGACAGTTGGTAAAATATTACTCTCGGCAGCATAAATACTGTGGTAAAGTAGAATTAGAATTAAGCTACTTATAATCACTTATGTTGCCAGACTACAATTCATTTCTCAACAAAAGTTAAATTACAAATAAAACAAATTAGGTTATGACACATGAAACATCGAAGTTAACATTAAAACTAAAAAAGCTTATTAACAAAATTGCAATGAATCTTATTCATTAAAAAAATAGATACAATTAAAAAATAATTAAAAATAATATCAACCTTTTCACTTTTGTTTAAATGACTAAAATTTAAAATTGTATCACTATAATTAGAATATAATTGTTTCTAAAAGTAAAATACATTTAATGAAATAGCAAAAACAAGCATATAACTACATTGATCTTATCACTAAAAATATGTTTTTTATAGTTTATTTATTGAAACACCATTACATAGAAATAATTGTAAGAAATATTAAATGAAATATTAGTGATTTTTTAACGGTTTTTATAAATGTGTAAGGCAAACAATTATTTTGTTTTTATTTTAATGTTCTAAATGTGTCTTCTAAGAACTATTTTGAATTTTGATATATAAAATAAAAAATTAAATTATATTATTTATGCAAAAAAGTTGTTTTTAAGTAAACTCACCAATATAATTATATATATATATATATATTTTTTTAGTTTTTTATAACATTTTTAAATTTATCCAGCATGCACCGACTGTAATCAAAAGTTAAGAAGATAGATGAGTTTTTGTACAAATTTTAAATAATATAATTTAATTTTAATAAACAGTATGATTTTAGAAAAGTCAAAAACGAGTTAATACTAGTGAAAACGTTAAAACATGTATGGTATAGCAATCGTGACAATGATGATGCAGTGCTTTAAAAATGCTCATTCGGAAAAAAGTTTAACGCCACATCAACATAGAACATACAACAGCATTATATTTCAATATACATAATATGAGTCCAAACGAGGGTATGCAGCACGCTTCATCGACCCGTGATATGAATTTTGGTTTGAAAATAAAATAGTGGTAAAATTTGTTTAACGAAAGTGACATACGGAAAATAAAAATACAAAACTATTAAAAACAGTACTAAATGCTATTGTACTAAGTTTCATTAAAATCAAAACCAGGAATTGATCTTATCCAAGTTTCATGCCAACAGATGCTCCAACCACTTAACCCAACATCGCTAACAAAACAAATCAGTTCCATTCCCAAATAAATTTACATCTTTTACCAAAATTACACCAAAATTGATTTATAAACGAAGGCTGTAGTGTCCAAACATATGTCTGTTATCGGAAATGAAAAACCAGAATTAAGGATGCTGAACTATTAGAAATCACACTCAAAACAAAAGCATCAAGTTTCATCGAAATCGATTATTATTGTTATTGAAATTTCCAATAAACAGATGCTCCGAAGGACCTTATCTACTTTGCTAAATATCGCTCAAAAACTAATCTGTTTACTGTCATACAAATCTACATCTTCTTTCGAAGTATCATCGAAATTGATTCACGAACGAAGTCTGTACAAAATTAAAAAAACAAAGTGAGAAAAATCAGCAGTTGTATGGTTGAACCATAGGTTGAACTCAATCACCACGTAAAAGTAAAAATTGCAAAATTAACAAAAACTAATAAAATATTTTCTATGATTATTGAAACCTGTAGGCTGTAATGGGAATTACGACCTTAAAATACCACCCATTTTTTTAACCGAAAGTGATGAACGACAAAGTTATTATATAGAACTATTCAAAACTTCACAAAAATCTTATATACCAAAAACGCAACATTTTTTTGAAAATGTTTTAGAATATTAGGCGACCTTGTGTATTTAACCTCATTAGAAGTTATGCGACAATTTTGGGTTTGAAATAAAACTCTTTCATATTAACTCCTGAAGACTGGATTTGGGCGTAGTTGAATTGGACATTAGAAACTGGATTAGTTTCCAGATTAGTCAAGTCAAAGCGTTGCGACCTAACTCTGATGAGAATTGACAATTTTTTTAAAAGTTGAAGTTAGTTCTTATTCAAATAACCATTAATCTGCACGTTGCAAAACTAAAGATTAAAACTATCAGGAAAAAAACCCATAAAGGTAATGCATTCCAGAGATGAGAGACCCTGTTGAAAAAATAACGTTGAAAAGCAGCAGTTCTGTTTATATAAACCGTAAAAGGATGGGCTACAACATTAGCTCTGGTATTACGCAATAGGTTTGCTAGTTTAGGTAAAATTGATTTAATCTCTGTAGAAGTTCGTTAATCCATAATTTATTTGTAGAAAAAAGTCAGATCAGCAACATTTCGTCTGTGCTGTAAAGAATCAAGCTCATTAGTAAGAGTTGAGTTGCCAATCAGTTTAACAGCTCTGCGCTGAACAGAATCAAGGCACTTCAAATTACTATAGTAAGCTCCACCCCATATGTGAGAACAGTACTCCATACAGGGACGCATGAATGATTTGTAAATTAATAGAAGCTGTTCGCTATTAAAAAACTTACGACATCGTCCCAAAAAATCCAATTTTTGAACAGCGTTCTTAGCTAGGTTAAGAATATGAGAATTCCATTTCAGATTATTTTCAACTTCTACTCCTAGAAGTCTAACAGATTCTTTCTCTACAAGATCTTTAGAGTCGAACTTTAATGGAAACGGATTAGATGTGGATAATCTAGAAAAATGACAAGCCTGTGTTTTGCTCGTATTGAATTCAACACTACTAGCGAGCTCACAATCCAAAATAGGTTTAAGGTCATGGTTTAATGAATATATCAAATTTGATCTACAGTTATTAAGCGCTAACGGTGAATATAATTTAGGGTTTTCATGGGACGCATGAAGCGTGTTATCATCAGCAAAACTATGGATAAGACTAATTATTGAATCCAACAAATCGTTAATATAAATAAGAAAGAGAGTTGGTGACAAAGCAGAACCCTAAGGAACTCTTGTATTAGTTGAAAAAACATCCGATGAAACACCATCAGATTGCCGCTCGGAAATAAAACTTTGTATTCAAGATATAAGTTGCTCATCCAAACCATAACATCTTAACTTCCAAATAAGATTGTTGTGCCAAACTTTATCAAATGCTTTGGACATATCAAGAGCAACACCGAAAGTCTCGCCGTGATTTTCAAGCGACTTGTTCCACACATGAGTGACAAAGGAAAGTAAATATCCCGTCGCTCTTCCTTTTCGAAACCCGTATAGTCTTTCATTAAGTAGTTTGGAAGACTCTTAGAGGCTGCTTCTCAAGATGGACGGGTCTACGCCCCAGAAGTACTCGGAACCCAGTTCCGACCAAGGACCATCAGAAAAATTTAGACGAACGGTGCTACTCCGACGCTTCATTTTTTGGATAAAGAAGCAGTCGTCACTGGCCTCACTGCTTCAGATCCTCCTAGTCATGGCCGGTATTGAAAGAAATCCTGGACCAACTAAAATGTGGCATTGTGCAATATGCAAAAACATTTTAAGGGCAAACACTACATCCGTCCAGTGTAATAGCTGTAAAGAATGGTGTCATCTCAAGAACTGCTCAGGCCTTGCAACACATAAACAATGGACCAAAAACAATGGACCAAATGTTGCAATGCATCAAGTCAACATATAAATACGAGCTCGCAACAGAACACAATGCGAATGAGCACACATCCCAGGTGATGTGATAATAATGCAGCTTAATTGTAACGGACTATTAAACAAAACCGATGATATTATCAACTTTATGTGCAAAAAGAATATTCTAGTCGCGGTTTTACAAGAAACCAAATTAAATGTTAGATCTAAGATTAGTGACAGTATCTGTGATTATAGAATTATAAGACTGGATAGAGGGAAGGACAAAGGTGGTGGCCTTGCCTTTATCATACACATGACCATTATCTACCGTACAACCACATTACCAGCAGTACCGGGAACTGATAAACACCTAAAACAATTAGGTATTACAATAAAATCCGGAAATACGGAGATAAATTTAGTCAATATTTAATATTTATATTCCACCAGTAAGCAGCTATGCTATAGGTTATGAACCGCCCATAGGACATTTATTTTATACCAAAGACTGTCTAATTCTCGGCGACATAAATGCTCACCACGATCTATGGCACTCACACTTGAACACCGACTCAAGAGGTGAAAATATTGCTGATCAAATTGACGGCTACAACTTTGGAGTCCTCAATGAACCACAACCAACAAAAGTAACAAATAACTCATACTCGTCTGCAGATATTTCACTTGCCAGCATGTCACTAATGACAATCGCTGAATGGAGAACTGAAATTGCATTGGGATAAGACCATGTGCCGATCATAATCACCTTAAGCCGTTCCTTAAACGAAATGAAATCCGAGAAGAAGACATACATTAATTTTAACAAAGCAGACTGGGATTATTTTACCAATTTTACTGAATTGGAATTCAGTAAGCAAATTCAGAGAAATTTTTAACTAAGCTAGATCTCGCTTCATTCCAGCCGCAGAATACAAAATATTAAACCATACTTCCCACAAGAAGCTTGTGTACTCTCTTCCCAAAGAGATGACATCCGTAAGGCAGATCCAACCGATTCTAGAATTCCGGGCCTGAACAAGCAGATAAATAAACTAATAATGGAACACAAACGTAACAAATGGAAAGATTTAGTGAGTAAGTCAAACATTGGCACAAATAAAAGTCTGTGGAAGGTGATTAAGGGTTTAACACATCCGCGTCAATCGCATAACAATTGCATGATCTCCTTCGATGATATCTCAACCGAAAACCACAAAAAATGCGCAACAAAATTCAACACGCAGTTTACAGAAAAGCAAAGTAAACATAAAAAAGAAACTAGGTCAGTATTAAGAGACATATGCGCAAACTTAATACTGAAAATCTCGAGGATATCATATTTTCCGAAGAAGATGTTTGAAACGCAATAAAGAAATCCAAACCATCTAAAGCTATTGGACCAGATGGCATCTCAGCCATTATGCTAAAACACATTGGACCCAAAGGATTGAACTTTCTCACTACCATACTCAACACTTCTCTAAATACGCTCCAGATACCAAATATCTGGAAAACGGCTAAAATAAGTCCCATTTTGAAGCCTGGCAAGCCTGAAGAAAAGGGAGAATCCTATAGACCGATCTCTATTCTCTCATCGGTTGCAAAATTGATAGAAGCACTACTACTACCCCGGTTAACAGAATCTTGCAAATTGGCGTCACATCAGCATAGTTTTAGGAAAGCACACAGTCCAACCACCGCGCTTCATAGAATCCAAAACCAAATCAGCGATGGTCTAAACCAAAAACAACCCTGTGCTAGAACAATTTTAGTTGCACTTGACCTGTCAAAAGCTTTCGACACAGTGTCACGTGCTGCACTACTGAACGACATATTCAACACCAATCTGCCAGGTCTAATAAAGCGCTGTGTGTGCAATTATCTAAGAGGTCGCCAAACATACGTTGAGTTCTGTAACTCTAGATCTAAGATGAGAGTGCTCAGACAAGGAGTTCCACAAGGTGAAGTTCTCTCGCCTTCATTATTCAACCTTTACTTAAGTAGTTTACCTGCACCACCGGAAGGAATAACTATCACGTCATATGCAAATGACTGCCCGATGCTTGCAACAGGTAACAACCTGGAACAACTTACCAATGTCCTAAACACCTACCTCAACACCTTGAATGAATGGTTTAAAACCAAAAAATTGAAATTGTCCACTGAAAAGTCCTCTAAAATTTTAGAAAAATATTTTGCAAATTTGGATAAATTGATTGGTACAAAAGCGACAATTAATACACCCAGGTTCTTTTATAATAGGGTTTCTCTATCGACCCTTTACGGTACTATTGCTAAACTTTTTTCTTGTCATTTTATTATACATTTTTTAACGTTTTTGCTAGTATTAAGGCTTTTTAGCGATATTCAATTGATTCATATTCTGTCGACCACACGATTTACATCCAAATTCAATTTGATTTACACTGAAATTACTTCTCATTTGATAAAAAATGATATTCTAATTGAAAAATTGATCTACCTATATATGACCAAACCGTTATTCCGTTATAACAAATAATTACAAATTTGACATTTTTTATGTTATTTTGAAAATTTCTACACAAAATTTCAAACAATTTTTCAAACAATTACTAGGTAGCATGTTGGGCTTTTGAAATGTGTCCAGTAAAAAAATTATATGTAGAAAATAGTTTTTGAAATATGGAATCTTGCAGAACAAATTTATAAATAATAAACACTTTAGATTAAACATATTTTTTTGGTCTTTAAAAACAAAACTGAAGAGATATTTTATGACCCCAAAATAATCGAATATCTTGAAAACTGTACGTCCTATTACATCACTATTTGCTATATGCATAAAATACCTATTGAAAAGTAAGAAAGATAAATCGCAATACAAATTTTTTAAGACCAAATCAGGTTTTAACTGCTTGATTTTTGACTGACTATCCCAAACATGTGATTTTCTGTGCCTCTTAACCAGGGTTGTTCCTTTACGCGTAATCTAAAATAGATTACATTACATGTAATCTATGTAATGTAATCTATGTCATCTATGTAAATTTGGTGTAATCTATTAATTTTGATTTAAGAAGAAATACGTGGAAATATTTTATTATCCCTACTGAAATTTTTTTTTGATTTTTTTGCAAAAGACATGATCAATAATATTGTCAAAAACAAGATCTTGCGATCTTGAAAAAAGTTAATTTAATTGCTAAAAAAGTTTAGAATGCACATACCAATTAAATAGATTACATAATAGTTTACATTATAGATTACACGAAAATATCTCGCGTAATTTACACGTAACCTATGCGTAATCTATACATGTAAAGTAATCTATTTTGTCTACGGCACAACCCTGCTCTTAACATCGACATTTGTCAAAAATTGTAAATCACAATTGAAAATCTGTTTAAAAGTAAACGTAAAAGACAACCTTGTATGCTTTTTTGCAAATTTTATTTGCAGAGGGTTGGCTGAGCGACGTTATTAAAAAACCTTTATTGATCCGGGCGAGTGAAATATCATAAGAAAGGTAGGTTTGTTACCAATGCTTGACAATTTGTTATTAACTAGAAGGGAAGTTCTTGTTTAATTGACTCATCTAGTTAAATGTAGGCTGTTTTATGGGTCGACCTTAACTTCAAACACAAGAGCCAACAAATTTCAAATTTAGTGATCTTTTTAGAGCTGAAATTCAAACTATAGTGATAGGTACCTCTTTCCACGTGTTAATTATTGAACGAAAGGTTGACTTTTTTTAATAATTGCAAATTTTTATTTAAGTTTCATCGCTTAATTTTCGAATTTCTTTAGAAAATTTGGGTTCGTATTTCGTATGCTTTACATTAAATATTGGATCGCTCAGTTTTTGGATTATTAACGAAAACATGTATTTCTCTAATGATTTTAATTATTAAATTTTAATAAAAATTTATTTATTTAATTTAATTTTGTTTTAAATTAAATTTGAAGAAAAACCACCAAATGCTCTCTCCCCTTATTATCAAGTCAGAAAAATAAATCATGGTTAAATTTCTCTCTATTTCATTCTCTATCTTTTTGAACACATTGTAAACGCACAAAAGTTTGTTTCTCACATTGAAACATTTTCTTAAAAATTACAATATTGAAAATGCAATCAATCGATCGCCGAGAAATTAAATCGACGAACAAGGGCCGAATTTGCCGTTGTTTAACTGTTTCCGAAACGATTAACTTAATAGAGTGGCTGTCAAACTGTTGGTATTAATGCTTCCCATACCGGATTGGATTTGAACTTGGACCATTCGGATTTGATTCTCAAATCAAAGTGTAGTTAATTAACACAATAATAAATCCAGTTTTGTCAATTAACCGAAAGTTAGTCAATGCTGATAAATTAAAATGAGGACTTAATGGATAATCACACATATAAATAAAAATCGATTAAGTTAAGTGTTCAGTTAAAAATTAATACAGTTGCGCAACAGTTAAGACCACTCTACGCTCTTACATGGAACATCAACGGTAAAAAAGTCGCGATTTAAAACGATTAGTCAAACTATTTTTCCATTATCCTTTCTTCAATTTTTTCCCAAATACCTTCCTTTTCTAGTTGACTGACATGATATTTATATTTGGAGAGCTAAACAAGTTCAATTAGTGCATAAACAATTTATAAAAAACTAATGGCACACAATTTGTTGACTACCTAAAGTTATGTTCAATACAACCATCCGAATCAGTTACATATATAGAACGATTTTTTACTCAGAATGAAATTGTCAATTAAATGTGGATTACATCACTGTTTATTCAAATTTAAAAAAAACTAGGCTAAATGTTCAGGTACAATACAACATAGTTTTAACAATTGCTTCATGGTGAATTTATTAGATCGACAATTTCAACCCAACACATTTAAAAAATTGGAACTGAAATGTGAGATTGAGCATATCTTAAACTACATACATATTTATAAAAAATACAAAATTATTTCCCAAAATAAATTGTTTATATTAAAATCATGGTATACTGGATAAAAAGACCAAGGAAAGATCGACCAACACTATGCAAACATTAAATTTAACAAATTTAAACAACAAAAATGTTTATTTAAATGATTCGAGCACAAAACAAGTGGTTTTAAGTGCACAAGGTTTTGATCGGAAGTAAATCTTTACATATTGAGAATAATAACCAAGATTTTTTTTAAAAATCATATTACCCGCTATCCCTTTATCCATTAGATTTAACTATACATGTTCGAATTGCAGCTTTTATAAAGTACAAAAATTGATTAGAGCTTTATATTTTTTTGCAATTTGAAATAGTTTTTAAAAGCAAGACAATTATTTAAAGCAATTTTAAACGCTATTATTGGCCCAATCCTTTCAATTTATCTTTTTTATAATAATAATAAAAAATTTAAAACTATTTTTTTGTTAGTTTGTGATTTTTATATATATTTTGAGTTTGGACCTACCCGAGAAATATCAACTCCAGTAATTGATTTAACCAGCTCTGGTACTTTATTAACAATTTGTAAAACTTCGTTTGTTAATTTTGCTGCTCCAATTTCTCCACCTCCTGTTGATACCATTGTAATTTTTTTCGCTTGAGATAATGGTGCTGCAACTTCCGCGGCGACCTTTATTTTAAAAAATTAGATCATGATATATGTTAGATAAAACGTTAAATTAATTACCTTTGGTAATGTCTCCAGCAACATATCGATCATAGCTGCTTCCCGATATTCTCTCCATGCTTCTGCCTTTTTAGCCATAATATCAGCTTCAGCTTTAGCTTTTGCTCCAATTGCATAAGCTTCTGCTTCACCACGAATTCGTTTCTGAGAAATAATAAAAATTCAAATAAAAGATGAAAGGAGTAAATAATTTTAAAAACTAACCGATTCAGCTTCAGCTTCTGCTTCAAGAATGACACGATTACGATTAGCTTCAGCTAATTTTTCAAGACGATATTTCTCTGCTTCAGCCGGACGGCGTACCGTAGCTTCTAGTTCTCTCTCACGCCTTTGCATTTCCTGTTCCTGAACTAAAATTTCTTGAGTTCTTTCAACAACTCTAATTTGCATTTGTTCTTCCTTAATTCTTTGTTTTGTTTTTGCCGCTTGTAATTCATAAGCCATTTCAGCTTCAGCTTTTTTTGTTTGTACTTCAACATCATAGGCAGCTTTTTTAAGTTCAAAGTCTCGTTGAGCTTTAGCTATTTCTGTATCGTTTAGAAATCGTGATGCCATTCTCTGTTCTTCAGCAATTGCCTCTTTTATTTGGGCATCACATCGAGCTTCTGCTTCACCAATTCTAGCATCACGCTTTACTTCAGCTGTACGTGCCATACCAAGACTTTTTAGATAACCCTGTAAAGTTATTTGATAATACCAAAAATTTTAGTCAAATCAGTTATATATTTAAAACAGACTACTAAAACTAAACTCTATAACCTATGTTATTTTTCATTATTTTATAAAAGAAACTACTTTTGCAATTCAATATAAATTTATTTTATAAAAAAAAAAGAATTAGTTGTTATTTGAGTATTTAACATATTAAATACATCGGTATTATTTAGGACAAGCCATTCTAATTTCTATGAAACGCCAGAAAAATTAACGTTGCTCTGTCAATGAAAAAATCGCCCAACTTTAGTTTGGCCAACCGGCAGAAAAATCAACCACAGTATTAAAGAAATAACCGTTAACATCAATCACTTTATAGACTAAAAGTTTTAATAAATGACGACTTTCTGAGGGTTTCAATGGAGCAAATAAACAATACAAAATGCAAAATATGTTACATATGTCAAATTTGAATTAATTTTTGATAATAATAGAATCTTTAAATTCCAGCTCAATACATGACAGATAAGGTAAGGTGGTTGGGATATGTATTGGAAATCTGAAAGCTGCTGAAATACTAAACAGTTTCGAAAGATAAAAATCAATAGTGACGAGCGCACTTGGAGAGAAAACATTGAGGAATCACAAAAGTGGGCTTAATAGAATCAAGCTTGTGACAGATTGGATCAAAGTTGTTCGCTCCTGCATATATTACATAAAATTAAAACTGAGGTGTTTACCGACGATCTAGAATCACGAATAGCATTAATGTTAACATTAAAATCGTTTAATGAAACAATTGTGTGGCAATAATAAGTGAGGTGGTACGGAAATCGGTAGGTCTTGTGTTGGATTTAACAAAAGGGATGCAGAGATGAAAAATTGGTAGAGGCTGACGGCAACAAATGATGAATATGTGTCAAAGAATTTTACATTGGAACAGCGAGGAATAAAAAAAGTGCACTGCATAGGCAAATACGGCAGAATCAGAGAGTTTTTTGCTTCCTGAACTGCAACTTTTTCACCGTCCGCTGAATTCAGAACGAAATGATATGCAATAAATGATTTTGCAAGGTACTGCTAAAAAGTACTAACGAATACCGTAATTTGCGAAGGTCGTTACTGCTCGTAATAGGTAAGCACACCTGAGGCGCCACTGACGGAAAGTGCGACCGAGCAAACGGTTGTTTTCTCTGCCTTTCATCTGGTCAAATGGAAACATTGCTATTTTAAATCCCGAAATTGTATTACAGATATCATCACTTTGCATGGGAAGCAAACACAATTCTAGTAAATTTGAAAGCGTCTCTCAATTTTTCTCTCGAGCGAGGTAAATTCTCCTAGTCCATTTCGTTAAAATTAGTGTAGATTTATTCTTGAATTTTATTTAATTTTGAATTGCTTTCTCATAAAAAAAAAGTAGTTTTGAATTTTATTTTAATCGAAATTATTGTAATAATTCTTGGTTAAACTGGATGTCACGTAGAAGTGACCAATGTGAAAAACAAGAACAGAAAGTCATGAGTAATAGTTAAATCTTAGAAAAAATGTAGAAATAGTTGGTTTCATCTACGAAAAACCAAAAATTTAATAGGTACGGGACTGGAGGACATAAAACTTAACAACATGTGCATAAAAACAAATCTTCTCCTTAGTAGTTTTTCGAAAATGTTTACAAAGTTTTAAATATTCCACAACATAAAACTGAAAACATTTCTGGCCTATTTTTAGAGTGCAAGTTAAAACTAAAGAGCCTTAGAACTACTTCTAAACCAAAATTCAATACCAAAATTTAAAATTTTCTTTAACTCCTATGTTCTGTTTATGTTTTTAACCACACCTATCCAACTAGCCTTTAACATATATAAAATAATAAGGTAAAGACAAAACAACAAAATATTTTTTAACAGGTATTAAATCAATAAGTAAGCAGATTGTTTCGAAAAATATCTGTTTTTTTTAGAAATAAAAACAATTAATTTAAAATCTAACTACTTATCAGTCAACCCTAGTTTATTACGCATTTTCAACAGCTAAATTTCTAATTCATGTCTATTTTTAGATTTTTATCGATTATTTTTTAGCCAGTTGAATCAAACCAATTTCGAAACAGAATAATTATATACATAAAACATGAAAAAATATCAATAATTATATTATTACACTCATAAAGGTACAACTCACCTTCGAACCCTTTTTTATGTGAAGACAAAAATTAAACATGAAAATAAAAGAATCTCTTATAAAATGTAAACTTTTACGAAAACACAATATTATGATTAGTAAGTATAAGCATATTCATATAAGCAAAATATAATTCGAATAATAATAAAAACTAACAAACAAAAATAAACAGGGAACAACATTACTTCTAATTTCCTAGTTGTCAGTTGTCATTAAATTTACAAAAAGTAATAACGTATGAATGGAAAAATATAAAATTAACCTACTACCTCTTCATCCCGAATATCCTTAAGAGTATATGACACAACAGTTATTCCCATATTTACTAAATCTGATGAGGCCACTTCGAATACTTGTTTGCTGAATTTTTTACGATCTTTGTAAATTTCCTCTACGGTCATCGAACCCATAATTGCTCGTTGATGTCCTTCTAATGTAACCAAAGCAATGTGTTGTATTTCAGCTTCATTTTTTCCTAAAAATTGTTCACATGCTGTTAAAAGCATATCTTCGTTTTGCCCTTGTATTTTTACTTGGGCAATTCCGGTTACGGAAATTGGTACACCTTGGGATGTATAAACACATGGACTTTCAACTGCTAAAGTCATTGTGTTTAATGAGATTCTGGAATATTGTCAAAATATTTAAATTCTGTTTTTTTAATTTTGAAAGTTTTATTTATACCTTTGTACTTGTTGGACGAACGGCCATACAAAAGCTCTTCCACCAGGGACTAAAAGTGGTTTCAAATAACAGCATCCTAGAACAATACAAATGGATTAACTTAATACAATAAAAACAACATTATTTATATAATTGTTTGTTTTAATGTTCTAAAAAATTTAGCTAAATTAAAATTGATTGTAGTATCATGACTCTAGCTTGTTATTTATTACGTATGCATGCAACCATTATTTGTTTTCGGACTTTCCTTTACTAAGAGAAATTAATTATCTGATAAAAGGATACATATATATTATATAGACTGTGTTAATTAGTTGAATTTAATTTTTGTGCGAAGTTGAAGATTGTAAAAATTATAACAAATTTAATTTTTGTGTATTTTTTGCCATATCCATAACTAATCCTAACTTTTTTTCCCATATCTAAATAACTACATATTATTTTATTTTGAGGATGACGCAATCTCATATAAGGAGCAAATACAGATTTATTGATTACTTTAGAATATTAAAAATACAGTTCTTGTTATACTTTGTACTATCAAGTCTGATAAATTAAAGTGAATTATAGCTAATAAAAATATATCACGTGAGAAATTTATCATTTTGAAATAAACAGTAATGAGCAACTTGCTGTACCACAACTAGAACAACACGTTACCAAGTGAACAAAGAAAAGGCATTTATAGCCTAGTTTTTGTTGTAATATTTGAAATAACTAAACTCTGACATCTACGTTTTCCTGACTCTTATGATTTGTAAAAAGCCATCCGGATGTTTGTACATGTATTGTTTCCCTGCATTTCTTAGTTTTCATACTCCGTCGTTGCGGTTAATTCTTTTAAGAGATTTTTTTGACTCCGAAACACCGAAATTATTTCCATTTCGGTGTTATTGTAAAGAAAACTTATACATGCAAAATAAGTTTGATTGTCATTGACCCATAACAAGAACACTACGTTTGCTAAAACTGTATACGAATTAGAAGGTACTAAACGATCCTCTTAATTTTGAAAGATAAATGAACTAATTTAACTTGTCCTTAATCATCCAGCCTGTTCCTGTTCTTTTGGCATATAAACAAATATGTGATATCACATACCTCTGGTCATAGTAGAGAGATGTCTAGTCAAGATGATATCTTATAAGTACAAGGAACGAACTTTAATTAGGCAACGAAAGCTCTCTCGCCTTACTAGAGGCAGTACTCCTTGGTGATGCAGTTGTTCAAAGAAATAAACTTTCATGTAGCTTTATGTGCTTTATTCATTTATTTAGAGAGTGAGTCGCATGGTGAAGGAGTGCTACATTACTGGGTCATTGGCAATTCCTTTTTTTGTTGTTTCCGTAAGTTTCTTAAAACGTTGTTTTTAAACGGTTATTTTATTTTTAGTTATTACATGTTATACCAAATTTGAATAATAAAATAATGTACGACTAATTCTTGATTAAATATATATGAGCAATTTCACGCAAGTTCAGCAAATTTTTGGGAAATTTTGACCTGACCCCTTTTAATTTTGATTATTTTTTGTTTATAGATAGTCTTTCATAAATAAAAAATACAAGTTCTCTTAGAATTTTTTTTTTCGACCAGGGGTCTTCACAGGGTGCCCCTCAATTTTTTGTTATTTTGTGATGTGAGTGCATTTTGACGAGCGATTGTAGAAAAACTACTAAATCGATTTTCATAAATGATATGTCGTTGAATAGGTATTAAAACAAAGTTTTTAAAAATGTACACTGTTTATTTTTTGAAATAATTTTTAACGGTGTAACATAAGAAAAAAACGGTGTAATTGAAAAAAAGATGGCATAGCCTCTTTTTTTTTTTTTTTTTAAACAAAATTGAAGCTTATTTTATATCTAACAACTTGTGAAAGTTTAGGACTAGCATCATTTTTTGTTTTAGAAATAAAATTCGTTGTGCATATGACTGTCGGGAATCAGTTTTTTTTGTTCTGAAGGAAAATTATAAAAATGGCGATTTTTAGATTCAGATTTTTTTTTATATTAAATATCAAATATTTTATTATTAAATGAACTTTTTAAAAAGCAATTTCAGTCAAGTTCAGCAAAATTTTGCGACATTTTAATCGAAACACAATAATCGAAATATCTTTGGCAAACTCGGTCGTTGATCTGGCAACAATCAATAGTCATGTTTTGGTTGAGTTAAAATTGAACATATTTCAGTCACCCCAATTGGAAACTTTCAGGCTATCATTTACATTTATGGCAGAGTCTCTCCGGGCGGGCTTTATTCGTTCATGCCTTTTCCCTTTTAAAGATAGGAAAACAAATGACTTGTACAGTGTACTATCATCTGAAAAATTATTTATTGGGTTGCTGGTGATTTTAATTTAAAAGTAAAAAATTAAAAATAAAGTGGTGACAAAACTAAACCTTGTGGTACATCAGCGTTAGTTAATGTAGACGCAGAAGAAAAGCCATCAATGGATACCGAAATGTATTGGTCGGTGAGAAAGTTTTGAATAAACTACGCAACTGCGGGGTTAAATCCGTACGCTACGCGCTTGCTGATCAGGTTTGCAGCCCGGATTTAATCAAATGCAAATTGACGACCAAATTGTAATTAAAGTGGAAAATATTATTCAACTTTGCCTTAAACAACAGAAAATTACTGATTATTTTTAAGTAAAAAAATTGTCCATCGCAGATTAATCTGAGTAGGCCAATATTCAGACATTCTCATCCGAAAATATTAACATACATTTGTCATATTAACATAATATTAACACATATTAACATACATTTGTCATTTATTTTAAAAGTGCCACAAGTGAATATATACAGCACCGAAGTTTTATACTCATTTCGGATATAAACGATCACAACAGTACTACAGTCCATCTTTTCATTACAAAACTTATTGAATTCATCAAAACGCATATAAATTCTAATATTACAAAAATAATTTATAACACTGACGGTGCACCTTCTCAATACAAAAATAAACATAACCTAATTAACTTATGCCACCATAAAGAAGACTTTAAGGTTGACGCTGAATGGCATTTTCATGCTACCAGCCATGGAAAGGGACCTTGTGATGGAATTGGTGGTACACTGAAGCGTGCTGCACACCGTTATAGTATGGCGAGCGAAGATAATATTATTGATACACCAAAAAAACTTTTCGAATGGGCTTTAAAATGGGAATCTACCATGAACTTTGGATACGCCGATAAAAATGAATATCAATTAACAAAAGAAAAATTACAAAATCGATATAAAAATGCGATTACTATAAGTGGAACTCAAAAATTTCATTCTTTTGTACCAGTAGATACTAAGACAATAAATGCAAAAATGTTTTCCAACTCAAAAGAAACTTTTGAATGTAAAATAAGTAAATAATTTTTAATAACTATATTTATTTTCACATATATAATTTGTATGATATTTTAAAAAGTTTATTCAATAATAAAATATTTGTAATTTAATGTTGAAAAACAATCCTTTACTTTATGATTCCATAATAACGCATAATACGAACATAATACTTCTCCAGTCAAAAGTTCCTAAATAGATTTAGTTGTTTATACGGCTTTTTTGTTTGCAGTCAAGACTGTCAAATTATTTTTTATAAGAGTGACAAGTGATTACTAAAAGTGACAAATAAACATTTCATTTTTTATGCCATCTAATACAAAGAAAATAATTGCAGAAGTGCTTTCCTATTCAAAAGAAACTTCTGTTTGTAAAATAAGTAAATCATTTTTAACAATTGTATTTATTTTATTTATTGTACTACATATATAATTTTTATAATATTTTAAAAAGTTCATCTAATAATAAAATATTTGATATTTAACATAAAAAAAAATCTCTTAGTTTATAACGCCATTTTTATAATTTTCCTTCAGAACAAAAAAAACTGATTCCCGACAGTCATATGCACAACTAATTTTATTTCTAAAACAAAAAATGATGCTAGTCTTAAACTTTCACAAGTTGTTAGATATAAAATAAGCTTCAATTTTGTTTAAAAAAAAAAAAAAAAGAGGCTATGCCATCTTTTTTTCAATTACACCGTTTTTTTCTTATGTTACACCGTTAAAAATTATTTCAAAAAATTAACAGTGTACATTTTTAAAAACTTTGTTCTAATACCTATTCAACGACATATCATTTATGAAAATCGATTCAGTAGTTTTTCTACAATCGCTCGTCAAAATGCACTCACATCACAAAATAACAAAAAATTGAGGGGTACCCTGTGAAGACCCCTGGTCGAAAAAAAAAATTCTAAGAGAACTTGTATTTTTTATTTATCCAAGACTATCCATAAACAAAAAATAATCAAAATTAAAAGGGGTCAACGTCAAACGATTATCTTCGTGAAATTGCTCATATATATTAAATATATTTTTTTTTTTTTTTTAATAAGAAGTGTTGTGTAGTAGGAATTACAAAATGTGTCACAACAACACATAGATACCTTTTAAGACGTAGGTCCCACAACAACATGCGTCTTGAGGTATAGGTGGACGCTTTTTTTAAATCTTTGTGGATTGAAGGCACTCGAGACTATTGATTCGGGCAAAGCATTCCATGTGTACGATGTACGCACAAAGAAATCTCTTTGCATTCTATTACTATGACAGTGAGTAATCTCGACAGTTCGACCGCCCGCACAAACCGATTGACGAGTAAAACGGGGAAAAACATATGTTTGAGGCATTATGGACCTGATTTCATCCGAGCGCTGCTGGTGACGATATTTATAAAAAACAACGAGATCAGCAACATTGCGACGATGTTGCAGGGAATCAAGATCTAATGTTAAATCTCGATCACCAACAATTCGTATAGCTCGCTTTTGAACAGAGTCCAAAAGAGCCAGGATGTTAACAGATGCAGCGCCCCAAACTTGACAACAATACTCCATACAGGGGCGAATATAGGACTTATAAATGTGGAGTAATTGATGCGACGTAAAATATTTTTTACATCTATTGAGGAGGCCGAGTTTTCTTGACGCGCTCTTTGCCATGGCCATTATATGATCGTTCCAGAGTAATTCATTGGATATTGTGACTCCCAATAAACGAATGCTTTTACATTCGTCTATTTGGTCGTCACACATATTAATTGAAATATCGTTGGGAAACTCGGTCTTTGATCTGGAAACAATCAATAGCTGTGTTTTGGTGGAATTAAAATTGACCAAATTTTCGGCGACTTTTTTTAGGTCCTCGTTTACATTTATGGCAGCGTCTCTCCGGACGGGATTTATTCGTTCATGCATTTTACCCTTTTAAGATAGGGGACGAATTACTTGTGCAGTGTACTATCATCTGCAAAACTATTTATTGGGTTACTGGTGATTTGCAACAGTTCGTTGATATAAATTAAAAATAAAGTGGGAGATAAAACTGAGCCTTGGGGTACACCAGCGGTTATTAATTTAGACTCAGAAGAAAAGCCATCTATAGATACCGAGATGTATCGGTTAGACAGAAAATTTTGAATCAACTTCACGACTGCGGGATGAAAACCGTACGCAACGAGCTTGTTGATCAAGTTGGCATGCCAAATTCGATCAAATGCTTTTGAGATGTCTAATGCGATCACGTACGTTTTACCACCTTTCTCAAGTATGCTATTCCAAAGATGTGCCACATAGTTCAATAGATCGGTTGTTGATCTTTTGTTTCTAAAACCGTATTGGCTGTCAGATATCAAATGGTTGTCCTCCAAAAATTGACCAATTCTCAAAAAAATCTAAAAATCCCCTCCAAAAAAACTGCATTTAATTATTTCTACCTTTATTCCTACTCTAGTCCATCTTCACGAGGTAATAGTCACTTTGCTTTATTTGAACTCACAGTGCCCAAAACTCTGTTTAAGTTGCCAATGCCAATGATATCATAACCTGATTTAACCAACATAAAAAAATTCGTACCTTAATTCTTTTTCCTTAGCAATACCTTAATTCTTTTATTCAAAACACTAAAAAACTTTTCCCTTTATTATAGAAATGCAAAGGCACTTCGAATCAAGACTCGTGAAGAATTCTCGCAATAGTAAGAACTCTCATTCGATGTGTTTGCTTTAACGGAAACTGCACTTTTGTTTCCTATAATCTACCGCTATTTATTATATTAAATTTCGAAATTTTATTCCGTTTTCTTTGAATTTGTTCAGTCCGTGTGCTTTGTGTCTTTTAAAAACGAGGTAGGGTGCTTCGTCACAAACCAACTATGGAATCAGCTGTTTAAAAACTAAGTCAGGCTTCGAATATTATAGTCTTGTTGCTAACGCCGGCGATTTTAGCAATTTATTAATTTTTTTTAACCCATGGAGAGATCAGGATTTTGTTGAGTTATTTTTTTTTTTAACTTTAGATCTACGAATATAACAAATGACGTGTCGTCCAAACGGTGTAAAACGGTTTTACTGCTTTTCTCAAGACGAGAACGTTGGATTGGGCTAAGAGGTTACGCCATTTTCGTAAAAACCGGTTTGTTATGTACTCTGTACACTGCCCTCGGATTGAATCAAGTTAATTATAAATTATAATAATGTCCTTGAAAGCTGTACTCGGACTACGATTTAAAGATCGGAACATGGAACGTACTAAGCCTTAGTAGACCAGGAGATCTCCGTAAACTAGCAAACCAGGCTGATAACTACTATTACCCTGGACTGGGAGCCGGAAAAATAGCACGACATGACATTTCGTCGCTACAACAACAACATAGCTACTATTACCCGATACTGGTCGTCGTAACAGAAGAAAATTTGACGTTGGCTTTCGCATATATCCTTTCGTGAATTTAAATGCTATGGATTTCTGCCCAGTATGCAGCAATGCCGTACTCAAAAATTTAATATTACGATCGTCAATGCTCACGCACCGAAGATATTGTTACGGTTTTAACGAAATGTAACATAAAAATCTATTTAATCCAACATATGTGAAGCCAAACTGTATAAAATTACGAAATAAAATTATCAATGATTTCAATGATATGAATGATATCAATGATTATAAAACGCATATAATTGTTGTTTTCTTAGAAAAGTCAGAATAGTTTTTTTTGGTAGATTTGATTTCTATAACTTTTTTTACAGTTAGCTCACAGATACACATTATTTGTTATTTTGTTTTATGGAATATTCCCGATAAAAGATAGTTAGAATAATATCGATTTTTCTCGATTTTACGAAATAGTATTTAAGCAGGCATTTTAGACCGAATGAAATAAATTGTAAACAAAACATTGTACCGTACATATAAAATCGTATAAATAGAAGTTATTTTAAAATTAGTTTTGGTAAATAAAGTTTTAAGTGTTATTTAGTAGAAATATTTTGTGTATTATTTTGGAAATTTCTACAATAAACTGTTGGAGTTTCAGAAGCTCCTGAAATAATATTCTAGTTAGGAATATTGTTTTCCTGTTATTGTGGAACAACTAAGGTGTTGAATACTTAATAAAATATGGTGTGTTTGCTTACTAATCAGTAATCGAATTCGGAAGAGATTTGGGAATTGCGTTTATCGAATTGAGATTTGAGAGTAAGGTCAATTGGAATGAAGATTGGAAAAACGTAACAATATTAATCACCTATTCTGTCTAGAACTTGAACAAATCAACAATAACATTTCCATGCACGGTATATAACTCGTGGTAAGTGACTTGAATGCTCAAATCGGTACGACAGAATATAAAAACCGTATATCGGCGGAAAAAACTTGCAACTTGACAGCAACAATAAAAGCCTTCATCAAGCTGGGAGGCATACAGGGCGTACCAACGGTCAATTCATTAAAGTCACAGAAAAAAGAAAATATTTTTCGGAGATTTGCCAAAAAATATAATATTTGTGAAGCGAAGTGCTTAATTGATTTAGATACCAATGATTAACCTGAAATAGCAGTTCAGTAATAAAAGCTTGATTTTTTTGGTTATATTTTGTAATAGTTTCGTAAGAAAACAATAAGTGAAATTCATTTAACGATATATTTGATTATTAGGAATTTTTCTGAGCAATTTAACTCAACTAAGGAAATAATTTAAATTTTTTCAATTCAAAGGTAAGTTGATTTTTTCTCAGAGAACTTTTTAACTTCCCGATATGGGAAGTTATTGTTTTTGGGTCGATTTTCGATATCGGAATTTTTTTGATATCTTTACGTTCCATGACCTCCTGAAGCTGTTTAGACTATTTTTAGCTGGCAGTCTGTATGTGTGTGTGTGTGTATGTAACGCTTTCTCAACAACGGATGGGTCGATTTTAACGAAAATGGTCGCAATCGATGTATCTTGTCGTAACTTAGAGCCCAGTCCTTTTATAGCGAAATTAAATCATTTGTTTTTTAGTGGTTTCCAAAAAACTGAAAATCATCTCTTGCAAATATCATGAGATTAATAAAAAATGCTATCAAGGTCATGAAGCTTCCATATTGTTTGTCACCATGTCAGACATTTATAATGACATTTGTATAAACAATTGCTATCTTAGTTTTTGAGATTTTTAACAAAATGTGAAAAAACGACGTGTTATTTTCTTTATGCAAACGAATGATATCTGGATGAAACTTTTGTATGTAAATGAGCTGCAACAGCATCCGGGTTTACTTGAATATCAAAAACCTGAGTGTTCACAGTTTGCACAAAAGGAAAGAATAACCTTCAACAACAAACTGAAAAATGCTTTTCAAACTATTTATTAATATATTAAAACTCTCCTGATTCAATCTTTTTAATATTCCTTCACAATATTTATTTTCACAATAGATAATTTTTTGAAACATTCCCGTACGAATGATAAATGTATTCTAACAAGTTTGTAAAACAAAACCTTATAAATACAATGTAAAAGTACAAAAAAAAACTGCTACATTACATTAATTCATTACATTACATATGTTAGCCAAATAAATATTCAGTTCAGTGGAAACTGCTTTCTTCTATTATTTAATGGTGCTGTCAAAAAAAACAACAACAATGGCAATTGGTATGATTAAGTTGAATAAACCAATTAATAATTAATTCTTTAATTTTAGGATCCTGATCACTGAGTTATTTTCTAAATTTGACAAAAAGGTCAGAGGTTCGAGAGTAGATTGCCTGGTCAACTGTTTATTAACTTCCCGATATGAAAAGTTATTGTTTTTGGGTCGATTTTTGAAATCGAAATTTTTATAATATCTTTACGTTTCAAGACCTCCTGAAGCTGTTTAGGCTATTTTTAGCTGGCAGTATGTATGTATGTGGACACAAATTTGTCCAACGCTCTCTCACAACGGATGATCCGAGTTCAACTTCAATGGTCACAATCGATATATCTTGGCGTAACCTACAGCCCAGTCCTACAGCCCAGCCCCTTAAAAACTAAGCAGTCGATAATTCATTGAAATGTCTTTTAGAAATATTTGGATTTTTTTTGATGTTTTTAAACCAAACTCGATGCCTTAAAACAAACTTTTGTTTTACTATCTCCTTATCAATGTTCATAAAATATTGATAAAAAATAATATTTATAATTTTCTTGTTGTCAGTAGGCGTGGACAAATACATTGTATAACTGTAAAAAAATTCAAGTTGATAGCACTTATAGTTTTTGAGAAAATCGATTATGTAGAAATTACGTTTTTACTTTTTCAAAGTACGGAACCCTAAAAATGGTGATATTGTTTGAGAAAAATCAAAAAAAAATTAGCAACGTTGACAAAGCAGACTTTAAGTAGACTCCACCGCTAGTTTTTTTTAAATATATGGTGCAATGAAAATCTTCTTTCCAGTGTAACCAAAAGATGAAAAAATGACGATTAATTGCAAGTCTTAGAAAGAGAATTTCAATTTATTAAAGTTTTAAGAAAATATCTTTATGTTACCTATTTAACTTAACGGGAAGTTCTTGGCGTGGCCGCTATGGTCACACCCTACCCTACTAGTTTTTATTTGTTTTGGTATGAATTCACACATAGTACTGTCTAGCAATTTAATACTCCAAAAAAATACAATTTAGAAAATTGTATAATCACGTAGATGAAGGATTCAACTTAAGTAAATGTGAGATGATGAAGTTTTAATTTAGAAATCATCTGAGCATGAAAATTAAAATATGTTTCTTGATTGCCACTGTGTCTGAGTGTAGACATCACGAAGTGAACTAGGGTGTTTCGGATGAGCGTAAGTTCAATCCCAACATAAAAATTTGTCTGAAGGCGTAAACGGTTTGCTTTTCGAATGAATAAAAAATTTAAGTAAATGAATACCCTTATATCAACCTGCTTGTGTGCAACAGATACTATCCCACAAGTATATTTATTTAGGATGGATAGTATGTAACCAAATGATTTAGTATCACTGTTATGATAAAAAATTCAAACACTGTTATGATTCCAAAGTCAGTTGTCATGTTTCGGGAATATAATTTTCGACAATAGAGAGAGCCGCATTTAATACTTCAGAAACTAATAAAGAATTTGTGTAACCAAAAACATTACTCTCTATGCCTGCCGCAACAACTTCGACAAAACAAAATTCTTAACAACATCCAGGAACACATCTCCGGGCAATCAATATACTAACGACTGCGAAGTAGAACGCGTGAAAAACTTCAAATATCTCAGGTCTGCTAAATCGTCAAATGACATGAAGGCAGATATCAATTCCCATATCATTACAGAATACAGTGATTTCCACTGAAAACTGAGCACTGACTACCACCGATTATAGAATTCTAATATTAATCCTACGAACAATTTATGGTTAATTTAGTAACTGAAAATCAATATTGAATCCGAATGCAATGGCGCAATATTATGTTACATAGAAACAAACATTATATTCCGTACACAAACCTTGTCTTTTATAATTATATTCTAATTATATTATTATACTTTTAGACAGTATTTGATACATCTTAACATAGATGCACCGACTGGATTAGTATTTTTGATTGATATATAAATTGTTCCTATTTTTTTTCAAAAATAAAAGTGGATCAAGTCACTATAGAAAGGCAGCAAGAACAAATATTTTTTTGAATAATGAATTAAAAAGCTCCTTAGTATTTTTGTTAACTGAGTTTTTATTTTGAACAAACGTTTAGATTTGAACAAAAACAAAAACTGAGCAAATATTTGTAGTGCTTATCTTGTTTAGAATTAATTTTTAGTAATATTCACATATCTGGCATACGTTTGTTTCCTTGTTATATTGACTGCGCCAACCACTTCTATTGTTTCTAAAAAATTAATTATCTATCAAAAATAATAATAGTCTGTAAGTTGGTATCCTGAAGCCCGATAGCGATAAGTTTTTTACATACATCATCGTTGACATACATAGTACAAGCCTGATTGTTTTTTTTCGTACAAAGAAATCGTTTAAATATGGCGTTATTTAGACATGAAAAACAAAAAATCGAATACAAAATAAATTTGAGAATATTTATTTGTTTGATGTGATTCCGTTGCTATCACCCCGAATGGAATGTGTTGAGTGACTTGTGGTTTGTAAGCTGAACTAGAATTCGGAGGACACGGTTTCGACTTCCATCTAGTCTAATTTTTCAACTAACCGATAGTAAACCAATCCCCAATCGGTATGGAGGGATCAGTTTTTATTGAATTGTGTTTTTTTTTTAATATTTGATCTACGGGTATGACAACTCTGCGTACTCTATTCCCTACTATTGACATACGAGTTAACGTGAGATATGTATAACCACTGACAATATCAGTGAAATATCACTAGCCAAGGTGCTATCTTAGGGGTGCTGGCGGATAAACTGTCTTCAGTCTGATCCTCACATAATTAAGAAATATGCTACTGGATTATTGACAACCCCATTTTATTTTTGTTTCTGCAAATTCTTAAAACAAATTTTCTTTTTACCGTTTATTTTATTTTCAATCATGAAATAATCGCCTATGTCATATTTTATATGTGATAGGATTTATTGTTTAGTTATCCGTTCTTCACCAAAAAATTTAAAAAAACAAAACAAAATTGCATCCATCAATACATTAGAACGCATGTTGTTGTGAAACTGTGGTCTCAAAAGGATTTTTGTGTTGTTGTGACATATTGTAATTCCTACAACACAACACATTTCACTATAAAAAATCCCAGCGGCAGGTATATCCGTTAGAAATAGGTAGATTTCAGAGTCAGACGGTTTTGTGTCCAAATAAAATTAGATGTGTCAGATTAGTTTAAAAAAAAAATTTAAGTAGAAACAGAATAATTCAAAAAAATTATCGAACCAAATTAAATACATTATCCGAACTAACTTCATCAATACAATTTCGGAACAGTTTTATTTAAGTAGGTTTAAACTACTTTTAATAACATATTAAATCCACCAAAGATCAAATAAACGTCCACCAAAGATCAAATGAACTACGTCACAACTACAATTAAACCATCACACATAATTTATAATCAAACATTATCAAAAAATTTTATTTCAAAATCATCTTTGTTGTTGTATTTTTTGTTCTTATTTAATCTTTTTTCAAACGGTTTAGTAAAACAAAAATAAAAACAAAAGAGATTTTGATAATTTTTCTATGGCTAAATATTTCTTGCATAGCAGGGCTCCCGTTTTAAAGTCAGATTGAAAAAAATGGAAAAAATGGAAATTTTTCGCTAAAAAAATGGAAAAAATGGAAAAAAATGGAAAACAATCAATTTAAAATGTGTAATAGATAGTGTATCTAGAATATTACGATAAAAAATTTCCCTGTTTTTTTCAGGTTATCCAGACTCGGTTTTTATTTTACAGAAAATTTTTATACTACGGTATTTTGGATTTGGATTTGAAAAATTAATAAAAGTGTCCATTTATTCATTTGTTAACATTTTTAATCGTTAATATAACAAAAACTCTGACTCGAAAATATCAGATTGAATGATTCTCGTAAATATTGTTTTTAAAATTGAAATAAAATGAATTGTTAAATTATTTTTATGAAGAAATGGAACTAAAGGATTATTTGATTGAATCTGAGGACAAAATAGTTGCATCTCATAAGTAAACAATATAAAAACAGATAATTTTTAATCCCTACTGGATTAAAAATTATCTGTTTTTATATTCATCTTTAAGTGTTTCAGAAACTAAATTTTTAGTTTTAGTAACTTCATTAACATATTTCTTAAAACCAGGTGAGAGTAAAGAGGCTTGTTCAACCATTTTGAACAAAGTTTCGCGAGGAATATTTTAATATTTTTAATATATAATATTTTTCATTGGCTTTTCAATTAGAAGCATTTAAAGCAAGCAAATAAATTATAAGCGAATCAGATCATACAAATTCAACCACAGATCAATTCGTTGCTTTAACTCCAGCGTTAAATGCATTACTAATTTTACGTAAGCCGCAGCTGCCCAGATTCAGAATTTTTTTATTACTCGAATCATGTGTTAAGTCCACCTTTAGATGTCGAATAGATTTTAAGTTAACATTAGATCCCTTCATCGAAACTTGAATCGAAGTATTGGTACATGGAATACATAATATGAAAGTTTGTTAGAAATTTGTGGCAGTAGTATGTCCCAAATAGATTGATATTAAACATCTAATCGTCCGTTATTTGTTTTTATCACCATTCTATATACCATCATTCTTACAATATCAATTTGCTGCTTTAGACTCTCATGCAAATAAGTTACAACAAAATATATTTTTTGCATTGAATCGATTCAGTTCGATATAATTATTAACTCTATAAACCTTGGAATTTAGTTAGTTTTAATTTTCGTTCAATTTCACTGACAGAAAACATTGTCTTCATCATAGAAACCCTAATTAGAAAGATCAAATACCACAATGTAACACCGTCTTTTAAAAAAAATTTCATCGTGTTGGACAAAGCGAAGCACTTGTGAATAAATAGGTCACGACAAGTGGCATACAATTATAAACTTTTTATTTATAAACTGTTCCTAATAGGAACGATATTCTTTTTAGTATTTTTCTGGTGAAATTTTGTTAATTATGAATAATTTATTTAAATCTAGCATAAGTTGATCATTATATAACACGTAGGCTCTCTATCGTCATGGACTTCACACAGTTCAGAGTTTACTAGCTTGCAGTTTCACACCTGCATATTATACGAAGTGAAAGTAATAACTGCAAGTCTGGTTTACCATCATCATCATGAACCGTACTCCACTAGGAAGCATATGGAAATATATTACGGAAGCTTTTTAAAATACATTTCATTGCACAGTTTGTTCTCATTTACACATTTAGTGGTTGCATTCGGCACATTTAGTGGTTACCGAATTACAATTACATATTATTGTATTTGCAATAGTATTGCAAACCTCATGGATAATTAATTAAATTTAATTAATTAATTAAATAATTAGAAAAATACTAAGATCCATTTTATGTTTCCCAAACCTTCGCCGTAAATCGAACGCAGGTGTTTTGTGTTAAAAGGAAAGCGTGTTAACACTTGAACCACTTCTGTTATTTGGATTTAATAATTGTTCATATTATATAATCATCTATAATATAATAGCCGTGAGTCTATCCCTCTATACGGTCGTAACGCTGATGACGTAGTACATTTTTTATTGTTTTTTTTTCATTTCTTTTAAATAACATTAAAATTATTGTTTTTTTATTCATAAATATATAATAATCATAAAAATTTTGTTTTACGAATTTTAAATTGACCAAATGTAGTTTTTTAAAGTTATTGCTACTGTCTTTTCCTCTTTCGTGCAAATTATTATCATTTCGATATTAAGAAAATTAATTATTTTTGACAGGCAGTGCTAAAAATCATATAATAGTGGTTTTTCAGTCATTATTTTTTATAGTTTTATTCCTGTGAAATAAAATTAAGAAAAACCAAAACTACTATTTGATTTCTCTTGCAATATGAGATAACAGCTTCATCATAAAAGATCGTGTGACGTCATTACGAAGATTTTTTTAGTTATTTGTAGTTTTTATTATTGTTTTAATAAAATTTAGAGGGGGATTTTTTTAAAAAGTTATTTATAGTTTTTGTTGTTGTTTTAATTAAACGTTTTTTTTTTCAATTCAATTAGTCACAATATATGTAATATGTTTTAACTTTGCTTTTGAACCTATATAGGTAAAAACATGCTATATATTATGCTTGATTTATACTAATTAATATACTTCACAAACAAACTTAAATCGTTTAAAGCAAAAACATGAGAAATTTCAGAGAGAATTTTTTAAATGATTATAGTTGTGTTTTGTATGTAAGCCAATATAAATGTTTGAAATGCTTTTCTTAACTCCCATTTGTAGCACTATTATAGCAGGAGTCACACCCAGAAAATTGTTCTATAGAACAGCGAACATAGAACAGCATAGAAAAATATAGGTTTTTAACAATTTTTAAAAACAATGTAGGTTGCAAATATTTGATATTATTGGGACAAAAAACAGTTTGTGTTATAATATACATTTTCAAACATTTAATAATTTAAACCGATTTAATAAAATGATGTTTAAAAAACTCAGTACAAAATTTCGTTGTCATTGTCGATGTAGAGGGTTGTGAGAAAGGTTCGGGGTTCAACGCGGACCCTATATTAATTTTTTTTGTTTTTGTTTATTTTTTTTATAGAACATAAAAATTATTTCTTTGGGACTTTTGGTATTAAATATCTAGATATTACGATGTATGTATTCATAGGATGAGAGAACATTTTGTCAACACTTAAGTCAACATTCTAATCAACATCCTAAGTCACGAGTGTAAAGTCATTATTGATTGTTGCCAATCAATGCGAAACTTAATATCTGACGCACGGTCAATTCATTGCTATATTTTTGGTAACGAAATATAGACAATTTCAGGGGAATTTTTAATTTGGAAGGGTTTTTGTGAACAATTAAGCTTAAGTACATATTGGAAATCAATTGAATTTTGCAATTCGAAATAACTTTTCATTTTCTCTAAAATTCCTTTAGAAAAATTTTTTGTGTTTCGTGCCATAATGACTTTACACTCGTGACATAGGATGTTGATTAGAATGTTGACTTAAGTGTTGACGAAATATTCTCTCATCCTATGAATTCATGCATCGTAATATTTAGAAATTTAATACAAAAAATCCCAAAGAAATGCAATTTCCAATATGTAATTGTAAGATTCAACTTAAGTAAATAAGAAAAATGATGAAGTTTCTATTTAGAAATTATCTGAACATGAAAAGTAAAATATGGTACGTCATCGCCGCTGTGGCTAAGTTGTGTAAGACACACGGGATTTGAACATACATCTCCGATGAATGTGAGTTCGAATCCTGGCACGAAACACAAAAAATTTTTCTAAAGGAATTTTAGAGAAAATGAAAAGTTATTTCGAATTGCAAAATTCAAGTGAGTTCCAATATGTACTTAAGCTTAATTGTTCACAAAAAACCCTTCCAAATAAAAATTATTAATCTTTATTCATAAACATTCCATTTACGGCATTTACATTTTTCGATAATGTAGTCTTTCAGCCATTTCGTTCAAATTTATTATTTATATGTCATTTCGATATTAATAAGAAAATTAATTATTTATATGACAGATAGTTTGTTTTTCCATCATTATTTTTGCATAGTTTTATTTTCTGTAAATAAACTAAAGAAAAACAAAAGCTGCTATTGTATTATTTTCTTAATACATATTATTATTCCCAGCCATTTGTGATTGATCGTATAAAAATTTATAGTATGTACACTTCACGATGGTTTTTTTGTAGAATTATAGATAAGCAGCAGGTACATACAGAATAGATTAGAAGAGGTTGGATTATGATGAATAGTACTTAGTAATTGTATCAAAGCCGGATGAAAAGGCAAAGAGTGTATTGGCGTGCGGGGGAGGGAGAGAGAGGCGCAGCCCGCGGGATACCCCTAGTTTAGTATAGTTGTAATTGAAGCCATTTCGAAAACATTTTTTGCTAATCGATTCCACCAGTATACGAAATGAGAAAAGAAGGAATTGGTATAAATAGATGTTTCCACATATGAGACCTCTAAGGTATGCTTATAAGAATGCCAATACTGGCTTGTGGTTCGTGAAGATCTACGTAATGCAGGTATTAAGTGATTAATTTCTTTAGAGCATAGCGTAGTATAATGTAAACGCTCTTACAACTCTTGTATGATGCAGCGAATCTATACCTGATGTTACTGGATCATCAATCGGGTTCAACACGCCTATGAACTCTGTCGAATTTAAGGGTTTCTGGTATACTGCAACCCATAAAGTGGGCGTAGAATTCATGGATTGGTCGTATAAATTCTTTATACATCGTAGTTATTTCAGATAGAGAGACACAAATTTGACTACAACGTACGAAGCCAAGTCGTTCTGACTCTAATTTCGCCACAGAACAAATATGATCATGTCATTTTCGTTTGTGGTTGAAATTAGTACGAAATAGTTAAGTGCAGGTGAGTTTAATAATGCTAGTCTGGAAAACTGTTCTATACAGAAGCTATAAAGTGAGGTTTTATAGGACAAAACTATAATTAAATGTCATAAGGTTCAGTATACACCATTTCCGAATTGATTCAAGATCTAGATTTAAGTCCAGAATTGATTCAAGATCCAAGGATTGAACCATTTTTCTACGAGTATAATTAGCAGTTAGACTAGATGGCTGTTTCTTCCTTTCTTCTTCTTTCTGTTAATATGAATGTTAGATAGAACTTCGGAAGAGCTATATATTGGGTTTGTGGTGCTAGATAACAAACCGTTAAAAAAGATCATTAAAAGGGGTGGCGAAAGAACCGAACCCTGAGGAATGCTGGCTTGAATTGAGAAATTATCCGAAACAACACCAACTACTAAGAGATCTCTGGGATAAAAAGACTAAAAATAAAATTAATTTGTTGATAAGAGCCGATGCCAAACTCTATCAAACGCCTTGGATATATCAAGGGAAATGTTATGAGACTCACCAAAGTCATGAATTGCTTTACTCTATTTCTCCGTGAGGACTGGATTAGGTGAAGTGATGAAGATATTATCAATTGTGTCTTTAAGAGAATTAAACGCGTCCAAGGGGTGATTATGGTGGTAAGGAGAACTACGGTGTAAATAACACAAATAGATGTCATGTTTATTTGCGATGACTTTGAGACAGATAAAGCAGAATACAAAAATACTACTTGTATGAGACTGGGGGAGCTTTGTATGTTTAAAATCCTTGTGCATATATGTATATCATTACAACACGGTGTTTAACAATGCAACCTCCGGAGAAGCGAGGAAAGCGAGAAACAGCCGAATCTCACCTAGCTCAAGTAAATGAGGTTTGTTTTATCGATATCGATTACGAAGTTGGAGAACGAAGCTAAATAATGGCTAAATAAACAGATTAATAGGAGAAATAACAAACACCAAAACCAGAAGGAAGAAATAGAGTAACACAACAAAGGCCACAAAGATTCGTTCGTTGAGAAAATAAAAGGTACTTCAAAAAAATTGAGGCTGGGGATGTGTACAATTACTTCTCAACAAGTGTACAATCATTTCTCTACGTTTTGGATCATAACCAGTCTAACTGGGCAAGCAAAAATGTCCGTCTGTATGCCATTAAAATGTTTTAGGGAAAATTGAAAACGACAAACAAATTAGATATTTCAGTCTTCATCAATCACTATACCAAACCCATCGGCCTTCCCACAGACCAAAGTTTTTGACATATCGGAGTAGGAGGTTTTTAGTCCATATTTTATAAATACTTTGAGATTGTTTATCGAAATTTATGATATTTAATGAAATCTTCGGGTTTGCATAAGATTTATTCGGGTTTATGTTTTGTAGTAGTTAGCAACCCAACCCTATATTCTAATATAGATGTCCATGAGAAATTACATCTGTTTGCAGGTTAACAGAACAATATTTTAATTTTCAGCGTTTTTTTTAATAAATAAGGTACTTTTTGTCGACTTTGTCGGTGTTTTTGGATGCCAACGTTTCGGTAGCGGCTTTTGCTCTTTATATATTAAGGCAAAATTAACAAAACTGGTGCTGGACAGAGCAAAGAAAAAATTTTCATTTTCTTTCACTTTCAAAACGACAGCGTCTAAAAAAACACCAAAAGTGCTTAAAATGAAATTATTATTCTGTTAACTTGTAAACAAATATAATGTTACATGGACATCTATATTAGAATTAAAACTATGTTTATAACTTTTAATTACCATATTAATGTACATAAACATTAGCTGCATTTCATGAAACAGTGTGATCGGATCCGCTTAAGTTTTACATGCAAACTCAGATCCAAAAACAAAGTTGGATCTCATTTTACATGTAAAACTTATGCGAATCCGGATCACACGGTTTCACGAAATGCAGCTAATGTCTTTTATATAAACAGTAATATCCATTCAAATAAAATCTAGAATATAAATTGGTTTGGGCACTCAATTAGTTGGAGATTGTCGTCCAAACTCGTAGATCAGTAGAGTATGGAAAACAGTAAAATATGTGTTCGTAGAGCAAACTTCAAACTAAACAATATACACTGGAATTGAAAATTGAATAAAAACAACAATGTCTAACTTATGTAGATCTGATAAATGATAATGAAATTTCAACGTCAAATAGCATCGCTTCAATACAAGAGAAATGGAGTTTTGCTCTCACAAAAGTTCAACATATTCGAATTTCAAAATATTTGAATTGCATAATTCAAATTACTTTTTCCTTAGTTACTTGAGTTTAATTACTAAAACTATTGATCGACAAAAAGGTTATCGAGGTTTATATCGATAAATTAATTATTTGCTCACATATTCTCCTACTATTTCCCTGAATTTGCATTATATATAAAACTAGTTAATGAATAATGATGGAAAAGTTTTTTAGTTAATATAAAAATGTGTATATGTATTTTAAAAAAATTTTAAAAAAATGGAAAAAATGGAAAAATGATGGAAAAAATGGAAAAAATGGAAAGAACCAAAAAAATGGAACAAATGGATTCAGCGGGAGCCCTGGCATAGGTGCATTATAACGCTTATAAAATTGAAACCGCTTGAGTTAGATAGCTGAAAATTTCTGAGGCTATAGTTTAAAAGTAAGCTTAAAAGTTTAGATAAATTTCAATAACATAAACTCAAAAACGATATAAGCATTGCCTTTTGCGTTTGTTTTAATTTCAACCTTTAAACTTGAACTATTTTTTTTGAAAATTTTGGAAAGATTTATATTGTATATACGTGAGCAAAAGTTTTCAAATATGAGCTTGGCCATTTTCAGCTAGATCAAGGACAGCAAAGTTTAGTAAATTATTAAAACAGCTGATTTTTGAGCAACCTGAAACGCCAAGGTTGTCATCTGGATAAAAATGATAAAAAATGGTTCAAATATTCAATATTTTTAAATTTTATTAAAATATTATGATTCAAACGGAAATTATAGCGCCCTAGATTATTCGACTTTTTAGGCTCAAGCCGCTTCTACCTAAAACAAATATTGCGACGCTGATGCATAAGCTAACTTCACCACAGCTCTGGAAACAAAATGTTCTGAATATATAGTGAGCTAATATCTATAAAATACTTTAATTAATAGCTAACCAATGTTATAGATTTCGAGTAGTTCTAATTATATAAACATTAAAGAAAGCTGTAGTATCCCAAGAAACATAAATTCTGTTGTACGAGAAAAAGTAAAAAAAAAATTCACCGGAACTTAACAATCGGAAGTTGGGATGCAGAACTATTGTGAACCGTACTAAATGCTTATGTACAATGTTTCATCCAATTCGATTATCAGGTACAGATGCTATTAAGCTTTCATAAAAACTGGTGCTCGGAGAACCCTCTACCACTTTGCTCAATATCGCTCAAAAACTAATCAGTTCTTTGCCATGCATATTTGCATCTTTTTCCAAGTGTCATCAAAATTCATTTACAAACGTATGTTGTATGCTCCGTTAAACATTAAAAACATAGTGAAAAAACCCACATATTGTATGGTAGCTCCCTCAACCCTTTATCCAATGTACCCCAAAAGCTAAAGAAATCTTTATCATATTATTTGAAACCTTTTACCAACATTTCATAAAAATCGATCTGTAATTGTAGGCTACAGTAGGGATAAACACGTGAAAAAAATTTAACCGGAAGTGACAAATCGGAAGTTGATATGCAGAAATATTGAACACAGTACTAAAACCTTATATACCAAATTTCAATAAGATCATAAGCCAGGATTAGAAATTATTGAAGATTTAAACTTAGAGGTGTTCGGGAGACCCTCCGCCATTTTGTCCAATTTTGAAATGAATCCAGATCTTCCATTTTCAAGTGAACCTGGATCACTTGCCATAGTTTCATCACAATTTAAAATTGTGGTGAAGTAAAAATATGGTTGATAAATTGGCAAATCATTCTATGAGCTGATCATCCATATAAAACTAATATATTAAGTTAAGTCTTCAAGTGAAACTCGAGCATAGAATTGAGTGAGTTTAAATTAAATTAATACACATACGTACCTCTATGGAACAAAAATAAATAAATATAAATATATTAATTACAACTGATGTATGCACAAAAAATATTCTAAATTGCATAATTCATTTCTGGGTAAGGTTAAATAAGGTTGAATTGACCTAAGAGTTTTGAAAGCGGCTTTTAGAACGTCCCAGTAGAGCGTAAAATACCACCTTGGGTAAACTTCAGAATGTGTCGGCGTCTACATGGAATGATAGATAGCTGTTGACTTTTTTAATATTTAGATAAGGTGGGATGTTTATTCTGTTTCATAGCATTCTTTAGCGATGAGATTTCGTAACCTATGCATTCTTTGATTATTTAAATACATATTTTGGAATCATATTTTGGCATATAGGAGAATATAGTTACTGCCGCTGCATGTAACCCTAAAGGTTAGCGCTTCCATATCGCTCTAAAAGGAACGAGCTGATCATAGCATGTGATCCATATTTGGATTATTTGGGTTCGGTGAAACCTAGCCTACTCCCAGAAGCAATGGATGGATCAAGCATGTCTTGACGCTATTCAATACAAAAAAGGTTGGTATCTGAAATGTGTACAAGGACGCAACACCAGGTCCACGAAGGAGAACTATAAACTGGCAAGACAAGCCGTTACAAAGTTATATAGACGAACGAAAAGAGAGAATGCTGGCAGAGAAAGTGTGAGAAGATTGAAAGCTTCAACAACGAACATCTATCTCGTAACTTCTTTCAAATGTTAAAACCTTAAAGGACCTCAAACTAGATCGACAGCTATTCAAAACGAAGACGGGGAGCTACAAGTAGACCTTAAAAATATTTTAGATTCTTGGGTCGCTTATTTTGAGACTCTTCTCAACTTAAGTGACCAGCAACAAGTCGGACGACGAGCAAAGCTTGTTCGTGGGTCAAAGGTACATGTAGACGAGCCCACCAAAGAGGAATTCGAAGCGGCGCTGTCAAAATTAAAATGCAATAAAATGCACCTGGTATCGACGATATAACATCCGAAATGGTTGTACATGGTGGTGAAACTCTATCCTTAAGAGAGGCTGAGAAGAAAGATTTGATGAGCGGTGATGAACGAATTGAGGGAGTTGAATCTTTTAAATCTTTGGGATTAATGCTTGACTCAAACAACAGCATACTTACAGATATAAAAGCTCGAATCGCTGCAGGTAATCAAACTTTCTACTCAATTAAACCTCTTCTTGGATCACCATATGCATCAACTAACATCAAACTCAAGTTTTCTTTTTATTCAGTTTACAAGAGTTTAAGTAATTTTTTCCTTTTTAAAACAACTTAACTCCAGTGTAATACAATACAATTAAGGAGCTTCCCAGCCAAACAAATGCAAAATTCAATAAACCACAAGTCAATAAGATACAAAAAAAGTATTATTAAGTAAGATAATACATCACATACATCACTGAACATCCAGCGTATGAGCAACTTCCCTGTAGCCACTTTAATTTGTAATATCCAATGTGAGATCAACTTTGTAGTTAGCAAAATTTAGTTAAGATATTGTCATTATTAATCAGTTATCGTTCTTTATATACGCTTCACCCAAATTTGATAAGCATTAGTGTGTTCTTTTTTAATTTTTTTTTTGTCACCAATGCTTATCAAGTTCCTATGTTAAGAAAGATAAAGCAATCTTTCATTGATAATCCATGTTTTGAACTTTCTTTTGAAACTGCTGACAGATCTACACCCACGAATTTCTTCAGGAATGTTATTGTAAGTTAATGGCCCTGATATGGACATTAGATGTACTGCCATTTACATAATGGGGCTCTAAAGTATTTAATTCTTTGTTTACCGTAGTTGGTGCGTACCATTGATACACTAAGGTTTTGTCTTGTTCGTGTACTGTATTCATGTTGTTGTTCATGAAAAGATAAGTTGCCACTTGAGTTTCTGTGTATGTTATTGTACATCCACACTACAACTTTAAACTTGTAAAGAGCATAGATGGGAAGGATGCCTTGAGAAATATATGTGTAAAGTTGTAATGTTGAGGTACGAAGTTCCGGTCTATACAAAAATTTAACAACCTTGTTTTGCATCACCTGTGAAGCATTTCTACAGACTCCACCTTTAGATCCCCATATCTCCAACATATATGTTAGATGAGCATGCACGAGAGAAAAGTAAATAAGTTTTAGCAAATGAGTCGGTATTATGTATCTAAATTTACCGACGATACCCAATGCTGGAGCTATTTTCTTCATTATTTATTCAATGTGTTGGTCCCAGTTTAGCGTATTACCAATCTGTAGCCCTAGATATTTAACTTTCACTTATTCCTTGATTGTAATCCTATTTAAATTGAACTGTGTTTCATTAATATTTTTATGAGGTGCTCTAAATTGTAAGAACTTGGTTTTATTAATATTGATGGTAAGTCTGTTTATTCTAAAGCATTCGACAAGAATTTCTAGGTCATGCTTAATTAGGGTTACATTTTCATGTTCATTTTCGCCAGGATAAAACAAGGAGGGGTCGTCAGCAAACAATAAAAGTACACCATGCAGTGGTAGTTTTGCCATGTCATTGATAAATATCAAGAATAACAGGGGTCCAAGTACACTGCCTTGTGGCACTCCTATATCGACATTAAAGTGGCTACTTTTCCACTCACCATTAGCTACGAATTGAGTTCTATCTTTAAGGTAGCTTTCGATAAGTTTGCGCGTGTCTGCGTTGAAGCCTGCGTAGCTTAATTTCAGAAGAAGAAGCATGTTATCGATTGTGTCGAACGCCTTGCTGAAATCAAAAAAAATACCACCCACTATCTTATGATTTTCTATATTTTCAATTAAGAAATCTTAGAGTTCCAATGCCGCCGTCGAGGTTGACAGTTTCGGTCTAAACCCATACTGCTTCGAGTAAAAAAAGTTTGATTCGAGGAAATTATAGAATCTTATATATAAATATTATAAATATTATAAATATTATAAAATATTATAAAATATTATAAATAATAATTTGTCAAGTGCTTTGTGAAATATCGGTAATACCGAGACAGGTCGATAGTTTTCAAGTTTTTCTCTATCTCCTTGTTTGAAGATCGGGGTGACTTTTTGAATCTTCAATATTTTGGGATAAATCCCCATTGAAAAACATAAGTTAGCAAGCTTACATAATGGGGGACTTGCGATATTGTAACAAACTTTAATAGATTTAACCGTGATTCCATCATACCCGGCACTTTTGTTTGAATCAAGCGACTTGATCAGCTCAGTCACTTCATTGACCTGCACCTGGTCAAGAGTTATATTAGTGTCAGAGTCTTTAAGGTTATTCCACTTGTTTATGTCGTCATCAGGAAATCTAGCGATTGAGTCACTCATTTGGTTTCCAACATTAGTAAAATATTGGTTAAGCACCTCCGATATTTTTTCAGGTTCGGTGTACGAGTGTCCTGTGTCGCTTGTTATTTTATTTATGACTGTTTCGTGCTGTCTGCCCATTACGCTATTGATTTCCCTCCAGGTGGCCTTGGGATCACCGCTGACTTTACCAAATGTTTCAGTTTAGTAGTTTAAGCAATTTTTAGGCAATCGATTGTTTGTTAATTTAAGCCATTTTTAAGCAGATTACTAATATTCGTCACTCTATTTTGCGAATCGTGATCACCGGGGCTATTTTTCAGTTTCTTTCGAAGGTTGTTTTTCCTTTGAATTAGTTTAATAGTCTCCGAAGTTATCCATGGGCATAAGAGGAATTTCGCCTTAATTTTTTTTTCCTTATCGTTGTTGACTTATTTATGCTTTTCCTTAAGTTGATTACAAGGTACTGGCACAGATCATCAGGATTCTGAAACTGTTCGATATTATAATTATTGAATTTATTTACGAGGTCACCTCAATGTAGTGAATTTTTGTAGTTTTATGTATAACATATTTTGTGTCTCTCTTCATGCTAAGGTTCAGTTCAAGAATCATTTGTTATGATCACTTATTTTCCTATCTGTGCATATTGTAGAGATGCCCATGCATGTGTTGTTTGCAAAATTGCAGATAACGTGATCAATGGTAGTGGCGGTCGACCGTCTAGTAATGTTGTTGTTGCAGATGGTGAAGTTGTTTGATTCGCATAATAATTTGAATCTTTGTGAGTATCCATGGTCAGCAATAGTATCAACATTGGAATCGCCTAGCATGAGCAGAGGTTTGTTGCTAAATTGTTCCACTTTGTTATCAAAATATAATAGAAATTCCTTTATGCAAAGTTTATTTATTTATTTATTTCGGCAAAAAATATACAAATTAAGACTAATAAGTCTTATTTACAATTTGATCAGATAAGAAAATGTAAGAAAACAGCCAACAAGACTAGCTTCAAAAGTAATACAACTAATAACAATAACAATAAATAAATTCAATATAATCAAAGTTTGGGCGACAGGTAGTATGAAAAAATAGTCAATGGTTTAGAGTTAATGCAAATTCTGGGTAATTCTATTTCAACGCTGTTTATGAAACCAGTTTTTATTTCAATTGTAGTAAAATCTAAGTCTTTATGCACATAAGTAACATGACCTCCGTACCCATCCTATTTCCTACATGAGAATACAGCATTATATTCAGGTAATTTTTACAGATTTATCAAGTGATCAAGTATCCATGTTTCCCCTATGGAGATAATATGTATCTTATGTGGGATTAGACACAGAAGTTGTTTGAATTCGTTGAATTCAACAATAGATGATATGCTATGCGCATTCAAGATTAAGACTTTCAGATTTGTTACATTCACTGCTTCTACTGAATACTCATTGATGTTGATATAAAGCTTATTAGTGATATTTGTGTGGACGTGTGGTTCATATTGTAATGACAAATAAATACAAAAAAAAAATAAATAAATAAACCAAAATTTATGCTCATACCCTGGATATCCAAACAATGCGAACTAGAAATGAAAGATAACAAAAATAAACAAAAAGAAAAATAATTTAAAAGGACAGAAAAAAATTTAAAAGAAATCAAGAAAAAATGTTTTATACTTTACTATTTTTAGGTTATACTTATACAAGAGATTGTATAATTTATTTTTAAGTTATACAAGACATTGATTAGACCGGTGGTGAAGTATGGGTCACAAACGTAGACCCTTACACAAAATGACGAATTTATCTGTATTTGAGCGTAAGGTCCTACGCTACATTTTTGGTCCATTTAAAACAGACGATTGAGAGTACAGAACTGAGATCTTGAGAGTCTAGATAGAATAGGTTGTATCCGTTCCAATACGATTGCTTGGTTTAAGCATGTTCTACGAACCGATTCACAGTCTGGAATGATTGAAAAAATGTACGTTAGCACCCCAGGGAATAGGCGACCGCGAGGTAAGCCACGAGAGCAATGGGAGACGGGCGTAATAAACGACTCTAAAAAAATCGGCTGCCATGGTAATTATGTCGCAGTTGCGAATGACCGTGGTGAATATTCGAAACTGATAAGCATGAACACCACAAAAAAGAAACACCTAACCGGGTTTTAGAACAAGTGGGGTTCTCAAATTATTTGACACTGCAAACTCAATGGTTCTCTTAGAAATTTGTCAATTAAAAATTTTTTGTTTCATATCACTTCTTGCAGCGAAATTATATTAAGTCCATACCACTACGTTTTTAAACACTTTAAATCGGTAAGGGTGGTCATAGCGTACGTTGCGATATTAAAGTTCAGTCATTTTTCTAGTACAGCCAATTTTTTTTTTGTTTCAACCTCCCCTTCACACGTGAAGTGAAGCATCGATTACATTGATCCAGTTTATAAGCTGCTAGTTGGAGAGATTAAAAGCAGGCAAATAGCGATGGCAAATAGCCTACAGTAACCTCCTCGGTAGATCTGCTAGTCAGTTAATGGACATGATTACATTATAGACTAGTTTATTCGCACCTAGTAAATTCACTAGCTGCGTAATGTAATCGACCTAAGAGTCACCAAGCAAACTTTCATTACCATTTCTCAAGAATTCCAAGAAAACCGCTCCAAACTTTTATTTACAACAAAGATGAAATTACATAATTTTAAGTGAAACAACAATACGTGATAAGACAACATATATTCAATTATTTTGGATTTATATTCTATTTTTATTATTTATCTAACACAAGTTTATTTTTATCGGCGAATTAAATTTCTTTATTTTACCCAATTTAAGTCTGTATAACTGTATACCAATGCTTCGAAATTAAATATTCAAGCAACAGACATTCAATAATGAGTCTAGTGTGACTATACTTGATTCGTTTATATTCATACATTTATAATTTTTGGATATAAATCTCAGTAAAAGTTGATAGGCAATTGAAAGATTAGCCTTCTTGGTCAATTATAGCTGTAGGAAGTAGGAAAACGGATAAGTTTCAGTAAATTTTTACTCTGAGTTTGTTTTTGTTGATATCAAATCAATTTTTATGATTTTGACCCAAAGTTGTTACTACATATGAAGGTCTAGCTAGACTACTACTACTAAACTACTTTAAGACAATATGTAATATTTGTGTGGTTAGTAACGTTTGCCGACTCGATCGATTATGAGAATACCAAAACTTCGCTGCGAAGAAATTACAGATCACGCGACTGGGCAAGATCAGTTGAACTTAGGCGCAAGTGGATTTTTTTTTTGTTATTTTTATCGTAAATTAAGAAAATTTAGTAAAAGGGACAGTTTTGATCTGTTTATCTTATAAGCAAATAGGAAATAAAGCAAAAATTAAAAAAACAGAAAAAATTCTTGTCAGAACAGTGTAATTTTGTATGAATTTTGCTTTTTTCAAAGGCCTGTATCTTGGACCCCGGGGTTGATATAGAACTCGTTTTGGTTTAATTCGCTTCAGTGAGTGATTCTATATCAAATAAAAAAACATCTTGGCGCCTAAGTAGAAGTAATATCACCGGCGACTGTCAGAGTAACAATTATTAATTGAAACAAATTAAATATAATTCATAATTCTTGCTTGAACTGTCAAAAATTATTGAATCGTTATAATCCATAATCCTACTAGTAGAATTTATACACAAATATTAATCCACAAAATTGTATACAGAATAGAAACGAAATTAGGCAGACTGTCCTTTATCATTATAGCAATCATAACTATTTTTACATTTGAGGATTAATCAATATAACTCCACTTTATCCAGTTATTATTTATATCTTACTATCTATTATAATTCTATAATATATACTCAAACAAATATATTAGAAGATAATAACATAAATAAAATAAACTAATCAAATCTAAATTGTAAATAAATAAAAATAAAATTAATTTATAATTCGTAACTCCACTCCTCATTTTTTTTATTCGTATTTTTATATGTGTATGTGTGTCCATTTAAATTCATAAAAATAACTTAAAGTGACGTCACTTGTAATAAAAAAAAATCTGGTAAACAAAAATGATAACTTTTTTTTATTTTAACTTTTAACAAGATAAAACATTCAAAATTTATAATTATTTACAATCGCTTATAATTTTTTAAAATGAACAAATATTTTAATTTTTTAACTTTTTACCTGAAACAACAAGAGCCTGATTAGGACCACAAGTTACAAAACCCCACACCATAGTAATTTATATCTTATTCAATAAAATATACAAAATTTATATTATAAACTTTAGTAAATATTGCAAGCTATTTAGTAAGAGCACAGGCTTAATTCGGTTGTTTAATTTTTTAATCAAATATGTAATTTATTTGATTATAAAACACAAAATACAATAACGCTTCCAGGAATACGGCGCCTGCGACTGACTGAACTATTTTGATTCGAAATTCGAATAAAAAAAATTATTTTATTGATATATCTATTTCATTCTTCCATTGACAAAATAAGAAGGGTTGGGCAAAATAAAATTATTTTAGAACAAAAATGTTTTAGAACTTCAATTGTTTATTTTTAACTTATATATTGATTTTCTTTTTTAAAACTCTCAGCATCGAATATACTTCATCCCAATCTATATATGCTCCAACAATACAACGGACATTATTCTTTTGATCTTCATATGCAGTTCTACCATGCAATAAACGTATATTGTCAAACATTAATATATCACCAGGTTGAGTTTTGAACATTGCACTTTCTTCATGAATTAATTCTACAAATTTTGCTAACGCTTGATACCATCCATTAACGTTTCCAATTGGAACCGTAAAAAAGCTATCTCGTTGGGGAATACTATGATTAATTCTCTCTAAAACTCCATCCCTTCCTTCGCTAGAAAGGTAATAAAATAACTTGTAATTACTGACAGAACAATGGTTCTTTGAAATGATTTACACAATAACCGGTGATCGAAAAATACTATGGAAATGTTTTCCATTATCTTGTCCAATATCACACCAATTTACTAAAGTTGTGGATAAGATTTTGTACATTGAGTTGAATTCAAGCTTCATGCGTTCAGCGACGTAAAAACCATCAACTAGTAAATTTGTTCCGCCCGGTGAATTTGATTGCACAATACAATGCAATAAATTTAATCCTGGTTTATACTCGTAATAGGGAAGATCAGTGTGAATTTGTAAATTTGAAGAAAGATATGCTACATTGGAAGTAGTTGGTTTATCAGCAACGATAAATTCTTCACTGTAATCAAAAATAAAATTAGTACATGAATCATATTTCATTTTAGAATTCCAAACCCATAATGAGTTTTCTTTATGAATCCAACGCGTTCAATGATTTTTCGACTTTCACCTTCGGATGGAGGAGCATTTTTTATCATTGCCACTCCATATAATGTTACAGCTTCCAGCCAATCTTTCATACATTGATCGCTATTCAGGAGCTCGTTATAATCAAAGTTAAGACAAATTTGATTGAAATCAATTTTGCTCCATGTTTTCTTTGTTGGTCGATAAAACTCTTTTAAATAAGTTTCTTGAGATTTTGTGGTGAAATTACGTTTTTCTAGCCAACCAGTTTCAAAAGCTGAATTATGACCGTCCGACC